>SJYT01022033.1:229563-418338 GCA_006410635.1 Cephalophus harveyi | reverse complement strand
AAGACTCTTGAGAGTCCCTTGGACTGCAAGGAGATCCAACCAGTCCATTCTGAAGGAGATCAACCCTGGGATTTCTTTGGAAGGAATGATGCTAAAGCTGAAACTCCAGTACTTTGGCCACCTCATGTGAAGAGTTGACTCATTGGAAAAGACTGTGATGCTGGGAGGGATTGGGGGCAGGAGGAAAAGGGGACAACAGAGGATAAGATGGCTTGATGGCATCACCAACTCAATGGACGTCAATCTGAGTAAACTCCGGGAGATGGTGATGGACAGGGAGGCCTGGCGTGCTGCGATTCACGGGGTCACAAAGAGTTGGACACAACTGAACGACTGAACTGAACTGAAGTGAAAGTTATTTAATTTGCCCTGGGTTGGAAAGCTAGCAAGTGGCAGATACAGAATTTGATTGGAGGCACCAAGATTCCTCTTTAAGTTGATTTCCCCTGAATTCCCCCAATGATGTGTTTGATCTCATGGAGATTGCAGAGCCCTTCTGCTCAGGAGTCTCTTCAAGGCAGTCTTCATGTCTCTGTTTCTCAGACCATAGATGAATGGGTTGAGCATGGGAGTCACCACGGCATACATCACCACTGCAATCCTGTCCTTGCTGGCTGAATCTGCAGAGGAGGGAATGAAGTACACCCCAATAGTAGACACGTAGAACAAGCAAATTGCTGAAAGATGAGAGCTGCAGGTGGAGAAGGCTTTCCACTTCCCACTCGCTGATGGGATGTGCACTATGGCAGCCACAATGCGGGCACAGGAAATGACAATCAGCAAGGGGATCAAGATGGTTAATGCCCCTCCCCAGTATGTCAACACATACCTGTTGGCATAAGTATCAGAACAAGAGAGCTTCAACAGGGGGAGAAGTTCACAAAAGAAGTGGGGGATGATGTTGTCAGTGCAGAAGGATATCTGAGCCAGGAGAACAGTGTGGGTTAGAGACTAAGCCTGAGCAAAGGTTAAGGACATGACTACCAGCAGGATACAGCATCTGGGACCAAGGTGTAGTGAAGAGGGTGGCAGATGGCTACCAGCCAGTCATATGCCATCACTGCCAGGAGGAAAACATCTAGACCAATGAACCACAGGAAGAAGTAGATCTGAGACAGGCATCCAGCATAGGTGATGGTGTGCCTGTGAGCCTGGATGTTCACCAACATCCTGGGGACAGTGGTGGATGATAAACCCAGGTCAGTGAGGGAGAAGTGGGCCAGGAAGAAGTACATTGGGGTGTGGAGGTGAGGGTCAGAGACAATGGCCAGGCTGATGGCGATGTTCCCCACCACGATGATCAGGTACAGGCTCAGGAAGATGCCAAAGAGAAGAGGTTGCTGTTCCTGGTGCTTAGACAGGCCCAGGAGGAGGAATTCAGAGACACTGAATGTGTGGTTTCCCAGTTTCATCTCACTGGTGTAAATTAAGGAATAAAATGAAGGATGATGCTTCCAAAACTTTTCTTGCCCTCATATGTCTAGATGTAAACAAAAGCATAAAACAAATACGGAGTAGGATATTAATAGCTGTGCATTATCTCATTTAAACCTAAGCAGATTTGTGAGATTGGTATTATTATACCCATTTTATTGATAAAGGAATGAGTTTCTTTGGAAGAGTCAGAGGTAAAGTTTAAACCTGGCAATTCTGATTTTGGAGTTTGCGATCTTAACCTCCTTACCAGTCTGCCTCTGATTTGGTATCCAGAACTCATTCATTTATTCGTTCCATGTATTCAGTGAGTACTGACTGTAACTAACTACCAGAGAAACAATGGTTCCTGCCTTTCTATGGATAGCGTGCTAGTCAGAGGAGTCCTATATACAAAGACTTTTATAAAAAAACAAAGAAGAATTAAAATGAATGCAAAATATAGCTATCACTAGCCAATTGCTTTAAATTTTGTGGTCAGCAAAGAACTCACCATAAATGATTAAAAAGGAGCCAACCAAGTAAAGAATTGTGGGAAAGAGTGTTTGCAGGAAGTATAAACAGGGCAGGAGCTCATATATTTGGAGGAGCAGAAGGAAGGCAAGTGGGGCTCAAATACAGTAGGTGGAGATGGGTAGGGAAGGCAGAGAGGGGTAGGAGAAGGGAGAGGGTTGGGAGAGGGGATGAGGGGTGGGAGTGGCGTATAGGGGTAGGCAGAGCATGTACACCATGGAGTGAAGATTCCCAGTAACGCTGGCGACCTGCTGGCATGGGCGGCTCTTTAAACAGCAGATGGGATCAATCATGGGATCTGATTGTTGGTGTAGAAGGATCATTCTGCTACTGTGGGGAGGACTGTAAGGGCAAGAGTGATTATATAGTACAAGGAGACCAGTTAGAAAATTCAGGGACTTCCCTGATGATCCAGCGGTTAAGAAGCCACCTTGCAATGTAGGGGACAGTGAATTAGATTGCACATGCCTCAGGACAACTGAGCCCCACATGCTGCAATGAAAGATCCCACAAGATGCAGCTAAGATCAGAAGCAGCAATAAATAGATAGATAGATAGATAGATAAGTGTTTTGTTTTTTAAAGAGAAAATTCATATAGGACCCAGCCAGGTATAGAGACAGGATGAAGTAGCTGGATTTGGGTGATGATTTAGGGAGTTTAGTGACTTGCCCAAGAAACCAGAAGTGGTAGACAGAGATATGGAGTAGATTGAGGCTTTTCACTTCTCCAGCTGCATTCTTAGAGGTACAAGTAGTAAAATTCTCTAAAGTAAACAGGAAAGGATTAAGGGGATTTCTTTTATCAATGGAATCTGTTTAAAAATTATATAGCTTAAAATAGCCAAGAAATGGTCTTTCTCTAGAATATTTCTCAAATGGCAAAAATCCCTGCAATGTCCTGGAAACACTAATGGAAATTACCTGCTAGTTTTCTTTGCCCTTCTTGAGAAAATTATTATTGTTACAGTTTAGTTAGCAATATTTACTCTTTTACTCTGTATTTATTTAGTCTCAGCATTTGTCTTTACTGATTGTATTCTCTGAAGCTTTTTAGTTGTATTACTTCTAGTACTTTCTAGTTTTTTAAGGTGATCATTGACTTGTTTTCAAGCTTTGTTTTTCAATTAAATCTTTTAAAGTAAAAAAAAGAAAAAAAAAAGAAAAGCAGAGTGCCAGTGATACAGACAACTCTGAATTATTCCCAGAAGAGGGAGAATTAAAAAGGCAAATGCTTCAGGGACAATTTGCAGGACTGTGGTTAGATATATAAACCATTTCTGATGTGTTTGCTATGTGACAATGATGTCTATCATTTAATCCATACAACCTTTGTGCCATGCATCTTTACCCTGCATTTCCAGATCAGGAAAGCTCAGAGAGGCTAAGGGACCAGATTATAAGGGAATAAGGGAATAAGTCAGTATTCAAACTAAGATCTCTCTTCAACCAAATCTGGAAATTGGTCCATCATGCAATTCTACCTCCTAAGGCAGACCTTTATTTTCTCATGGGTACTAGAGAGGGACTAAAGTCCCTGATGCTGTTAAAGATTGAGGGCAGAAGGAGGAGCGGGCATCAGAGGATGAGATGGCTGGATGGAATGACTGATGCAATGGACATGAACTTGGGCAAACTTTGGGAGATGGTGAGGGACAGGGAGGCCTGGTGTGCTGCAGTCCATGGGGTCACAAAGACTCCGACATGACTGGGTGACTAAACACACTAGAGATATTTGTTAACTACTTTGTAATCATGTGAAATAAATCCAACCTTTAGAATACCTCCACATTGTGTCTGGGGAGCCATGCTTGTAATTTTTCACCTATTCAAATATTTATTGATTGCCTGCATTACACTGGGAATGCCTCTGGGCATGAGACATTTAAAGTCATTTGAAGCAGGCACAGTCTCTGCATGTACAGTCTGATTGGAGAGACTGACAACAAACAAATGAACAAGAAAATACATAGTCAAAACTCTGCTGAGTATGAAAAGGAGAGATACAGCGGTGACACTGAGAACATATAATTAGAGGACCTAATTTATTTATTTATTTATTTTTAATTTTATTTTTACTTTATTTTACTTTACAATACCGTATTGGTTTTGCCATACATTGACATGAATCCACCATGGGTGTATATGAGCTCCCAATCCTGAATCCCCCTCCCACCTAGAGGACCTAATTTAGAAAGGAGTTCAGGGAAAACTTCTTTGAGAAAATCAGGAGTAGAAGAAAGAAGAGGAGGGGATGAAAACTTTCCAGCACATGTGGTGGTCTGGAGGAGGGAAAGGGACTGGTTGATAGAGGAAAAGCAGTGTGACTGGAGGGTAGTGAGCAGGCAATGAGCTGCATGTAATACAACCTCTTTGGCCACAAGTGGTTGAACCATGGAATTGGATGAGTCAAACTGAGTCAGGAGAATTGTCATTTAAAACTCAGAGTTAGTGATACCAAGACTTGAACCATTAGTTTTGGGCTCTGAAAATATAAGTCTCTGTGTGTTCGTGGGTGTATAAGTCTCTCAGTCTTGTCTGACTATTTTTAACTCTTTTTACCATAGCCTGCCAGGCTCCTCTGTCCATGGGATTCTCAATACTGGAGTGGGTTGCCATACCCTTCTCTAGGGGATCTTCCTGACCCAGGGATCGAACCCGCTTCTCCTGTGGTTCCTGCATTAGCAGGCAGACTCTTTACCACTAGTGCCACCACAGATGACAAATGCCCTTGTTGTTGTTGAGTTACTGGACAATGTTCTTGGCAAGTGCCAATTTGTAGTTGACATTACACAACATTGTAAAGTAATTATACTCTCAAGAAATATGTTCATCCATCTGGAATTTTCTAGGCAAGAGTACTGGAGCAGGTTGCCATTTCCTACTCCAGGGGATTTTCCCAACCCAGGGATCAAACACCTGTCTCTTGCATCTTTTGCACTGGCAGGCAGATTATTTACCATGCACTACCTGGGAAGCCCATTATACAGGATTCATTACATAGGACACTGACCAATGGATGTGAGTTTGAGCAAACTCCAGGTGAGAGTGAAGGACAGGGAAGCCTGGTGTACTGCAGTCCACGGGGTCACCAAGAGTCAGACAAGACTTAGGGACTGAGCACATCATTACACTGGAATCATTGACTTAAATCATTGGCCACTGGCTATTCACTCAACCTCCAGCCCCTCCCCTCCACGGAAGGTCACCTGACAACCAGCATCCTACCTTGCTGCTAAGTCACTTCAGTCGTGTCCAACCCTGTGTGACCCCATAGATGGCAGCCCACCAGGCTCCCCCGTCCCTGGGATTCTCCCGGCAAGAGTACTGGAGTGGGGTGCCATTTCATTCTCCAATGCAGGAAAGTGAAAAGTGAAAGTGAAGTTGCTCAGTCGTGTCTGACCCTGAGCGACCCCATGGACTGCAGCCTTCCAGGCTCCTTCGTCCATGGGATTTTCCAGGCAAGAGTACTGGAGTGGGGTGCCATTGCCTTCTCCGATCCTACCTTGGGTGAGGTACAAAATTCACCTCATTGACATAATAAAAACACATTTTCCCAGAGCAGCTGCTTTCTGATGTTCCAGTTTATTTTCACTCTTCTGAGTCTTTCCCACCCCACCCCAAGCCTCAGTGGGAGGCAGAATGACTTAGTGCTCAAGAGGGCAGACTCTAGTGTAAAACGGAACTGGCAATCGATTTCTTCTCTCATCTCTGAGCCGGGGATAAATTACAAAATATCTCAATGATCACAACAACAGCAATAGCAAGAATAACAAGTATTGATTCATCCTGCCAGACGTTGAACTAAAAGTGCTTTACTTCTCTCACCATGGTATTTTCACTCTGATTAGATGAACTCTCTATTTTTCAGATGAGGAAACTGAGAAGTAAAGAGGTAAAGCAATTTGTCCCAGATGAGGTGGCAGGTGAGCAGTAAAACCCAGACTTGAACTGCAGGGTATCTGATTCAACACTTACCCAGCTGATCTCAAGCCAACCTCAGCTGTTACTCAGCATGGGGCTCTGCACTCAAACACTTTCTCCTTGGACAGTGGCAAATTCACATCACAGCCCCATTAGGAGACTCAGCCTCTTCTCCTTGTGTAGTGGAAATGAAACCCAGTGTTGTCGGCAACTATGGAGTAGATTTCTAGAATCACAATAAAAGAAACTAAGAGGGTCTGAGGGGACTTGTGCTGGGAATATTTTCCAGGTTTGGAGACCCCAGTGACCTCATTATTGGGAATAGAGACTAATTGTCTCTGAATCCCTAAAGAGAGGAGGAGCACTGCTCTTTCCAGTTGGGATTCCTGTTCTACACGCATGCTCTTAGAGAGCGTTCCTCTTGTCCATCACCTGTGGAAGCAATGTTCTGGGCTTGCTACTGTTGCCCTGTTCTCTTATATCTGTGACTCAGAGGAAAAACTTGGGTGAACAGTCTGGGCATCATCTAGTTCTTCATTTGGACTTGACATGGTCTTAGCCCAAGTATCGTGACAAATATTTCAACCCTTCTGTATGTCATTCTCCTCATCAAGTGCAACTAGAGTGTCCTTTAAGAAACAGAAATTCTTTAGTTTAATGTAGACCAATTTATCAGTTTTGTTTGATTTATTTTGTTTGTGAGATTCATCACTGTTTAGTGTGTATTTTATTTGTTCTCATTCTGTTTAGAATTCCATTATACAACTATACTACTATTTTTAATCCATTGTAACATTGATGTAATGTTCCCTAGTGCTCAGATGGTAAAGAATCTATCTGTCTGTAGTGCAAGAGATCTGGTTTTGATCCCTAGGTTGGGAACAATCTCTGGAGAAGAGAATGGCTATCCACTCCAGTATTCTGGCCTGTAGAATTCCATGGACAGAAGAGCCTGGTGGGCTATAGTCAGGGGTCAAGAAGAATCGGACATAACTAAGCAACTAACACACATACATACACACACACACACAACAATGTAGATGGACATTTAAGATTTTTTTTCCCAGTTTGGGACTATTATGAACAGGGCTGCTGTGACTTTCTTATAACTATCTGTTAACATAAATATATATGTAATTCTTTGGGAGCACATACCTAGGTATGGAAATGCTAGGTTACAGGGAATATGCAAAAAGATACCACCCAATGGTAGTTCAGGACTTCCCTGGTGGCTCAGATGGTAAAGCGTCTGCCTACAATGTGGGAGACCTGGGTTCAATCCCTGGGTTGGGAAGATCTCCTAGAGAAGGAAATGGCAAAGAATTTGACACGATTGAGCAACTTCACTTTCACTTTCAATGGTAGTCCAGAGGGTCCAGAGTATGTACTCCCATTTGTGGCATAAGATGGTTTTAGTTGCTCCACAACCCCAGCAAGACTCACATTGTTAGTCTTCTAAATTTTAGTCATGCTGATGTGTGTGTAATAGTATTTGATGGTGGTTTTGATTTGTATTTATTTGACATTAAAAATTGAATTTGAACACCTTTTGTTATGCATGTTGTTCATTTGGATATCTTAAGTGAAGTAGTCATTCAAATATTTTACTTATTTTTCTACTGCATTCCCCCCCTTTTTTTCCCATTGATATAAATAATTTTTTATATAGTCTGAATATGATTTCTTTGTTGAAGAAAGGTAGGTAGCCAGCTATATAGACAGGTGGATAGATAGATAGAATCTTCTACTCTGTGAGTTGCCTTTTAACTATCTAAATTATATATTTTGATGAACAACAGATCATAAATTTAAGGTAGTCAAGTTTGTTGATTTGTTCCTTTATGATTTGTACTTTTTGTGTTTTTAAAAATATGGCCAAATATATAAAAATATCCTTGTATATTATTTCTAAGAAGCTTTTATTTTTTACCTTTCACTTTTAGATCTATAATCTTCTGGAAGCAATTTTTGTCTGTGGTGTGAATTATAATTCATTTTTCTTCTCTATGAATATTCAACTACCCTAGCACCTTTGTTGAAAATCCATCTTTTCTTCGTGGCATTTCAGGATCACTTTTGTCATATGTATCAATATACGAATATGTGTATAGCTGTGTGGGCTTCCCTGGTAGCTCAGCCGGTAAAGAATCTGCCTGCATGCAGGAGAACCCACTTCGATTCCTGGAGAAGGGATAGGCTACCCACTCCAGTATTCATGGACTCTCTGGTGGGTTAGACAGTGAAAAACCTGCCTGCAATGTGGGAGATCTAGACTCAATGCCTGGGTTGTGAAGTTCCCCTGCAGGAGGGCATGGCAACCCCCTCCAATATTCTTGCCTAGAGAATCCCCATGGACAGAAGAGCCTGATGGACTATAGTCCATGGGGCTGCAAAGAGTCAGACACAACTGCCTGACTAAACACAGCACAGTAGCACATAGCTGTACATTCAGATCTTTATATGAGAAATTTATATTTATTTTGCATAAATCCCTAAGAGTGGAATTGCAGGGCCAAGAGTGTATTTAACTTCAGGAGAAACTGACAAACTATTTCCTAAACAATTCTATATTATGCAATACTGCCTGTAATGTATGAGAGTTCTAACATCCTCACTACCACTAAGTTCAGTTCAGTCATTCAGTTGTGTCAGACTCTTTGTGACCCCATGAATTGCAGCATGCCAGGCCTCCCTGTTCATCACCATCTCTTGGAGTTCACTCAGACTTGTGTCCATCGAGTCCGTGATGCCATCCAGCCATCTCATCCTGTGTCGTCCCCTTCTCCTCCTGCCCCCAATCCCTCCCAGCATCACAGTCTTTTCCAATGAGTCAACTCTTCGCATGAGGTGGCCAAAGTACTGGAGTTTCAGCTTTAGCATCATTCCTTCCAAAGAAATCCCAGGGTTGAGCTCCTTCAGAATGGACTGGTTGGATCTCCTTGCAGTCCAAGGGACTCTCAAGAGTCGTCTCCAACACCACAGTTCAAAAGCATCAATTCTTCAGTGCTCAGCCTTCTTCACAGTCCAACACACATCCATACATGACCACAGGAAAAACCATAGCCTTGACTAGACAGATCTTAGTCGGCAAAGTAATGTCTCTGCTTTTTAATATGCTGTCTAGGTTGGACATAACTCTTCTTCCAAGGAGTAAGCGTCTTCTAATTTCATGGCTGCAGTCACCATCTGCAGTGATTTTGGAGCCCAAAAAAATAAGGTCTGACACTGTTTCCACTGTTTCCCCATCTGCTTCCCATGAAGTGATGGGACCAGATGCCATGATCTTCGTTTTCTCAATGTTGAGCTTTAAGCCAACTTTTTCACTCTCCTCTTTCACTTTCATCAAGAGGCTTTTTAGTTCCTCTTCACTTTCTGCCATAAGGGTGGTGTCATCTGCATATCTGAGGTTATTGATATTTCTCCCGGCAATCTTGATTCCAGCTTGTGTTTCTTCCAGTCCAGCATTTCTCATGATGTACTCTGCATATAAGTTAAATAAGCAGGGTGACAATATACAGCCTTGACATACTCCTTTTTCTATTTGGAACCATTAGACATTCTTAAATCACGTGGAAATATTCTCTCTCACTTTGCAAGTACAGATTGGTTACTTAATATTTTATATTGTAGGAGTCCAATTTATATTGGACATAGGATAACTTGTAGGAGACAAAAAGACGGGAGAAAGGAAAAGGGAAAGGGAGAACCCATTTTGCTTTAGAGTAATTAACATACTTTATGATATTTTTGGTAGGTTTTTAACAAGCTTTTGTATGATTTGATTTCTTTCATAGTTTGCTTTGAATATGGTGATTGGAATTATTTTAAATTAAGTTTCTCTTTGCCCCCTAAATATCCTATTTCATTAGTGGAAATAGGAACCTCAGATTAGGTGAAATTTTATACTTTATTCTCTAAACAGTTGTCTATATTAGAGTAGTACGTATTTGATTGACCCTGTAGTCTTGGTGTCTTAGAGCTGTTTGACATGGTTGTGGGAAGGCATTGTAGTGCAAAGACAACTAGAGATTTTTGAAATGATTGGGTAGGAAGAAAGTATTAAGCAAAGTAATGGTACAAGGTTATGTTCTATTTTTTATTGCATTGGTTGCTAGTTGAGAAGGCAGTTGATGCAAAGAAAATGAATGTCCTATTGGTAAGGCAGTTGTCTCATACCTGATCCATAAAGTTTCCTCACCTCCACTTTGGTGAAAACATAAAAACTAAAAAACCAAACATTATGGTTTTATTTAGAAAATGTATTTTAATAGTATGACATGATAATAATACTTTATTTGCATTCCTATTTCCGAATGACTTTAAGGTCCTCTGCCTGGATCACTGGGAATAAGTATAAACATGGGTAAATGTAGCTCTATGTTTAAAAAAACAAGCAGAATTTTAACTTCTGAAGTTAAACCAAAATACAAGTTCTTTTCCTGTATTGTAAGTATGTTCTTTAGTGGGTAGATGAGAAATCAGTTTGTTTTGACAGTTGGCAGGGTGAGAAAATGAACTGCAGAGTGACCGTAGTCTGTTTGAATCAGTAATGTTGGTAAATACCGTTATGAAACAGAAAGAACTAAAGAACTTGAAGTAGTTTGTAGAAGATAATGGTAGATCTGAGATTTATTCCAAGCCTTTAAATCTAGGCTTTTGTTTTGAAGAGCTGTGATCAGGTAAAATTAAAAGTCTAACTAAAGCTTGAAAAAAAAGGGACATTTAGAATTGAGCTTGTAATTTTTTTTTTCCCCTAGGCAGAAATTTTAAGTGTAATCACTAATTTACTTTTGCTAGGTGAGGATATCCAACATGAGACCTTTCAACACTTTGACCAGTGTTCTTGTAAATTAGAGGCTTATTATTTTTTTAATTTAAATTTATTTATTTTAATTAGAGGCTTATTAGAAAAGACTGATGGTTTCAACCATGTCAGTTTGAAGTTCAGATGCTTCTGTATTACTACTTTAGTGATTTTTTGGTAGAAATTGCTTGTATGAGTCAGTAAAGGCATGTTTCATATTACTGTTTCTTAACTAGATGCATTTCAGAGGTTTAGAGGAGGTAAGCTCCTAACTAAGATACTGGTTTTACTGGTATTTACAGTTAAACTCTAGCGACATTTATGATAGCAACACTGACAGCTCTTTAATTATGGGGTATAGTTGACAAATCAAACATAACGTGCTGTCGTGGCTCCTGGGCTACGTGAAGTGTTCTAGTGGTGCCAATAGTAAGTGCAGAGTCAATTTAGTGCTCTGTCACTTTTCTCTTTTTCCTTCTCTAGTATCTTAAAGTGTCCTTATGCAATCTCATTAGAATAGTATTAAAAAAATATTGCCAGTGTCTTTGCATTTCTGTCCTTGAAGCTAGATGGGAGAGAGGGTATGCAACACTTGAATCTCCCTTCTCTCCTTTGTTCAAAGGTGACTTACGTTGATTTCTCAGAACCTTGTGTTTTGGTAACAAGAAAGATAAACTCCTGCCTGTATTGTGAATGCACATGGGGTTGGTCTTAATTGAAAAACAACCAAAATTAATGACTATTAAAGGAGAAAGGAATACTTGAGAAAATGGTCTTTTCTTCTTGGGATTGTATCATGTGGCACTGTGCTTATAAAATGGGATATGTATAATTTAGGCAGAGCTTTAAAAATATTTGCTGCTTGACTTTTACCAAATACGTATGTAAGCACAAAGATGGTAGTCCGTTTCTGTTACGGTCTGCTGTTGGAAATTACTTATCAGAGAATTTTGCTCTAAAGAAAAGATACTTGTAACTTAGAGCTACTGAAAGGGTAATCTTCAAAATTATTTATATTTGTAGAGACCAGTGAGATACCAGTTGGTACACTTCTTTGCCAGAGTGGACTTCTAAATCTTATTGACAGATGTTGTGTCCTCTCTTACTTTGTGTCAGTTTTAATTTTAATTTTCTCTGTTATGTCTAATTACTCCTCTATTCAGATAAGATGTTTGAAGAATGCTAGCCTCTTGTCACTATGATAAGAGTTATTTCCAAAGATAAAAGTTTGATGCTTTTGATGCTGGCTCTGCTTCATTGAGAAGGCTGAGTTGTTTGGCATGCTTGAATTTTGATCTTGATCATTTTTCAGAAGTGATGAGAATTGTGTGGTTAAGAATAGGTGCATGTTAGTACAGTTAGTGCAGTTAGGCCTCTCTTGTGTACTGTGTAGCTGTGCATTAGGATATTCATCCTGGAGAACGTATCAATTTAATTTCAAAGATCTTTTCCTCCTAGGATTGGCCTTTTGACGATGGAGCGCCGCCCCCTAATCAGATAGTAGATGATTGGCTAAACCTACTAAAAAGCAAATTTCGTGAAGAACCAGGTTGCTGTGTTGCAGTGCATTGTGTTGCAGGATTGGGAAGGTAAGCTCTTCTCCTTTTGTCTGTGAATTCATCATCAAAACTTTCACTTTGGTAGAAATTTGTATTTGTTATACTAAATATTGAATTGCCTGAAAGGAAATGAGAGTAAAAGCTGGTGTCATGATTTCTCAAAGTAACTTACTTTTCATTGTTTGTCTGAGTCTGATACCATACTAGATTTAGTGGGTGCTGGTTCTAAAGTTGTTTTGAAACTGTTTTAATGTAATTCTCTTATCTTTGAGCCAAAACTACAGCTTTAATTCAATATGTTAGTTTTTTCTCCCCATTTCCAGTAATCAAAGGTTTAGGTCTTTTAAATTGACAACAAAAATAAAATATCTTTAGATTTGAAGAATTTGTACATGGTTCATTTTGGTTTGAGATGAATGGGAAATTAATAGATGAAGAGCAGATGGTTGAACCTTAAACTCTTCTAAGGAAATGTATGGAGAATGAAAATTGACTTTGTTTAAAAATTTTTCCCTTGAGCATTTCATGAAGTGGTGTTGCAGCACTCATCAACAGTAAATTAAGTGTCACTTTATGATCTGCACTTTGACGTAAAACAATGAAGGCTGCTGTTGCCTCGTGGTGGTGGTGACTCAGGCTGTTACCTCGGCTCAACCCTTTTGTTTGTTGTTTTCCTTGCAGTTTAGTACAGTTTCTTCTTCAGTGTCAAGAAGTTTCAGTTCTTTTCCTGACTTGGGGCAATTTTTTAAACTAATAGCTGTCTTAGTTAGGTAGCCAGTCCAAACTTAGTGCTCTGTAATGGACTTTTTAAAAACATCGTTTCGTTTGTTATATTAAAAAAATATATATGTGCTGATATAGAGAGCAGATCCTAATTACCAGGTCTCTGACAGTCCCCTAGCTCATAGAAATGATTTTGTTGAGGAAATCTAGTACTGTTTTCCTGTTTGGTGAAGAAATGATAAATTGATTTGTAACGAAAATTCTGAGACACTCAGGGTAATACTTTACTATGATAATACTTAAAGATCAGTGGATTTTTGGTGATATAAAATGATGGGAAATTTAAGATACAATGTGGTGATATTTTAGAGAGTAAAGATCTCTAAATGTTTAAATTTTTGTGCTTTTTACTAAAAATAGAAAATAACCTAGAATCTATAATTAAGATATTTTTAATATCATTTAATATGTAGGAAAATATCTGATATTTTAATATATAGGAATAAAGAAAGCTCAAGCTTTAAATAATTTTGATAATATGGGTTTTAAAAAATCCTTTAATTCCAAAGACCTGTGGTTAATTTACAAATGAGTTTTTCTCTGCAGGGCACCTGTACTAGTTGCACTTGCTTTGATTGAATGTGGAATGAAGTACGAAGATGCAGTTCAGTTTATAAGACAGTGAGTATGAAGTCTTATTTTCAGAAATACATAAAGCAGAATCATACAAGAGGGAGCGATTATAAAAAGTATCCAATTATAGTACAGAGTAATTTGCTGTCTTTGGCTTAGAATGTTGTTGGAAGATAACAAAAATAGCAAGTGATAAAAAGACTCACAGTAACACTCTGGCTCCCAGATTTAAATATTTTCTCATTTAGATGGCAAATTTGGACATTGTAGAATATGTCCAGTATATGACTTGAATATCTAGAAATCTTTAAAACGAATAGCTAGGTGATGGAGTTTCAGTGATCTAGTGCCTCTCTTAATAGATGTCCAAAATGCCTTCCAGTCGTAACTCTGTGACAGAGAGGAAAGGAAGAAACCACAGAGGGAGTAATCACCTAGGACCCCGAAGTGACCTGTTCAGCCACAGAATCAGAGTCTTGACATCAGTCTAGAAAAACAGGCTGTTTTGTTGTTTCTTTGGCAATTATTGTCTTGCCCTTTCTCTTTTTAGCCTTTTCTTACCAAAAAAAAAAAAAAAAAGACACTTTGTGACAAAGGGCATGAAACGTATGGTAGCAGCTCTTGGAAGGTAACATTTCAAGGAATGTCATCTGTGTCTGCTGCTTTATATAAATATTTGCTCATTTATCCTAAATACTTGCTGCCAGTTTTAATATGAAGAATATATTAATTGGGAAGAATATAGTCAGATGTCTTTGGATAAACCATTCTGATATTTATTAACAATTAATAGACTCTAATGACAGCAAAGAAAATTTGTCTATTTTTCATTTAGGAAGGCACAGAAATTTCATTGTTCAGCCCTTTCGCATAGGAAGTGATATATGGGAAATATGCTGGTTTTCAGCTGTGTAGAGTTAGAAAGGCCATAGGCCATAAATATGCATGTCAGGCAGCTCTTCTTTTACATGATAAAGTTTGCCATTCTTGTATTTTCAGAAAAAGAAGGGGAGCATTCAATTCCAAACAGCTGCTTTACCTGGAGAAATACCGACCTAAGATGCGATTACGCTTCAGAGATACCAACGGGCATTGCTGTGTTCAGTAAAAAGAAGTGTATACGAAGGCTGACTTGATTGTAGCATTTAGAGGGAACTCTTGGTACCTGGAAATGTGAATCTGGAATCTTAACTGTGTCATCAAAGTAGTGATGGATTCAGTACTCCTCAACCACTCTCCTAATGATTGGAAAAAAGCAAACACAAATCCCTCTATAACGTGAATAAAATGTTTAAGAAAAGAAAAAGAGAAAGAAAATAGGGATTAATTTAGTCAAGGATGATTTTGCTTCTAGTGTTGGAGTTTGAATTTCTGCCAGGATTGAATTTATTTCAAAATCTCTTGTCTTTTTTAACTTCCTCAAAATAGGTCTCTAAGGAAAACCAGCAGAACATGAGCCTCTGCAGAATCATCTGTTTGGGGAGCACACTCTTCCATTATGCTTGGCACATAGATATCCCTGTTGTGGGATTTCTTTCTTTCTTGGGGGAGGGGGGTGGGGGGAGATTGGTATGTTTTTCCCTTCTTCTCACTTTCTCCTATCCCTGTTTTTTCCCCTGATACAAGTTGTAGGTGGAATAGGAGAAGCCCATGTTGCTGTAGATGTGTGTGCAGTCTGGCAGCCTTAAGCCCACCTGGGCACTTTTAGGGAAAAAAAAACAAAAAACACCAAAAAAAAAAGAGGCAGTGACATATATATTGTATGATCCAGGTGGTTCTTAGTCTTTACTGATGATGGGTATTCATATTAGTTTCTTTTCTTGAAAACCCTATTCAGCATTAGGCAAAGTAGCCAGGAACTTTTTGTTTTGATAAATTTGTAGGGAAATGGCATTTTAAGAGGAGTCTCTCTTCTCAGAGAACTTAGCTGAGAGTCGAATTCATCTCTTTTCCAACCAATGAAGCTAAGTGGATGTCCCAGAGATGTTTGTTTCGGAAGGGGAGTACTCCAGGCCATCACTAAAGATGTGTCCAGGCAGAGCCTTAGTACACTTTCTACACCTTGTAGAACTGTGGGCTGTAGCATTACTCTGATTTTCTGTCTAATGATGTCAGAGAATGCTGGTAGTGTAAAGTTTTTTATTTTAGGACTTATTTGTACTCTGAATTTTCAGGAACAGTCAAAGGAGTAGCAGCAAAGACACAATATTTTAGACTTGAGAAATGCCTATAATGGGTATTTTCCAAACTGCTCCCTATATGTACAGTTCAGTTTAACCACTGATTGCCTTGTTGTTTTCTTACTAGGTTCTTTATGAGACTTAAAAAAAATTTTTTTTTGCTGGTCCAAAACCAACAATGCCTAGTGAGTATGTGTCCACAGGCCGTAACAGGGTAGAAGAGAGACGTGGAGCAGCAAAGGGACTGTGGCTAGTGCAGTGGTGTGGTGTCGTTTCTGCAGATTCTTTGCTGGGTTTAATGTACTGATCTAGAAAAGCTGTTTTTCTGCTCCTTTGCTGTTGTGACCAGGCTGCATTGACAGAGCAAGTTGGAAGATACCATCAGGGGCTCTTGCACTCTCCATCTGAATATTGCATAATCAATAGTGCTCTGCTTCTAAGGATTTGAATGAAGTCTTAGGGTCATCTTGTCCTGTTGGAATTTGCTATGCAGAGCCTTAAACTTCCCATTTTGTTAGGATCAGCTAGGCCAGTAGGAATGGACCAGGACCTTGTCTCACACTGATGATACCTCAGATGTTGGCTGGCTATGTGAACTGCCTATTTCCTATGCCGAGCTGTTTTTGATTTTTAGATAAATGAAAATCTGTAGATTCTCTCCTCCCCTGTCCCAAAAAACAAAGCAAATTAATGCTTTTTGAAATTGTCTCTAGGATTTTAAAATGAAAAAATGATGGTACTATCCAAAGTTCTTTATTTCAGAATCTGACAGTGGATTCCTTTAACATAGGCTCAAGATCAAAACGGCATACCCTCTAAGCTCAGATAGACTGTTGACTCCAAGGGTTTTGATCAATACCATGACAAACCTTTTTCCTTTGACATACTCTGGTTTTTGTTGTTTGGAGAGAGGGAAGAAGGGAGGGGGAGAGGAAGGGGGAAGAGAGAGGAGAGAGTGTGTGTGTGAGTGAGTGAGCGAGCGAGTGTGCAGTATCCACCAGTAACAGTGCCTGCCTGAGTTAGGGAAATTACATTCCTGGTTCTGTATGAGGAGAAGGGTATGTAAAATAACATGAAACATTAGCCCTATTATTGTTTTAAATTACAGAATAATGTTAATTGTTCTCAGAACTGGATTTTCTTCAAAATTAAAAATTTTTTTTTCTTTCGGATTTAATGAAGTATTGCTAGCTGAAGCCAGTTTGACATGGTGAGAGAGATGTCAGACTGATGAAAGGTGTGCAGCCTGATTTAAAACCAAACCCTGAGCCCTTTTAAAGAACAATAAAACATATTTTACATGCTCTTTGTCTGTGCATTTGTTCTCTGTCCTCAGGTTGAATTGCATTTATGTCTCCTTAGAAATCTTGGTATTCTCAAGGCTTCTTTTGGGTCCTGCTTATAATTACTATAAAGGAGGTGAAATAATCAGATGTTGGCAAGTTTGAAGATTTCACGCCTCCTGGGTGTTCAGTAAGGGCAGACTTAACAGTAGTTGGGATGCATGCGGTTCACTTTCTGGTTCAGTTCTTGGAGGTAGCGCTGTAGGAATTCAGCATCTCGTCTCATCTCAAAGGATTGGTTTATTCCATAGAGTTTTGATGAAGCACTGAAACTTTTTACTGGAAAGCTTCAAGAACAGTGAGAAAGGAGGAACTTTATGTATCATTGGATTTGGGGGTGGGGGATTTCCCTTAAACGATGGGTGAACATCTCTCCATCCACCTGGATAACAAATTCATGGGTGAGGTGCTGAGAATGAGAAAATAAGACACTGATCCCACTTTGGAGGACCTCTGTCCAGAAAAGGAGCCAGATATGTAGACAATGGTTAGAGCTGTGTGACTTACAGTACACTGATCTTTCACTTCATGTCCTTCATTATGCAGCTTAGATTCTGTGGTCCAGTGTTAGAATCACTCTTAGCTACATAGTCAATTGCCTTGCCCCATCTCTTGCTTCATTATACTTGCCTGGCTGAACTCCCATTTTTGGTTAAGGTCAGTATGGCACCTCTGCAGTTAGGCAGCTGAACTTGCTGGCACAATTGCTGTGTTTTAAAGTCACAATTTCAAGTAGACCTTAGTATCTGATGATCCTGTTTGCATTTCTCTGTCCCATTTACTCTTTTGGTACCCTTGAAAACTTTTAAATTTTTCTAATTCTCACTCTCAACGACCTTTTTTTTTTTTTAACATAGAAACAAATTTCATAGGCACGTACCGTCACATCCTTGTCGGGAGTACTTTTGAGTAGTTTCTTAATAGTAGAGCCTTGACTTGAAGGGATTATACAAATAGCATGTTAAAGTGCTGTGACTATAGCACCTGTAGGAAGAGTGATAATTTACTAGTAAGTATTTGAGCACCTGCGACATACTTATACTATTCTAAGCACTTAAGATATGGTGACAAATAAACGCCCTTACAGGGTTTAAATTCTAGTGAAGATAGAGAATAAATACGAAGATAAGTAATACACTTTGAGAAAGTGGTTAGTAACTATGAAGATATGAAGAAAGTAAAAGGGGTTATTGATGGGGTTATGAATGGAATTAGATGAGAGGGTCAGGGAAGATCTCTGATGAAGGTAAGGGGGCCTACTATGTGGAAATGCTGTGTGAAGGCAGTGGAAGTACTTTCCAAGCAGTGTTAAACAGCATGTTTCAACTTGAAACACAACTTGTACAGGAAATAGCAATGGGTGGCATGGCTGAAGTCCAGCAAGGAGTAATGGTGAAATTCAGGCAGACAAAATTGTGTGGATTTGAGGAGGCTGGAAAGATTGGGGTCATATTGTAGAGGGTATTGGATATCACAGCAAGAAATTTGAAAGTATTTTTTACTCAGGAGGGAACATCAGATTCAACTATGCGGTTTATTAAAAATGTCCACGTTCAGGTATCACTAAGGTCATTCTTAATCGGTCTTGAGTTGGGAATCTCTTTGGGTAATGAGCCTTTGAAGGTTGGTAAACACAGCAGTTACATAGATCTGTGCTCAAAAAGCTTATTCAAGAAATCTTTACATTAGGGTTTCCCTAATAGCTCAGTGGTAAAGAATCCACCTGCCAATGCCAGAGACAAGCGTTTGATCCCTAGTCTGGGAAGATCCCACGTACTGTGGAGCAACTAACCTTATGTGCCAAAACTATTGAGCCTATGCTCTGGAGCCAAAGAGGTGCAACTGTTGAGCCCATGTGCCACAACTCCTGAAGTCTGCACCCTAGATCCCATGCCCCGCAACAAGAGGGCACTGAAATGAGAAGCCTGTGCACAGCATCTAGACAGTAAACCCTGCTCACCGCAACTAGAGAAAAATCCACACAGCATCAAAGACCCAGCACAGCCATAAAATTATATAAAAAAGAAGTCCTTAAAGTAGAGGCCATACCTCTTATGAAACTCAGTTGCTGCAATACTATGCATGCAATACTATGCATGCAATAAATAACAGCTGAATGAATGACAATGTTTTGGAGAGAGTAGAAGCTGAGAGACCATTTATGGGTGATAGGCTTTCTGCTTCATTGACTACACTAAAGCCTTTGCTGGATCACAACAAACGAAAATTCTTAAAAGAGGTGGGAATACCGGGCCACCTTACCTGCCTGCTGAGAAACCTGTGTGTAGGTCAAGAAACAACAGTTAGAACCGGACATGGAACAGTGGACTGGTTCAAAATTGGAAAAGGAGTATGCAAGGCTGTACGTTATCACCCTACTTATTTAACTTACATGCAGAGTACATAATAAGAAATGCTGGGCTGGATGAAGCACAAGCTGGAATCAAGATTGCTGGAGAAATATCAATAACCTCAGATACGCAGATGACACCACCCTTATGGCAGAAAGCGAAGAACTAAAGAGCCTCTGGATGAAAGTGAGAGAGAAGAGTGGAAAAGCCGACTTAAAGCTCAACATTCAGAAAACTAAGATCATGGCATCCGGCCCCATCACTTCATGGCAAATAGATGGGGAAACAATGGAAACAGTGACAGACTATTTTCTTAGGCTCCAAGGTCACTGCAGATGGTGACTTCAGCCATGAAATTAAGAGATGCTCCTTGGAAGAAAAGCTATGATAAACCTAGACAGCATATTAAAAAGCAGAGATATTACCTTGCAGACAAAAGTCTGTCTAGTCAAAGCTATGATTTTCCCAGTAGTCGCATATGGATGTGACAGTTGGACCATAAAGAAAGCTGAAGAAGTGAAGTCGCTCAGTCGTGTCCCACTCTTTGCGACCCCATGGACTGTAGCCTATCAGGCTCCTCAGTCCATGGGAGTTTCCAGGCAAGAGTGCTGGAGTGGATTGCCATTTCCTTCTCCAGGGGACTTTCCCGACCCGGGAATCGAACCCGGGTCTCCCGCATTGCAGGCAGACGCTTTACCTTGGGAGCCATCGAAAGCTGAGCACCAAAGAATTGATGCTTCTGAACTGTGGTGTTGGGGAAGACTCTTGAGAGTCCCTTGGATTGCAAGGAGATCAAACCAGTCAATCCTAAAGGAAGTCAATCCTAAAAGTTGATTGGAATGACTGGTGTTGAAGCTAAAGCTCCAATACTTTGGCTACCTGATGCAAAGAGCTGACTCGGAAGGAACCCTGACCCTGGGAAAGATTGAAGGCAGGAGGAAAAGGGGATGACAGAGGACGAGATTGTTGGGTGGCATCACTGACTCAGTGGAGATGAGTTTGCACAAACTCCAGGAGATGGTGAAGGACAAGGGAAGCCTGACACGCTGCAATCTACGGGGTCGTGAAGAGTTGGACACAACTGAGTGACTGAACAACAATGAGGCTGATGATGGCTTATAGTAGGCCAGGAGAGGTGTTTCTGTGTTGAGGCCTCTGTCTCCTTTGCTGCTTTGGGGTTGAGGCAGTCAGGAAGACAGGAACAAGAAAAGAGGATGACACTAGCCAGTATCTGCTGAGTATAACTGGCTTCAGAATTTCATAGGCATTATCATTTAACCTTCCTAGGCTTCCACTCTTGCTAACTGCTTGATTGTACTGCTGTAGTAGAATGGGGTGTTTATGATCGCATTGCTGTGGGTTTTCTCACTCAGTGAATCCCTATTAAT
The DNA here is from genome assembly GCA_006410635.1 of Cephalophus harveyi. Taxonomy (NCBI): domain Eukaryota; kingdom Metazoa; phylum Chordata; class Mammalia; order Artiodactyla; family Bovidae; genus Cephalophus; species Cephalophus harveyi. Next base: position 397,488 of record SJYT01022033.1, on the reverse strand, counting down.
TGAGCTGCGTCTTTATATTAAGTGTGGAGAGTGAGGCAGAGAGGAGTGCAAGTGTCTGTGTGAACAGCAGTTCTGTCTAGTCAGTGAATTTAACTTGTATAAATTGTGTGTAATGGGCCCTACCAGTTACAAACCAGGACATTTGAGCAGAGTGGTTTATAATTTATAATTGGCTTCCTATTACTGTTGGCTGATTCTCCTGCACAGAGAGTATTACTCGAGGATTGGTATTTGATTTAAGAAATTTTCAAATTGATTTTATCTTCAGTGCATTAATGCGTGGCCTAAATTCTTGCAGAAGCATTAGATAACCAGCCTGGACATGCCTTAGCAATCGTAACTGGATTTGAGCTGGCCATGCTACAGCTTTTATTCAGCATAGATAAATCATTTTTCTGAAAATACTTCTCTACCTAAACCCTGTGACTTTTTTTTTTTTTAGGACAGTGCAAGTTTAGGCCCCTTGAAATTGGAATATATTACCCAAATCATGCTAAGACACACAAACAGAAATTTGTTAATACAAGTAGATTTAATCTCTATCTTCCTGTTGGAACAGAGTACCTAAATATACAAGGAATGATGTGGAAATCAGCCTAACTTTCAAGGGTGTGCAATTGCAATGCCTTTTGAAATCCGGAAATATGAAATGTGATTCCAGTAGTGAAAATGCTGTAAATGTAACCAAGTACATGGAAACCTGGAGGATGTTCCACAATTTCATGAGGATTAGCATAGGTAATGAACAGAGAGGCCTGGCGTGCTGCGATTCATGGGGTCGCAAAGAGTCGGACACGACTGAGCGACTGAACTGAACTGAGCATAGGTAAATGTTTTTAATGAAGCATTTTTTTTTTCACCTGTAGAAGTGCAGAATAGATCACAGCTGCACAAAAATACCAATTAATCATCTTCTAATGCTTTTATGTAAATTATTATGTTTGACTTTCGCTTAGAGTTGCCATTAACACCTGGAACCCTAAGATTGATAACAGGTAAAATTTTAATGAATACATAAATTAGAGATTTGAACCATGTTTAGATTAATTTATAACACCTTTATTCATCACTGCAAGTCCTCTTGAAATCTAAAAATCAAAAGATGAGACAGAAAATAGAGAAGAAGAGATAGCCTTTGAGCTTATCAATTTTTTTAGAGATGGGAAAGAATGACTAGGAAATGCTAAACCCTCGTGTTTTTTCTGCCTTTTGCAATAATTTTACCCAGATGCTAGGCCTGTGTGTCCTGTGGAAGACTTATGGAAGACTTATTTTCTCATGCCCTGAGACAGCACTGATCTTTTTTTCTTTCCTTTTCTTTTTTTAATGAAGATTTTTCTTCTTATGCACACTCCTTGCTTTAGGAAAAAAAATTTTTTTTCCAGAATCAAAGTCAAAATCGGCTTACTGTAGAAACTTTGGGAAATACAGAGGATGTGAAGTTAAAAAAAAAAACAACAACCCTAATTGTCCCGCCATCCAGGGGCAACCTTTATTATGAGGTATTTCTTTCATTTCACCTCCTTACCTCCATGTATTAATATAAGTGTATTTATGTAATTACGTGCCTTCCATTTTTCGTTATATAGCCAAAGTAGTATTTACAATTTATTGAAAGTTTGCCATCTGCCCGGCACTGCACTCAGTGTTTGAAATGTGTTATGTTTTGAATGGTGGATCACGTTGCTTTCATTTTACAGAGGAGGACAGGGAAGCTCAAAAAGGGTCAGTACCTTCCCAGTATCACACATTTAGTTAGTGGCCACGCTAGAATTCTAACTTGAAATGTCTAACTCAGAAACCGTGATCATATCACTGTGCTACACTCCCCTTGCTTTCAGTAAGTGAAGCTGTTATTAACTGAAACCAAGTTGTCCCCTGAGGACAACTGTTTTCTCTGCAACCTCAGAAAACAGAAGTTACTAATTCTCCCATGACCTGTGTACTACAAAGGTCACGGGGAGATGGGGGGTTGGCCGCATCTGGATTATTGTTCTGCCCTTGGGTAATACCAGTTGAGACAGTCAGGCTCATTGGTGCTCTCCTCTGTCGCCCTCCCCATCACTCAGTGCAAGGAATTCCTTGGGCCTTGAAAGCCCACCCCTCCTCATTCTCTCATCCTTGGGTGATTCAGTGCCTCTTCCAGCACCTCAGCATCAAAGCCCTTTACTACCTTAAATCCATACCTCATTTCCTTGGTAATGAGACAGCTCTGCTTCTGATGTAGTGAGGAGGTTGAACAATACCTGGGGGAAAATAATTGTATGTATATGTGTATGTGTGTATATGTACCCACATATATATCTATATATACATATGCACATATATGTTTACTGTACATTTTACTGATGAAAAGAATGCCTGAAGGGCTTCCCTGGTGGCTCAGCTGGTAAAGAATCCACCTGCAATGTGGGAGACCTGGGTTCAATCCCTGGGTTGGGAAGATCCCCTGGAGAAGGTAATGGCTACCCGCTCCAGTATTCTGGCCTGGAGAATTCCATGGGCTCTATGTGTGTGTGTGTGTATATGTATATATATACACATATGCACATATATGTTTACTGTACATTTTACTGATACAGGATGTATAACAAATTTTTTTTAAAAAGTTATATTTGTTCTATCAGGTTCAGAATACGTTGGGAATTATAGAATCCCTCTTGTACACTGAATGTCTTGTGATTGTTTGTTATACTTTATTCTGAAAGCCTAGATGGCATATTAAAAAGCAGAGACATAACTTTGCCAACAAAGGTCCATCTAGTCAAGGCTATGGTTTTTCCAGTAGTCATGTATGCCTGTGAGAGTTGGACTATAAAGAAAGCTGAGCGCCGAAGAATTGATGTTTTTGAGCTGTGGTGTTGGAGAAGACTCTTGAGAGTCCGTTGGACTACCAGGAGATCCAACCAGTCCATCTTAAAGGAGATCAGTCCTGAGTGTTCATTGGAAGAACTGATGTTGAAGCTGAAACTCCCAATGTTTTGGCCACCTGATGCGAAGAGCTGACTCATCGGAAAAGACCTTGATGCTGAGAAAGACTGAAGGTGGGAAGAGAAGGGGATGACAGAGGATGAGATAGTTGGATGGCATCACTGACTCAATGGAGGTGAGTTTGGGTAAACAGGAGATGGACAGGGAGGCCTGGTGTGCTGCAGTCCATGGGGTCGCAAAGAGTCAGACACAACTGAGCGACTGAACTGAACTGATTCTGAAATCATGTCTCAATCTGGAATGCTTTTGAGGACAGATACTTCTGTAGAGGTCCTTTGACCTGAATAGTTCAGGGTTTGAATTAAGTTTTATTTCAGTGTCTATTCTGAATCTTAGCCCGTAAGAAACAATGAGACTTTAATACTGGACTTTGCTGATGTCCTTGAGTGTGTGCTAGTTTTTTTTTTCTTTAAGTCATAGCCATATGGTGAATTTTCTACTTTGTTATGATTGCCTTTTATTGGTGGGCATGCAGTAAGTGTTTCTTGGAAATGGCCAATTTTTATTAAGATGTTTCTGGAAGAAAATGAAAAGAAACATGCAATTTTAAAATATTAAAATATGCATTAATCTTTACTATAAATTCCATACAGTCAATTAATTAACACAATGCTTTTGTTGATTTTTCCACAACTCCTATGTCCTAACCAACCTATGGTTACAACTGACAAACCCAGCATAAATGATCGTTGTTATTTTCCTTTTTGTTACATACATGAAAGTGAAACAATGAAGACTTATGTTAGATCTTTACTCATTCTTCAGTGATGTGATTTCTTTATGGAATTGGTAAATAGTTTCTGAATACTGGAGGACTATTTCCTCGATTTTTTTGGATGCTATTTACAATGTAATGGCTACAGTCAGGATGCACTTTAAAGTTTGATATCCATTACTAACATTTTCTCCATTAATTTCTTAAATGTACACAATCACAAAAACAAGCCCTGTCTGTAGCATTTTCCAATTTCCATGGTATAAATACTCCTGCCATGGCCCATTTCAAGCTACCAGTAGACATCACTGAACCTAGATTTTGAAAAGGTGCAGTGGCACATCATTTCAATATTTCCACCAAACAGATACTGTAATAGTAAAAGAAAGTGAAGAGTCTTAAGAATGTATAAGCTTTGTCTTTATTATTTAATTATGTTTTTACAACTAATTTTTAAAATTTTATTTTATTGAGGTATAGTTGATTTACAATGATGTGTTAATTTCTCATTGACAGCAGACTGGTTTAGTTATACATGTATATTCTTTCTCATATTATTTTCCATTATCTTTTTTCATCAGTTCAGTTCAGTCGCTCAGTCGTGTCCGACTCTTTGCGACCCCATGAATCGCAGCACGCCAGGCCTCCCTGTTCATCACCATCTCCCGGAGTTCACTCAGACTCACGTCCATCGAGTCCGTGATGCCATCCAGCCATCTCATCCTTGGTCGTCCCCTTCTCCTCCTGCCCCCAATCCCTTCCAGCATCAGAGTCTTTTCCAATGAGTCAACTCTTCGCATGAGGTGGCCAAAGTACTGGAGTTTCAGCTTTAGCATCATTCCTTCCAAAGAAATGCCAGGGCTGATCTCCTTCAGAATGGACTGGTTGGATCTCCTTGCAGTCCAAGGGACTCTCAAGAGTCTTTTCCAACACCACAGTTCGGATATTGAATATAGTTCCCTGTGCTCTATAGTAGGATGGTGTTATTAATAGCTTAATTTTTAATGATGGCTGTACTTAACAACGAGCTTGCAAAATTCCTAAAGTCTAACAATCACTTGGCATGAGTGACTTCCACACACCACTGTGTATACTTGCCTCTGCACCTATTCGCTGGCCCAGGCATCATCCATCTTTCTCACCTGCAGCATGTATGCTTGCTCTTTGGTTCCTTTTCTGTTCGCTCCTCAACCCACCACAACCTGACTTTGGTCCTTTCCATGACAGACCCTATGCTAGTAAGTTAAGACTCCTCTTCCCCCACTGGCTCCCTGAATTCCAGTTTTCCCCAAAGCTCTGTCATAGGTAGTCTGCTTTTCTCTTCCTACACATTTTGCTTTGGTGATCTCACCCAAACCCCTGAGATGAAGCACACTGATGGCTCCCATATCTATAATTACAACCAACATCTTTCTCTGGAGCTCCAGATCCATGTGTCCAACAGACTACAGGACACCCCACTTGCTCATCGCATGGAAGTTCAAACTCAGCATTTCAAGAAATATAGTAATTGTTTCTCCAGCTTTTAGCCACCACCCCTGAATCTGACTTTGCCCCTCTTTTTCTTGTCTCAGTAAATGGCGATGCCTTATTTACGAAGACTTCCAAGCAAGGTATCTGGGCTTCATTCTTGATTTCTCTCTCTTCATCACCTCCACCTTTCCCCCGGTAACAAATCTAGATTTACTCAACAATTCATTCATTCATCCTTACATTGAACTTTCAGTAAATACGTATTAGGATGGCTGTATAGTATATTGGAGAAGGCAGTGGCACCCCACTCCAGTACTCTTGCCTGGAAAATCCCATGGACGGAGGAGCCTGGTGGGCTGCAGTCCGTGGGGTCGCTAAGAGTCAGATACGACTGAGCAACTTCACTTTCACTTTTTCACTTTCATGCATTGGAGAAGGAAATGGCAACCCATTCCAGTGTTCTTGCCTGGAGACTCACAGGGATCGGGGAGCCTGGTGGGCTGCCGTCTGTGGGGTCGCACAGAGTCGGACACAGACTGAAGCGATTTAGCAGCAGCATAGTATATCGAGTAAGAACACTAGAGCTTGGAGTCAGGCTGCCAAGCACGAAATTCTGGCTCTGCCATTTCCCTAGCTTTGTAGCCTTGAGAAACTTACTCAACTACTCTGTGTTTCAATTTTCTTAAAAAAAAAAAAAAGATTTTATTTATTTCTTTATTTTTGGCTGTACTGGGTCTTCGTTGTCTCCTGGGCTTTTCTCTAGTTGCAGAGAGCCAGGGGCTACTCTTTAGTTGCAGTGTGCAGGCCTCTCATTGCAGTGACTTGTTGCAGAGCATGGGCTCTAGAGCACACGAGGTGCGTTATTTGTGGCACGTGCTCAATAGTTGTGGCTCCCAGGCTCTAGAGCACAGGCTCAGTAGTTGTGGTACACCAGCTTTGTTGCTCCACCTCATGTGGGATCTTCTTGGACCAGGGGTCAAACCCATGTCTTCTGCCTCGGCAGACAGATTCTTTACCACTGAGCCACCAGAGAAGCCCTGGTTTCAGTTTTCTTAAATATAAAGTGGAAATAATAATAGAATCTTTTTTTCACAGGGAACTGAGAGGTTGAAATGATTGCTCTGAATGAAGCACTTAAAACCCAACCTGTGACAGAGTAACCACTCTAGAAATGTTAGCTATTGCTGACTGGGGCCACGGTCCCTCTGAAATCTGTAGGAGAATCCTTCTTTGCCTTTTCCTAACTTCAGGTGGTTTTCTGGCAATCTCTCACACTCCTTGGCTTGCAGCTACCTCACTCAAATCTCTGCCTTTGTCATCACATGGAGTTTCCCTGTGTGTCTCTGTCTTTACGTGACTGTCTTCTAATAAGGACACCGGTCATATTGGATCCATCCTACTATAGTATGACCTCATCTTAATGAATTACATCTGCACTGACCCTGTTTCCAAAGAAGGTCACATTCTGAAATGTTGGGGATTAGGACTTCAACATATCTATGTTGGGGGGACACAGTCTAATTCATGACAGGCAGGAAGCATGATATAGGGATCATATCTAATCCCTGACCTTATTAGCTCTTCTCCCTAGAGCCCCGTCTTAGTTCTGTCTGTCTTGTAACTCTTCCTAGCTAGACCCCAGTCTGGCCCCACCAACACCAGTTCTCCATGTGGCTGTCAGAATAATTTTTCCAAAACATAAAGTTCATCATGTTGCCTCCTTCTGAAGCCCTCTGAGTTTTCAGGTAAAGATTTAGCACAAAAGAACGATCTTGCTCCAGCTCCTTCCTGCTTCTCTACACTGAACTTTTGACAAAAGCACAGACCAAAAAACTCTCTGTAGTTCCCCAATTGTATCATTCTCTTTTGCAACTCTGGACATGCACCATTCCTCTGCTTTGCATATAATCACCCTCATATTTCTTCATCTGTCTGGGGAAGATGTCCCCAACTCTCCCCACCCCTCTTCTGAGCTCCTTTCGTAAACCTGTGCACACCCTGAACATGGGTCTTACTGAATTTATTGTTTCTTGTGTGCTTTTTTGACAGGATAGAATGCCCCTTAAGGGCTGGGACTATTTTTATATCCGCTATTGTTATAGATTAGTGTCACTTTGAATTTTTTCACCACTGTAAATAATACTGTGATGTTTATGTTTAAATATTTTTCCTATTTAAAATTATTTCCTCAGGCACAGCTCAACAGCAAAAAGACAAACAACCCAATTTTAAAAAAGGACAAGGTCATTTTCCCGAAGAAGATATACAGATTATTGATAAGCACAAGATGTTCAACGTCATAGTCATTAGGAAAATGCAAATCAAAATTCTCACAATGAGATAGGACTTTATACCCACTGCTGCTGCCGCTGCTAAGTCGCTTTAGTCGTGTCCGACTCTGTGCGACCCCATAGACAGCTCCCCTAAGCTCCACCAGGCTCCCCCGTCCCTGGGATTCTTAAGGCAAGAATACTGGAGTGGGTTGCCATTTCCTTCTCCAATGCATGAAAGAGTGAAAGTGAAGTCGCCCAGTCGTGTCTGGCTCTTAGCGACCCCATGGACTGCAGCCTATCAGGCTCCTGCATCCATGGGATTTTCCAGGCAAGAGTACTGGAGTGGGGTGCCATTGCCTTCTCTGTTATACCCACTAGGATGGCCATAACAACAACAACAAAATAAGCATTAGCAGGGTGTGAAGATGAAGAAATTGGAACATCCCTGGGGAAATGTAAAAATGGTGGTCACTAGAAAATTGTTTGATGGTACCTCAAAAAGTTAATCTTAGAATTAGCATATGACCCTTTGGGACTTCCCTGGTGGTCTAAGTTCTGGTGGTCTAGGTTAAAGATCCTGCCTAACATGTGGCATAACCCCCCCCAAAAAAAAATCAGTTTTTAAGAATTACCATATGACCTAGCAATTTCAATATTAGGTATATACCTGAAAGAATTGAAAATTGATGTTCAAACAGAAACTTGTACACAGATGCCCATAGCAGCACTATTCACAATAACCAAAAGGTGGCAATGATCCAAATGTCCATTAATGGGCGAATGGATAAGCAAAATGTAGTACATCCATACAGTGAAATATTACTCAACCATAGACAGGTATGAAATACTGATACTACAGTGTAGGCAAACCTTAAAAAAAGTCATGTTTATAAGAGAAGCCAAACACAAAAAAGTTATATATAGTATATATATGAGTCCATTTACATATAATATATATATGATTTTTATGTCACATATATATATAATCATATATATATATAACCTTATATATATGGTTCTATTTATATAAAATATTCAGAATAGATAAATCCATAGAGAAAGAAAGCAGACTGATGGTTGTCAGGGGAGGAGGAGAGAATGGGAATTAACTGTCTAATGAGGATGGATTTAATTTTTGGATGATGAAAATGTTTTGGAATTAGATAGGGTGGTAGTTGCACAACATTGTGACTGTCCAAAAAGTCACTGAATTGTACACTTTGAAATGTTTTATTTCATGTTATATGGATTTTACCTAAAAAGTTAAAACAAAGAAGTAATACAGTACCGATACAGGCTACAAAAGGGATGAACCTAAAGACAATATTCTTGTGAAAGAAGTCATACACAGAAGGTCACTCCATTTATGTTAAATATCCAAATAGGTAAATTCATAGATACAGAAAGCAGATTAATGGTTGTCAGAGGCTGGGGCAGAGGGGAATGGGGAGTGACTACTGAATGGTTATGAGGTTATGAGATTTCTTTTTGGTGTAATAAACTGTTCCAGAACTACATATCAGTGATGGTTGCACAACAATATTGTGAATCTGCTAAATGCTACTGAATTACACACTTAAAATGGTTAAAATGGTAAATTTTATATTATGGGTATTCTACCACTTCCCTTAGAAGAAATGGAGTGACCCTCATAGTCAACAAAAGAGTCTGAAATGCAGGACTTGGATGCAGTCTCAAAAATGACAGAATGATCTCTGTTCGTTTCCAAGGCAAATCATTCAGTATCACAGTAATCCAAGTCTATGCCCCAACCACTAATGCCGAAGAAGCTGAAATTGAACGGTTCTATGAAGACCTACAAGACCTTCTAGAACTAACACCAAAAAAAGATGTCCTTTTCATTGTAGAGGACTGGCATGCAAAAGTAGGAAGTCAAGAGATACCTGGAATAACAGGCATATTTGGCCTTGGAGTACAAAATGAAGCAGGGCAAAGGCTAACAGAGTTTTGCCAAGAGAATGCACTGGTCATAGCAAACACTCTCATTCAACAACACAAGAGAAGACTCTACACATGAACATCACTAGATGGTCAATACCAAAATCAGCTTGATTATACTCTTTGCAGCCAAAGATGGAGAAGCTCTGTACAGTCAGCAAAATCAAGCCGTGGCTCAGATCATGAACTCTATATTGCCAAATTCAGACTTAAATTGAGAAAAGTAGGGAAAACCACTAGACCATTCAGGTATGACCTAAATCAAACCCCTTACAATTATACAATGGAAGTGACAAATAGATCCAAGGGATTTGATCTGATAGAGTGCCTGAAGAACAATGCACAGAGGTTCGTGATATTGTACAGAAGGCAGTGATCAAGACCATCCCCAAGGAAAAGTAATGCAAAAAGGTGAAATGGTTGTCTGAGGAGGCCTTACAAATTGCTGAGAAAAGAGGAGAAGCTAAAGGCAAAGGAGAAAAGGAAAGATATACCCATTTGAATGCAAAGTTCCAAAGAATAGCAAGGAGAGATAAAGACTTCCTCAGCAATCAATGCAAAGAAATAGAGGAAAACAATATAATGGGCAAGACTAGAGATCTCTTCAAGAAAATTAGAGATACCACGGGAACATTTCACGCAAAGATGGGCACAATAACAGAAATGGTCTGGATCTAACAGAAGCAGAAGCTATTAAGAAGAGGTGGCAAGAATTCACAGAAGAACTATACAAAAAAGATCTTCATGACCCAGATAACCATGATGGTGTGATCACTCACCTAGAGCTAGACATCCTGGAAGGTGAAGTCAAGCAAGCCTTTGGAGGCATCACTACAAACAAAGGTAGTGGACGTGATGGAATTCCAATTGAGCTATTTCAAATCCTGAAAGATGATGCTGTGAAAGTGCTGCACTTAATATGCCAGCAAATTTGGAAAACTCATCAGTGGCCATAGGACTGGAAAAGGTCGGTTTTCATTCCAGTCTCAAGAAGGGCAATGTCAAAGAATGTTCAAACTACCACACAATTGCACTCATCTCACATGCTAACAAAGTAATGCCCCAAATTCCCCAAGCCAGGCTTCAACAGTATGTGAACCGTGAACTTCCAGATGTTCAAGCTGTTTTTAGAAAAGGCAGAGGAACCAGAGATCAAATTGCCAACATCAGTTGGATCATCAACAAAGCAAGAGAATTCCAGAAAAACATCTACTTCTGCTTCATTGACTAGGTCAAATAGATCACAACAAACTGGAAAATTCTTAAAGAGATGGGAAAGCAGACCACCTGACCTGCCTCTTGAGAAACCTGTATGCAGGTCAAGAAGCAACAGTTAGAACTGGCCATGGAACAGTAGACTGGTTCCAAATAGGAAAAGGAGTACGTCAAGGGTGTATATTGTCATTCTGCTTATTTAACTTCTATGCAGAGTACATCATGAGAAACGCTGGGCTGGAAGAAACACAAGCTGGAATCAAGATTGCTGGGAGAAATATCAATAACCTCAGATATGCAGATGACACCACCCTTTCAGTTAGCAGAAAGTGAAGAGGAGCAGAAAGTGAAGAGGAGCAGAAAGTGAAGAGGAATTGAAGAGCCTCTTAAAGAAAGTGAAAGAGGAGAACGAAAAAGCTGGCTTAAAGCTCAACATTCAAAAAACAAAGATCATGGCATCAGTCCCATCACTTCATGGCGAATAGATGGAGAAACAATGGAAACAGTGAGAGACTTTATTTTGGGGGCTCTAAAATTACTGCAGATGGTGACTGCAGCCATGAAATTAAAAGACACTTGCTCCTTGGAAGAAAAGCTATGACCAACCTAGATAGCATATTAAAAAGCAGAGACATTACTTTGCCAACAAAGGTCCATCTATGATGTGAGAGTTGGACTATAAAGAAAGCTGAGCGCTGAACAATTGATGCTTTTGAACTGGGGTGTTGGAGAAAACTCTTGAAAATTCCTTGGACTGCAAGGAGATCCAACCAGTCCATTCTAAAGGATATCAGTCCTGAATATTCATTGGAAGGACTGATGCTGAAGCTGAAAGTCCAATATTTTGGCCACCTAATGTGAAGAACTGACTCATTGGAAAGGACCCTGATGCTGGGAAAGATTGAAGGCAGGAGAAGGGGACGACAGAGGATGAGATGATTGGATGGCATCACCGACTCAATGGACATGAGTTGAGCAAGCTTCAGGAGATAGTGAAGGACAGGGGAAGCCTGCCATACTGCTATCCATGGGGTCACAAAGAGCTGGACATGACTGAGCAACTGAACAGCAACAACAAACTGCATTAAAAACCTATTTCCTTAGGAAAGATTTTCTAAGTGAAGTCTGAGTCAAAGGATATGATATTTCGCTGAATTTCTCTTGAGAAGTAGTCACTCATTGCCCTCTCACCAGCAATGTTTGAGAGAATCTGTATTGTGTCCTCACTAGACGTTGTGATTGTTTTTAAAAAGCTAAAAATGTCACTAATCTGACATTACACTCTTCCTCTTCAGGGAAGTTCCTCATGCTTCTAAGTATAAGGCTAACCTGAACAGGAAGAGTTGTTTAGAAACAAAGCCAGAGTAAATAGATTCTAGAGCTGGGAGAGACCCAGGGCCTCTAGACCACTGAATCTCATCTCATCATCATTTAGTAACAGCCTTACTCAGTCACTCAGTCATGTCCAACTCTATGCAACCCCAGGGTTTGTAGCCCACAAGTCTCCTCAGTCCATGGGCTGATTTTTAAACACAAGAATCCTGGAGTAGGCTTCCATTCCCTTCTGCAGGGTATCTTCCTGACCTAGGGATTGAACCCACATCTCTTGAGGCTCCTGCATTGGCAGGATTCTTTACCACTAGTGCCACCTGGGAAGCCCCTAACAACCTTCCTAGCCTGAAATAAAATTTGTGGGCTTTTTTAGGTAGCTTAAAGACTCTAGGTTTTTAGGCTAAAAGTCTATGTGATGTAGTGCTTCAGACAATGTGATTTTTGGAGTAAATGTTCTGGGTTCAAATTCCTGCTCTGCTGCCTATTAGCTGTGTGAACTGGGGTACTGTTTTGTGCCACAGTTTTTCATCTATAAAATGAGCCCAATGGCAGTATATACCTCATATGATTGCTTGAGAACTAAATTAGTAAATTAGTATATATATTTCATATATATATTGTCATCCTAATGGCAGAATATATATATTATATTAGGATTGCCATTTCCTACCCATAAGAAAAAAGAAGTAATTTATTATAAAATATATTTTACATTTGTAAATACCTAGGTGTGATTACCCTAGAGACTGCAGTAGATGTTTGCACCTACACATAGAATCACCCTGAAAGCCATGGCTGTAAATGTAGTCTGACGGCTGCAGCTGCTGCTACTGCTGTTACGTCGTTTCAGTCGTCTAACTATTTCTGGCCCCATGGACTGTAGCCTGCCAGGCTCCTCTGTCCATGGAATTCTTCAGGCAACAATTCTGGAGTGGCTTGCCATTTCCTTCTCCAGGGTATCTCCCCGACCCAGGGATCCAACCTGGTCTCCTTCGGCTCCTATATTGCAGGGGGTTCTTTACTGCTGAGCCACTGGGGAAGCCCTAATGGCTATGTGTTGCAATTCAAACACTATAAGCACTTCAACTGGTGACAGCTCTTCCAAAGACAATTCTCTAAATAGATCAAATTTGTTGATTTTCATTTGAGTTGACCTCCTGGGAAGTATTTTTAAAAACCATGCTTGTATGTAGAATGGATGTAGATTCTAGGCTCAGATAAACTTATAGGTTTTTCATCTTTATGTGCAGTGGGGCACTTGAAAGTGGATCACAAGAGCATTCTTTATTGTTGGGATATTTACATTTTTTGATATCTAGAACCCCTGGCATCTTTCTCTAAAGGTCAGCATTCTGTAGTGGGTACTTCCTCACTGAAAACTACTGAAGTTATCCCAACCATCTCGTTTTCCAGACCAGGTACTGAGGCTTAGAAAAAGTTTCCTTTATTTATTTATTTTTGATATCTGAGCCTTAAGACATAAAGCTTAGAAAGTACTGACAGCTGAATGTTCTGCCTTTTGGGCCACAGAACTGTAAGGGAACCAATCTGTGGGAAGGTTAGAGAGAGGCATATGAAGAGCTAGAGATGAGAAAGAGAGAGAGAGAGAGGAGAAAGAGAGTATATTTGCAGCAGTGGCAGGTGGGCACCAGATGTTTTGGGGGTTCAGTTGCTAACCTGATCTCTCTGCATGGATGTGCCTATGTGTATGTCCTGTTTATTAAAAATCAATTTCATTGAGGTATAATTCACGTGCAACAAAAATCATTGCTTTAAAGTGTTTAGATTCAAAGAAATTTGATGAACTTTAATGCCGTAGACATTAAAGTTCATCAAAGGCTCGATAAAGGAGAGAAATGGTATGGACCTAACGGAAGTGGAAGATATTAAGAAGAGATGGCAAGAATACACAGAAGAACTATACAAAAAAGATCTTCACAACCAAGATAATCACAATGGTGTGATCATTCACCTAGAGCCAGACATCCTGGAATGTGAAGTCAAGTGGGCCTTACAAAGCATCACTACGGACAAAGCTAGTGGAGGTGATGGAATTCCAGTTGAGCTATTTCAAATCCTGGAAGATGATGCTGTGAAAGTGCTGCACTCAATTTGCCAGCAAATTTGGAAAACTCAGCAGTGGCCACAGAACTGGAAAAGAGCCCAAAGAAAGGCAATGCCAAAGAATGCTCAAATTACCGCACAATTGCACTCATCTCACACACTAGTAAAGTAATGCTCAAAATTTTCCAAGCCAGGCTTCAGCAATATGTGAACCATGAACTTCCAGATGTTCAAGCTGGTTTTAGAAAAGGCAGAGGAACCAGAGATCAAATTGCCAACATCTGCTGAATCATGGATAAAGGAAGAGAGCCCCAGAAAAACATCTATTTCTACTTTATTGACTATGCCAAAGCCTTTGACTGTGTGGATCACAATAAACTGTGGGAAATTCTGAGAGAGATGGGAATACCAGACCATCTGACCTGCCTCTTGAGAAACCTATATGCAGGTCAGGAAGCAACAGTTAGAACTGGAAATGGAACAACAGACTGGTTCCAAATAGGAAAAGGAGTACATCAAGGCTGTATATTGTCACCCTGCTTATTTATTTGAACTGTGGTGTTGGAGAAGACTCTTGAGAGTCCCTTGGACTGCAAGGAGATCCAACCAGTCCATTCTAAAGGAGATCAGTCCTGGGTGTTCTTTGGAAGGACTGATGCTAAAGCTGAAACTCCAGTACTTTGGCCACCTCATGCGAAGAGTTGACTCATTGGAAAAGACTCTGATGCTGGGAGGGATTGGGGGCAGGAGGAGAAGGGGATGACAGAGGATGAGATGGCTGGATGGCATCACTGACTCGATGGATGTGAGTCTAAGTGAACTCTGGGAGTTGGTGATGGACAGGGAGGCCTGGCGTGCTGCAGTTCATGGGGTCGCAAAGAGTCGGACACGACTGAGCGATTGAACTGAATGCCGTAGACAGTCATGTAATTACCACCACAATCAAAATCTAGAATAATTCCTTCAATCCTCAAAGCATAACCTGTGGAACTTGAGTTCCACATGATACTCCATGATTCTTTTTGTTTAAAAAAAAAAAAAGCTTTGTTGCACTTATAGACAATAAAGCTGCACGTATTTAAAGTGTGTAACTGGATATTTTGACATATGTGTATACCCATGAAACCATGACTCCAATCAAGATAGTGAACACTTCTATTACCCCCCAAATTTCTTCCACTTCTTTGTAATCCGTCCCTCCCATCCCTCTTTACCTCAACCAGACAAACCACTCATCTGCTCTGTGTAACTATAGATTAGCCTGCATTGTCTAGGGATTTTTATAAATGAAATTGCACACTCCTTTTTTGGTCTGTCTCTTTTCTTTCAGCAATGTATTATTATTTTTTTTACATTCATCCATATTGTTTGTTGCAAGTATCGGTAGTTAATTGCTGAGTAGTATTTCACTGGGTGGATATGCCACAAATTGTTGGACATTTTGGGTTGTTTCCAGCTTGAGATTATTACAAAGTTGCTACGAGCATTCATGTACAGGTCTTCATGGGAACATAATATTTCTTTTTCTCTTGGGAAAATACCTAGGAGTGTAGTGGTTGGATCCTATGCTATCCTTATTTTGTTATTTTTTTAAAACTTCGACATCCATTCACAGCATTATCTTATTTTATTTCTTTGGCCGCATGGCTTGTGGGATCTTAGTTCCCCAATCAGGGATCAAACCTGGACCTCAGCAGTGGAGGCACAGCATCCTAACCACGGGACCACCAGGGACTTCCCACTGTTCTGTTATTCTTTTTTAAATTTTTGAAAAATTATTTACTTATTTTCGTTTAGGCTCTGCTGGGATCTTCATTGTTGCGTTGGTTTTCTCTGCTCGTGGGTTTTCTCTACTCTCTAGTGGCAGTGGACAGGCTTCTCTTGTCGTGGAGCCTAGTCTGTGGAGTGCAGGCTCGGTAGTTGTGGCTCCCGAGCTTAGTTGCCCTGCGGCACGTGGGATCTTCCCAGACCAGGGATCGAACCCATGTCTACAACATTGGCAGGTGGTTTCTTTACCGCTGAGCCACCAGGGAAGCCCCACCTTACGTTATTCTTAATAATCTATTTTCCTTTTTGGTTGAAACTGATCAATTTAGGATCAGCCAAGGCCCTCCGCAGGAGAGGGGCTCAGTTCCTCCCCCCGAGTGTCTCCGAGCTGCCTCTGGTCCTGTGTGAGCCACGGTGCACCTTGCCTTCCTGAGCACGTCTCAGTGGAGAAGCTGTGTTGGCTTACATAAGCACACTGACCTCTTGCCTCTTGCCAGAGTCTAAAATCATGAAATCTTTTGCAAGCGTGCTTTCGCTGCCTCTGGACTGGAATGTTAAATGCCAGTGGAGTTGTCTGGCTTAACAGTCTGATCAAAATACGCCTGTAGATGGACAAGGTCAGTGATTGACTCTGTGGAAGGAGAGCCTTAGATGAAAAGACGGTTTGAGGAACAGGGAGCCATCGGGATGAGCTGAGAATGAGGCTCACGCATTCAGAGCAGCTTCAAGACAGTGGCAGCATGCTTTCACATTTGAGTTTATTTCTGAAAAAGGAATGCATTCAGATGGCTCAAAAATTTGAGAGCTTGGGTGGGTATACAGCATTGTGAAAGCCCTGTCTCTTACCCACATCCCCACTTCCTCTTCCCGGAGGCAAACCACAACTCCTCCCTCCCCAGTTCTTGTTTATCCTTCCAGAGATTTGCATATACTAAAATTTGCATACACAAATACATATGTGTATATCTTGTGTGTGTGAAGCACTTTTACACAAGTGCTAACAGGCCAAGCTCATTGTCGTACATTTTGATTTTTTTCCACTTTACTTATCTTAGAATTTGTACATAGTACGGTGAAAAGAGTCTGCTCATTCTTTTTTTTTTTTTTTTTAACATTTACATAGAATTCTACTGTGCTGGATTTAACCTGTTGAGGCAACATTTGACCACCAGTATTGGTATGACAACAGTTGACAGGGAGAATAATTTTAGTTTGCACAGTAAATAATGTCAAAGTTAAAGGTGGATTCTCTAAGCCTGCTGGGCTGTGATGTCATCTCAGGGAAGGCAGACTAAGGGGAAGGTAACATTTCTGAGCACTTGATATGCCGAAGGGTTCATAAAGCAGTGATTCTTCTATTTTGGTGTCTTGGAGAGTTACCAGGGGAGCTAATTAAAAGTGAGGCCAAGCAGGCGCCTCCCTCCTTCACCGCCCCAGAAGTTCTGATTCATTGGAGCTGGCAGTGGAGGGGAGCACATTTTTTCATAAAGGTAGTCCTCAGACTCGGCTTTGAGGAAAGCCTGGCTCTGCAGAGGGAAAAGCAGAAGAAGTCACTGAGGAATTCATTAATTCAAATTCTTAAAATCATTTCATTCCTATATTTTTAAACCTGAGAAAAATTCATGAAGGAGAAAATAATGTTTTCAAACAGTTGGGAAGGCTCTGCAGTCTCCCCACCCCTGCCTCCCAGTTCTCTCTCCTTAGAGACAACAATTTCTTCCCTGGTGGCTCAGTGGTAAAGAATCTGCTTTCCAATGCAAGAGATGCGGGAGACACGGGTTCAGTCCCTGGCTCGGGAAGATCCCCTGGAGGAGGGAGTGAAAACCCACTCCATATTCTTGCCTGAAAAATTCCATGGACAGAGGAGGCTGACGGGCTAGAGTCCATGGGGTCACAGAGTCAGCCTGAGCAGCTGAGCACAACGCACTGCCGCCAGCGCCTCTGTGACTGAGGCAGTAGGCCTCGTTCCTCGTTAGAGGCGGTGAGAAGAGCACTTTCCCCGCTGTTTGAGAAGGGCAGCAAACTTGGATTTGGGAGTGCTGGGTCAAATGCCTTAAATATCAGTGACTCCCTGTAGGCCAGGAACTGAGCTCGGGATTTTACATGCATTATTTTCCTTAAGGAGAAGACTCTTGAGAGTCCCTTGGATAGCAAGGCGATCCAACCAGTCAATCCTAAAAGAAATCAACCCTGAAGGTTCATTGGAAGGACGGATGCTGAAGCTGAAGCTCTTATATTTTGGCCACTTAATTCAAAGAGCTGACTCACTGGAAAAGACCCTGATGCTGGGAAAGATTGAGGGCAGGAGAAGGGGGCAACAGAGGATGAGATGGTTGGATGGCATCACTGACTTCATGGACATGAGTCTGAGCAAACTCTGAGAGACAGTGAAGGACAGGGAAGCCTGGCATGCTGCAGTTCACGGAGTCACAGGGAGCTGGACACGACTGAGTGACTGAACAACGACAGTCTCAGTTAATCTTTCAATGAACCTTTTTACAGAGAGCAAAACCAGGCTGAGAGATTTAGTTATTACCTGGGGTGGGGGTGGTGTGGGGCTCACATAGCTAAAGGAATGAAACCAGGGTTTTGAATTCAGGTTTAAAACCCTCGGTCTTAAACACTGTTTGGAGGACCAACCACCTAGTCACTGGGCATTTTGAGAAAAGCTCTTCACCTCCTGCTCTTCTCCGGCCTCCATCACACTTGGTGGAAACCACACATTGATTGTCTTGTCCCTTCTTGGGAGCTTTGTGAGGATATGTCTGCATCTCGTTCTCCACTGTCGATGGAGCCCCTGCCCTCGGGATGGACAGCGGGCACGCAAAAAAGGACTTCTCCAATGGGGTTTGGGTAGAATCTAAGAAAGGTGAAATCCCATAACTGTTGCGGTTCCTCAGCCCAGTAATTTTTTTAGAATTGTTTTAATTTAAAAATATTTATGGCTGTGTTGGGTCTTTGTTGCTACATGGGCTTTCTCTAGTTGGGGCCAGTGGGGGCTACTCTCTAGTTGCGATGCATGGGCTTCTTATCATGGGGGCTTCTCTTGGTGGGGTGCATGGGCTCCAGAGTGTGTGGGCTTCAGTAGTGGCTGTTCATAGGCCTACTTGCCCCATGGCACAGGAAACCCTCCTGGAACAGGGAGGAACCTCTGGCCCATGAGTTGGCAGGCGGACGCTCAACTACTGGACTATCAGTGAAGTCCCTAGAATTGTTTTTAATAAGTGTTCCCTAATTACAGACAGATGTATGCTCAATATAGTTCAGAAAATAATTTTAAATCTAAATATCCATAATTGCATCACCAGGAAAAAGTCCTTGACCTTTTCCTCATCTTGTCTGCCCATTTTATATACACATATGTATACACATATACACGCGTATATATCTGTACATATATGTTATAAATAACATCATATGGACTTCCTGGGTGGTGCTAGTGGTAAAGAACCTGCCTGCCAATGCAGGAGACGTAAGAGATGCGGGTTCGATCCCTGGGTTAGGAAGATCTCCTGGAGGAGGGCATGGCAACCCACTCCAGTGTTCTTGCCTGGAGAATCCCATGGACAGAGGAGCCTGGTGGGCTATGGTCCATGGGGTCTCACAGTCAGATACCACTGAAGTGGCTTAGAACACATGCATGCACATTACATCATATATATAAAACGTAGGCAGGCAAGGTCATTGTATATATGTATGTATAATAGTATATGATATATATATATATCTACTTATATATCTATGTATCACTGACCATTGCCCTTCTATTTCCCCCTGTTAAATAGGCTGAATAATCTCCACTTCTAGGCTCCAAGGAGGTCCCTGAGGGATTTTTGCCAGCATAGTGCCAGACCCACACTGGCTTGCTTTTTCTACGTGATAGGAAAAGATGGCAGTATTTCAGGGAATGCGGGGGGCCAGGCCTGCCTTGAGCATCCAGCCTTATCTATTACTCTGCGGTGCTGACTGCAGGGTCATCAGCTACTGCTGGGTCGCAGCAGGATCCTCAGGAGCCCTCACTCTGGAAGAGACATGGTGTTCCCAAGGGACCCACATGTCTGCTCCCTGTGGTCTTTCTAATCTCACAGTAAACAAACATCTTGACCTCCTATTTCTCTACAGTTTCCCTTGATTTTGGTTACTGTGGGTCAGTCCTCTGGAGATAGACACTTCTGGGGCACTCACAGACTTTAGGTTCTACTTCTGCAGAGTGGACCCAGCCTGAACAACTGCCAGCTTCCCTGACAGATTTACTGTCTTCTCTCTGAGCCCCAGGAGCAGCCACAGCTGTACGGCTGCAGTAGATTACATCTCTGTTTAAATTATTCACTGTCCATCCTGGAGGAGGGTTATACTACATCTTTATTCTATTGAATTCAGGAGTGGCTGTAAGATTTGATTTGGTCAATGAAATGTTGGTGCCAATGGCCATGTCAGTTGTAAACAGATGTTTTCAGCCAGCTTGTGGTCTGCTGTCTTTTTCTTTCTTTCACCATGAGTCCAGCAATGTCCCTGAGAGGGTCTGCCCCTTCAGCCTGGACTGACAATGACACGGAGTAGGCACAAGCTGACCTAAGATGACATTTGACATGAATGAGAAGTCCTTATTTGTCAGAGAAAAAAGAAACTGTCCCTGACATCTTAAGGTCATTTGTTGCTACAGCATAATTGAGTCCATCCTGCATCTCTGTTACACTGGCCTCAGGCATGTTACTCGATCTCTTTGAACTTGACCATCCCCATCTGTAAAATGGGGAAAATTGTGCTTACTTCATTTACAGGGTTTTTAGAGGCTTTTATAAGCAATGGGTTGAAAGCACCTGGCCTAGATCCTAGAACTCAGTAACTGCTTATTAAATGTTAAGTGAATCTCAACCTAATCAGCAACTGGAGAGAGACCAGACACAGACTGATATTTGGTGGCCTTCCCTTAAAAAGCTAGATAAAACACTGATTTCACAGTAGCACTATTCACAAAGCTAAAAGACAAGACAAGCCAAATATCCATAAATGGATGAATAAGTAAACAAAATGTGATGTAGACATACAATGGCATATTATTCAGCCTAAAAAAGAAGGAAATTCTGACACAGGCTGCAGTGTGTATGAACCTTGAAGACATTATGCTAAATGAAATAAACCAGACACAAAAGACCAAGTAATGTAGGAGTCTCCTTATGTGATGCTGGAGCGGTCAATTTATAGAGACAGAAAGTAAAGCGGAGGTTACCCGGGGTTGGAAGGAGGGGGTTGGGGAAATTTAATGGGTGTAGAGTTTGAGTTTGTGAAGATGAAGAAGTTCTGGACGTGGAAAGCGGTGGTGGTTGCTCAACAATGGGAATGCACTTAATAGCACTGAGTGAATGAGTGAGTGAAAGGCGCTCAGTCGTGTCCAACTCTTTGCGACCCCATGGACTATACAGTCCATGGAATTCTCCAGGCCAGAATACTGGAGTGGGGAGCCTTTCCCTTCTCCAGGGAATCTTCCCAACCCAGGGATCAAACACAGGTCTCCTGCATTGCAGGCGGATTCTTTACCAGCTAAGCCACAAGGGAAACCCTAATACCACTGAAATATACTCTTTAAATGGTTAAAATGCTACATTTTATATTATGTGTATTTTATCACAATCTTATTTACTTTTTTAAAATTGAATCATTTGTCATTGTATTATTGAGTTGTAGAGTTCCTTATATATCTGAATAAGATATGATATATACCCTTATCAGGTGTATAATTTGTAGTTACCTTCTCCCATTCTGTGTATCATATTTTCCAGCTGAACTCTTGTTTGATCAATATTTTTTGTTTTGTTTTTAAATTTTAATCAGTCTTTTTAAATTGAAGTATATAGTGTTCTTGCCTGGAAAATCCCATGGACGGAGGAACCTGGCAGGCTACAGTCTGTAGCGTCGCAGAGTCAGACGCAATGGAGACTGAACACCAACCTAGAGCTGACTTACAATGTTGTGCTAATTTCTGCTGTACTGCAAAATGATTCAGTTATACAAATATGTATTCTCTTTTAAATATGCTTTTCCATTATGGTTTATCACAGGATATTGAATACAGTCCCTGGTGCTATAGAGGAGGACCTTGCTGGTTTATCCATTCTATATGGAATAGTTTGCCTCTGCTCGCTTCAACCTCTTACTCCATCTTTCCCCCAGCTCACTCCAGCTTGTCAACCACCAGCCTTCTCTATGTCTGTAATTCTGTTTATATTTCATAGATAGGTTCATTTGTATATTTTATTTTCATTTATTTTTAATAAATGAAAATATGGAGTATAATTGCTCTACAATATTGTATTAGTTTCTGCTATACAACAGTATGAATCAGCTATATGTATTGTGCTGTATTTTAGATTTCCCATATAAGTATTTTATCACAATTCTGTAAAGCTGGATAAAGCTTCATTTTTCTTAAAAAAAACACAAAAACCCTGATTCTTTTTTTTAGTCTGCTTTGTGTTGGGCAGACCTCATTTGGAGTCTTCTCTTGCTCTGGGCCACAAAATTTTATCTTTTCCTTTATTATTATTTTTATTACACACATCACACATGATCATCATTAAAAAAATTAAAATGCAGATAAGCAGAAAGAAAAGAAATTTACTCATGTACTCACCCTGCAAGGATAACCACTGTTAACAGTTTGGTGTATCTCATTCCAGTTTTCTAAGCACTTACACATATAATTACACATGCATCTATATGCATTTATACAAACTTACATTTAAACATAAAATCAGGTCATATTATATACACTGACAAAAAAATCTTCTTTTTAAAATACAAAATAAATACATGAACAATTTTCCACATTAACAAGTATAGATATGCATTATAATTTTATTTTTACTATTAACTTTTTGCATTGAATTTTATTTATTTTTAAATTTAATTTTACTTTAAAAAATCATTTATTTTGGCTGCCGTGGGTCTTCATTGCTTCACAGTGGGTCTTCATTGCTTTCTATAGCTGCAGTGAGTGGAAGCTACACTCTAGTTTCAGTTTGCAGGCTTCTCTTTGGGGTGGCTTATCTTGCTGCAGATCATGGGCTCTAAGGCACTTGGGCTTCTGGAGTTGTAGCACGTGGACTCAGTAGTCGTGGCTCGCTGTGCATAGGCTTAGGTGCTCTGTGGCATGTGGTGTCTTTCCGGACCAGGGATAGAACTGCTGTCTCCTGCACTGGCAGGTGGATTCTTTACCATTGAGCCACCAGGGAAGCCATGGATGTAACATCTTTATTTAACCAATTCCCCATTGATCAACACTAGGTTGTTCCCATTTGTTTTTGTTATTATAGGCAAGCCTGTAGCAAATGTAATAATAATGGTATAACTTATTATTTCCTATACCAGATTCTATGCTAAACTCTTTACAAGTTATTATTTAATTTTCACAAGACTGCTAGAAAGTAATACAGTTATAATCTCTGTTTTATAGGTGAGGAAACTGCAGTTCACAAAGGTTAAGTCACTTGTCTATATCATCCAGCAAATGACTTTCAACACTGAATGGAGCTCTGCCTGGTATATTGCAGTCCATCCTCTTTCCTCTAAACTGTGCTGTGTCCCAACTCCTGAAATAGGGCTCCTTAAATTCCCCTTCCTGTGACCACAGAATGGGTGGGACTTGTGGGCAAGGAGCCTGCAAAGTCCCCCATCTAACTCTTTTGAAACCTAAATGAAGCCAAAAATTTGTGCACCCATTTTCCCTTACGAAAGTTTACATACTCGCCAACAAGGATACCATGTCTTCCCTGGGGACTGTCCAGGAGGTCTTAGATCTAGGTCATCGCTGCCAGGGAGCAGACCCAGAACTGCCTGAGGTCATGTGCTCTTGATCTGCAAGTTTGTCTGTTGTCTGCTCAACCCCAGGAGACACACTGGATGCTCTCCAAGTTTCTCTCTAGCTGAGGCTTAGAGGTGGGCCAACCCAACCCAGAGTCTTGTGCTTCCTTGCCAAACAAAGCAGGGGCTCCTGTGGGTCCAGGCCTTTGGCCTCCCTGTGTACAAGTAGCAGCCACTAAGGTTGATTGTTTGTCAGCTCGCTACTTGGGCAACTGCTCCTTTAGATACAGAACCTGCTTCCCCCTGTTTGTACAAGAGGGAGTTATAAAGCGTGTTAAAAGGCAAGTTAAAATTACAAGTTAAAAAGCATGTTGTTAGGTTAATACAAATTTAGAATTGTTACATCCTCCTGGTAAATTGGATTTTTATCATTATGAAATGACCACATCTCTCCATTATGAAATATTTTTGACTTCAAAGTCTGTAATTTTATTATGTTATTCTGTAACTAATGCAGCCATGTCAGCCTTCTTTTGTTTCAGTTCAGTTCAGTAGCTCAGTCATGTCCAACTCTTCACGACCCCATGGACTGCAGCACGCCAGGCTTCCCTGTCCATCACCAACTCCTGGAGCTTACTCAAACTCATGTCCATTGAGTCGGTGATGCCATCCAACCATCTCACCCTCTGTTGTTCCCTTCTCCTCCCGCCTTCAATGTTTCCTAGTCTCAGAGTCTTTTCCAGTGAGTTAGCTCTTCGCATCAGGTGGCCAAAGTATTGGAGTTTCAGCTTCAGCATCAATCCTTCCAATGAATATTCTGACTGATTTCCCTTAGGATGGACTGGTTTGATCTCCTTGCAGTCCAAGGGACTCTCAAGAATCTTCTCCAACACCGCAGTTCAAAAGCATCAATTCTTCGGCACTCAGCTTTCTTTATTGTCCAACTCTTACATCTATACGTGACTACTGGAAAAACCATAGGTTTGACTAAATGGACCTTTGTTGGTAAAGTAATGTCTCTGCTTTTTAATATGCTATCTAGATTGGTCATAGCTTTTCTTCCAAGGAGTAAGCCTCTTTTAATTTCATGGCTGCAGTCACCATCTGCAGTCCCCCAAAATAAAGTCTCTCACTGTTTCCATTGTTTCCCCATCTATTTGCCATGAAGTGATGGGACCAGATGCCATAATCTTAGTTTTCTGAATGTTGAGTTTTAAGCCAACTTTTTCACACTCCTCTTTAACTTTCATTAAAAGGTTCTTTAGTTCTTTGCTTCCTGCCATAAGGATGGTGTCATCTGCATATCTGAGGTTATTGATGTTTCTTCCGGCAATCTTGATTCCATCTTGTGCTTCATCCAGCCCAGCATTTCGCATGATGTTATATAAGTTAAATAAACAAGGTGACAATATATAGCCTTGTATATTGAATATTGTATATTGAAAGGAAATATACTCCTTTCCTGATTTGAAACCAGTCTGTTGTTCCATGTCCAGTTCTAACTGTTGCTTCTTGACCTGCATACAGATTTCTCAGGAGGCAGGTCAGGTGGTCTGGTATTCCCGTCTCTTGAAGAATTTTCCACAGTTTATTGTGATCCACACAATCAAAGGCTTTGGTGTACTCAGTAAAGCAAAAGTAGATGTTTTTCTGGAGATCTCATGCTTTTTCGATGATCCAATGGATGTAGGCAATTTGATCTCTGGTTCCTCTGCCTTTTCTAAATCCAGCTTGAACATCTGGAAGTTCATAGTTCACGTACTGTTGAAGCCTATGTACTGTCAACTGTGTCTCTTATATCTCCTGCATTAGCAGGCAGGTTCTTTACCACTAACGCCACCTGGGAAGCCCATAGGCAATATATAGTTGAATTTTTATTATCCACTCTGGCAATCTTTGCCTTTCAAATGAAATATTTATTTTTAAACCTCAAGATAATCTTACCATTAGTTACAGTCAACATTTGCTTGGCTTCATTTGGCTTCCCTGGTAGCTTAGACTGTAAAGAATCTCGCTGAAATGCAGGAGACCAGGGTTCGGTCCCTGGGTCAGGAAGATCCCTCGGAGCGGGGAGTGGCAACCCACTTCAGTATCCTTGCCTGGAGAATTCCATGAACAGAGGAGCCTGTGGGCTACAGGCTATGTGGTTGCAAAGAGAGAGGCATGACTGAATGACTAACACACACACACACACACACACACACACACGGGATCGTTTTTTTGCCTGCCTATAATATATTTAGAATGTCTTCAGTATATTTGATTTACTAGTGGCAAATTGTTTCAGTTTTGTTCGTCTGAAAATGTCACCTTAAGGTTGCTTTTCTCCCCGATGTCTAACATGTTGGAAGAGAACAAATGTCAATTCAGAATTTTACACTTAGCAAAATTATCCTTCAAGAATGAAGACAAAATGAAGACATATCATTCCACTGAACTCTTGGTTCTTTCCATTCCCAACCTGCTCTTCCCTGGCAATCCCAATAATTTGGGCAGGGAGCACAAAAATACTGAGGTTATCTAAGATTCATCTTCTTTCTACTTCATCTCATATCCTGTTTTTTGTTAAGTCCTGTAAACTCTGTTACAATCTAACCACTTTTTACTGCTTCCACTTTTACTATGTTCACTTAAACTACCATAATCTCTCACCCAGTTGGTGTCTCTGCTTCCTGTCTTACTACCCACATGATGTCGACACAACATCCTTTTTTAAAGCAAAGGAGATATTGCTATTTTCCTGCTCAGAACCCTCCAATGTCTTCCCATCACATTTAGCATAAAATGCATAGTACCCTTGCCTAGTGTCCATGATGCAGGTTTCCCTGCCTCTCTCACTTCATTTCCACACCCCCCTCACCCTGCACCTTGTTCACTGAGCTCTAGCCACAGTGGACTCCTGTTGTTCCTCACTTATTCCCAGTTTGCTTTCAACTCAGCATCCTCCCACATGCTCCTCCTTCTGCCTGGAGTCCTCCCCCTAGACTGAGCTTGCCTCCCTCCCTCACTTCATTTCCACCTCTGCCCAAATGTTAACTCATCTTCAGTGAGGGCTTCCCTGAACTCCCTTTCTAAAATAAAGTCCTCTCAGTCTCTATCCTCTTCTCTGCTTAGATTTTCATCATAACAATGATGACTATCTGACCTTACTTCAAAAGGACTAGAGTATAAACTCCAGGGGGACAGTAACTTTATTTTATTCACTGTATTCATCCCTAGTGTCTCAAACCGTCCCTGGCAGAGAGGAAATTTTCAGTAAATATCTGCTGAATAAATGGATCTTCACAGTTGTCTATTTTATAATGAGAATGCATATTAAAATATTTTAATACAAATGTAGCCCACGTATCTAATCTCATCAGCTTGTTATTACAAAGTTGGATTTAATTGCCTGATTGCTTTTTCATATTCAACTTGTAATGACTTTACATCCCATTCATGTGATGGCAAATCCTGTCTTTCCTCAAAGGGCCCTGCAGTTATCTCTGGGGGTCCCAATAGAAGAGCTTCTAGGAGTTATGTACTAGAGTTGGCATGTACAGCCTCCCAAGAGCTGATTGTTAAATATTCAGGAATTCTGTGAGCTGGTTGTTGCACTGTGGTAGCTTGAAATTGAGTTACAGGGGGAATATTTACACCCTGGAAATCAGAGAAGGCTATAAATCAAAGATTTTTTTTAATAATTAAAAATATTTATTTATTTGGCTCTTAGTTACAGCACGCAGGATCCTCGCTGTGGTGCACAGACTCTAGTTGTGGTGCGCAGGCTCAGTAGTTGTGGCGTGGGGGCTTAGTTGCTCCCTGGCATGTGGGGTCTTACTTCCCCTACCAGGAATCAAACCCACATCCCCTGCCTTGCAAGGCAGATTCTTAACCACTGGACCACAAGCAAGTCCCCAGGGTGCTTTTTTAAATTAAATTTTTATCCGCCTAGAGCCAGTTTATCAGTCCAAGTTTCCCTAAACTAATTAGTAAATTACTGTCTCCAGGTGGTACCAGCTCCCCTCCTCCTGAGGCCAGGTGGAGAGCTCTTGGAGAATCCTGCCCACTGCCACTGCCCATCTGGAGAAGGCCAATGCCCCTTTCAAGGCTATATCACATACTCTCAGGGAACCAAGGGTAAAACTAAGGCCTGCTTATCCAGTAGATATGGAATGAAGGGGCTCTTTGAAGATATAGGATTTCTCCAAAACCTCCCTCAGCTTCTCTTACCTGCTAACTTTGAAAGCTCTTAGACCTTTGTTTTTTTTTTTTTTCAATCAAGTCTCCATAGGGCAGTGCCAAAGCATGGCTTGATGACTTTATCGCCCCTGTGAAGGACTGCTAGTTGCATTTCCATACCAATTCTTGATTCTTCCTTACTATAGCTGTGATGTCAGAGCAGCAGATAAAAGAAACCACCGTAGGGGCACTGGAGACAAAATAAAATCCCTTGACTCACTTAAGCGATTGTAACTGGCTTACCTGCTGCCTGATTAATTCCTATCTGAAACACTTCTCTATAATATCCATAACGTCCCCCAAACCAGTTAAGTGAAATATATTTTCCACGCAAGTACAATACCAAAACCAGAGCCCTAAGCATCCGCCCCACAACCTGATGACTACCTTCAGGCCACTCTGAGGACTCTGGAGCTGCTCTTGCAGTTCCATACATGTCCCTTCTGGCATGTGCTGCACCATGCCTCCCCAAGCAGAGATACCCAGCAGCAAGAGGTATCCAGCAGGCATTTCTCCTGAACCTGCTCCCTCCACAGAGCAAGGCCTTTATGTTGAGGAAACAGCCGAGTGTGGGCCTTTAGACATGTAGTTTCAGCCCTGATACTTGAAAGCATCCTGAGGAAAGTTATTCATTGAATTTCAGTTTCCTTATCTGTAAAATGGAGTCAATACTCCCAGGCTCATAGGGTTGATTGCTGTAAGGATTAAATGAGAAAATGCCCAGAGTAAGTTCTCAGTGGGTATTAGCTCTTATACACCGGGCTGTAATGAACTTTGTGGTCCATACTTATCACAGCCAATCATTTCCTTAGGATAAATTCCTACAAGAGGAATTTCTGGGTTACAGTTTCTATTCATTTAGAACTTCGACAGATAATGAAAATTGTTCTTCAGAAGGGTTTATCCCATTTCTCCAGAACTTCATTATCTTTGTTGATTTTTTAAAGGCAAAAATCTCATCTTTTTTCTCATTAATTTTTAAGTTGGAAGTATCTTTAATGACTCATAAGGTTGATCACTTTCTTACATTTGTCGGTCATTTGAATTCTTTTGCAAATTTTCTACTTTCACCCTTTGCCTGCTTTTCTGTTGGTCATCAGAGATGAGGGACACGGAAGAGTTGAAGTTGATTTGGCTCATGCAGTGGCAGAGGAAATGGCAATTAATAGATGGATCTGAGAGAAGTTTAAGTGGTTTATGTTTACATGGTGGTTTTGGTGATGGTCTGGATACGGGAGAGCAGAAGAGAAGGCAGTTAAGGATGACATCCAGGTTTCTGGTTTCTTCAGCTGGTGGCAGTGGGAGTTTCTTTATTTCTTCTGGTTAGATGGAAGTGACCTCTTCTGCAATGGGGAAGATTGGGAACGAAGATGATGCTTTTCCTTTTGGCCATTTGAGTTTGAGGTGCCCTGTAGAATATCAAAGGCTAGTAAACAGTTGGGTTTGTGGGTCTGGAGCTCTGAAGACAGATGTGAATGGTAGTCGTAGCTTTGCTCCTGGACACCATGAAGAAGGAAGACCAAGAGAAATGGGAGACATGCCAATACTACAAAGATGGAGAGAGAAAGACGCCTGGGAAGGAGGGATGGGAAAATAAGTGAAAAACCAGGCATTGGAGGGGCCATGGAAGCCAAGAGAAGAGGATGTATCAAGAAGAAGGTAGTGAACAATGTCCAAGGAGTTGAATAAGATAAAAGCTGAGACATGTCCGTTCAAGTTTCCACATGAGCAGGAGGAGTTTAATGGTGTGACAGTGGTGGAAATTGAGCTACAAGGGGTCGAGGAATGAGGGTGAGGAAGCAGATGTCAAGTGCCAGGTCTCTGTGGGTTTGGAACCACTGAGGAAGCAAGATTCAAAGGGCTGGCTGGTGTTGCCTTGCCTCTTTTCCCACACCTTCCACCAGTACTGGATTTGGCCATTTTTTACTCTTCATCTGCCTGATAGGTTAACATGCCTTCTCATTATTTTTATTTTCACTTAGTTGATTGTTGGTGCAGTTGATTGGTTATTTCTTCTTTTTAGAAAAGTCTCCTGTCCCCAGGCTGCTGCTGCTGCTGCTGCTGCTGCTGCTGCTGCTGCTTCAGCCGTGTCTGACCCTGTGCGACCCCATAGACGGCAGCCTACCAGGCAATCTGATTCTCCAGGCAAGAACACTGGAGTGGGTTGCCATTTCCTTCTTCAATGCATGAAAGTAAAGAGTGAAAGTGAAGTTGCTCAGTCGTGTCCGACTCTTAGCGACCCCATGGGCTGCAGCCTACCAGGCTCCTCTGTCCATGGGATTTTCCAGGCAAGAGTACTGGAGTGGGGTGCCATTGCCTTCTCCGCCCCAGATTGCTAGACTCGGTAAATAAAAATATGCTGCTGCTGCTGCTAAGTCACTTCAGTCGTATCTGACTCTGTGCAACCCCATGGACTGCAGCCTACCAGGCTCCTCTGTCCATGGAATTTTCCAGGCAAGAGTACAGGAGTGGGTTGCCATTTCCTTCTCCACAGTTAATATGAACTCCAGATAAAGAAGAAATGCTTCTCAAGGATGTCCCAAAGGTTGCATAGGCATTCTTTGTTTTTGCTGACAAACTTCTCCCCGCCCCAAGGTTATAAAAAATGTTCACCTGTTCATGTTTCTAACACATTATCATTTCATTTAGATTTTTTTCTCATTAAATTAAGAAAAAAATTTTAATGGGTCTCAAATTCTGTGACAGATTTTTGGTCAAGTTGTTTTTGAAGCTGTCTCATGTTTATTTTGTGAGATACAGTTCTAATTTAATTTTTTCCTAAGTGGTTAGGAAGTTGTTCCAGCACTACTCATTGAATAATCTAACAATTTATCATGATTTAGAAAACTATCTTTATCACATCAAATTTTTTTTTTTTTGCCATGCCATGTGGCTTCAGGAACTTAGTTCCTCAACCAGGGATGGAACCCAGCCAGGCCCCTTGCAGTGGAAGCACCAAGTCCTAACCACTGGAAAGTGAAAGTGAAAGTGAAAATGAAGTCACTCAGTCATGTCCAACTCTTTGCGACCCCATGGACCGTAGCCTACAATGCTTCTCCGTCCACGGGATTTTCGAGGTAAGAATACTGGAGTGGGTTACCATTTCCTTCTCCAGAGGATCTTCCCAACCCAGGGATCAAACCTGGGTTTCCCACATTGTCAGATGCTTTACCATCTGAGCCACCAGGGAACCATTGGAGTGCCAAGGCATTCCCCGATATAAAATTATCTTACAGACTTTGGTCTCATCTTTCTATGCTGCTTCGTTGTCATTTGTCTACTGTGTTCTACTAATCATCTAAAAACTTTTTTTTCTATATTTCAGGATGCTCTTGATCTTGGGGTCTTACTAATCCTGAAGAGACTGCCTCTCCCAGGGCTAGAGAGGCTAACTCCTAGAGATGGTAAACACAAGTTGCCTGCAAGCACACATATGCAAAGGAGAGTGAAAAAGCTGGCTTAAAACACAACATTAAAAAAATTAAGATCATGGCATCTGGTCCCATTACTTTGTGGCAAATAGAAGGGGACAAAGTGGAGGCAGTGACAGATTTTCTTTTCTTGGGCTCCAGGAACACAGCAGACAGTGCCTGCAGTCATGAAATTAAAGGATACTTGCTCCTTGGAAGGAAAGCCGTAACAAACCTAGACAGCATACGAAAAAGCAGAGACATCACTTTGCTGACGAAGGTCCGTCTAGTCAAGGCTGTGGTTTTTCTAGTAGTCAAGTATGGATGGGAGAGTTGGACATGAATTTGAGCAAATTCCAGGATATAATGGAGTGAGGAGCCTGGCATACTGCAGTCCACGAGGTCACAAAGAGTCGGACATGACTCAGCAACTGAATAACAACAACGCAAATGCAAAGCAACCAATCCAAAACCCATATCCACAATCACACCAGGCCGGCATTCTCCCTGCCCTAAATCACCCTAGGGTCATGTACCAGACAACTAGGGACCATTCCCAGAGCAGCTGAAATTTTTCAGACTGATCAATCTTAAACCTGTTAAGTTGTTTACCCCATGAAAACCACAATAAAGGACCTGGCCTGTGATTTCCTCTTCCTCCTTCCTCCTGACCTACCTGGATTTCTTCCTTACCTGTCCTGGCATGGCCTGGCATGCCCATTCCTCTTGGGAACTGTAAATAATAAACTCTTCTTTCAAAGGCAGTTGTGCTTGCATCTATCACCCTGTCATACCTGATTAATACAAAATCTCAGGCACATTTAAAAACATCTCTGCCAGTACCATCCTGTTTTAACTTCTAAAAGGTAATGTTTTAATGGATGGGCAAATCCTTTCTCTTATTTTTCAGACTTTCCCTGAATATTATTATAGCTTTATTCTTCAAATTGCCATCAGAATTGCTTTGTTAAATTTGAAGATAAGGTCTTTGGGGATTTTAGTTTGAATGTGTGAATTTTTGCATTAATTTGAGGAAAGTAGTTGGATTTTAAATACTGAGTGTTTCTATTTAAGAAGTTTCCAAGTTCTCTTCCATGACCCTCAATAGACTTTTTCCGCCAGAAAGTTTATTTCTAATTACTTTATGTCTTTACTGATATTGTGAATGGAACTCCTCCCCATTGTAATTTCTAACTGCTTTTTATTTGATTCTTGTATACTTATTTTGTAAATTGGCCATGTTCTGGGACTCAATTTATTTTTAGATTTATTTTATTGAAGTATAGTTTTTTAAAATTTGTTTTGAAGTATAGTCGATTTACAATCTTGTATTAATATCTGCTATACAGCAAAGTGATTCAATTATACATATACATACATTCTTTTTCATATTCTTTTCCATTATGATTTGTCACAAGATATTGGGTTCCCCTAGTGGCTCAGACAGTAAATAATCTGCCTGCAATGCTGGAGACCTGGGTTCGATCCCTGGGTAGGGAAGATCCCCTGGAGAAGGAAATGGCAACCCACTCCAGTGTTCTTGCCTGGAAAATTCCATGGACAGAAGAGTCCATTGGGTTGCAAAGAGTTGAACATGACTGAGCAACTAACACTTTATTTCACTTTACTGAATATAGGTCCCTGTGCTATGCAGTAAGACCTTGTTGCTTATCTATCCTATATGTAGTAGTTTGAATCTGCTAATCCCAAACTCTCAATTCTACCCACCACTCTCTGCCTCACCTTGGCAACTACAAGTATGTTCTCTACATCTGTGAGTCTTTTTTTGTTTCATAGATATGTTCATTTTACATTCCACAAGTAAATGATATCATATGGTATTTGTCTTTCTCTTTCTGAGTTACTTCTCTTAGTATGATAATCTCTAGGCTGGACTCAATATTTTTAATGGATTTTATGGGGATTTCCAGATAAATAATCATATTAACTCTAAATAATGATTACTTTGCCTCCTCTTTTCTAATATTTACACTCTTTTTCATGTGTTTCCCTAATCAAACTAATGAGCATTTTCAGAACTCCGTTAATGAAGAGTCATGATATCATTTCTGATTTTTCTTTATATCTAGAGTTTCATTATGAAGAACAGTGCTTAAGTTTGGTTTGAGACATTTTAAAAAAATCATTTGAAGGTATCATTTCTATTTTACTAAGATTTAAGATAGTTATGAATATAAAATGTATCAAATTTATTTTCATTATCTTTTAATAATATTATATCATTTTCTTTTTCTAGATAAATTATCGGAGAAGGCAATAGCAAACCACTCCAGTACTCTTGCCTAGAAAATCCCATGGATGGAGGAGCCTGGTAGGCTGCAGTCCATGGGGTCGCTAGAAGTCAGATGCGACTGAGCGACTTCACTTTCACTTTTCGCTTTCACACAATGGAGAAGGAAATGGCAACCCACTCCAGTGTTCTTGCCTGGAGAATCCCAGGGACAGGGGAGCCTGTTGGGCTCCTGTCTATGGGGTCGCACAGAGTCGGACACGACTGAAGCGACTTAGCAGCAGCAGCAGCAGCAGCAGCAGCAGCAGCGGCAGCAGCAGATAAATTATATTCATAAAATTCTAATATTGATTTATCTCTTTTTATTCCTGTAAACAATACCACCAAAAGCTATGATATATTTTCCTTTTAAACCAGTATTTTAGTCTATTTTTCAGAATTATATTAATAGACAGTAATATTGCACTATCCTAACATTCCTATAATAAATACCTCTTGATCACGGCATATTTCTCTCTTAACACACTATTAGTCCTCTTTGTTAATATTTTTAAAAGTATAAATTTAGTTGCACAAGAAATATCACATTTCTCATTGTGCCACAATTTTCTTCAGCAGTTTTGTATCAATATGCGTAAGTGAAGTTGTTCTATTCTCTTCCTTTTCTGCGCTGTCCTTGAGTTTAGAGAACAGGAGTTTTGTAAAGAAAACCAGGAATATTTCCTTCTTTCTCTTTAGTCTGATACAGTTGTCCCTGTTAATTGACGTAACTGCCTGATATGTAGGCGGCATCATTCCCTTGTGATACCTGAGGAGAATGAGGTTCAGACTTGCCATCATTAAGCCTGGTGTCAAGGTCTCTGGGAGGCAAACCTCATCAGTAAAGACACTGTGGCGCGGTGGAAAAGTCTGGGCTGGAGCGCGAGGCTAACTAGCCAGTGACCTTGGGCACCCTTCCCCCAGCCCCGTCATCTCCAGTTTCTTAAGAGAGTTTTAACAAGATGATTGTGAATAGAACTGAGGACAATGCCTGACGCATGGTAAACACTAAACCGACCACATCTGAAAACCAAACTGGAACAAGACAAAACCCAGAGGCTATTGGATGAACCAGAAATAAGGCAAAGAGAGAGTGGCCCTGAAGATGACTCCTTCCAAGCTGAAGACAAGCCTCAGAAGATATCTCTGCCCACAGCAGGAGCCCCTCTCTGGCACCCACGTCTCATGCGCCTTTCAAATTCAGCATCTTTTGCCAGCAAACAGGTGCAGGGATCATTGCAACAGTCAACTTTGTGCCTGGAGACCTCAGATTCTCCTAAGCCAGGCCCTGCGTGTGGGTCCATTGTGACCTGGGACTGTTTTCGAACAAAGGCTGTTCAGCCACCAAAAAAAAAGCAATTTCCATTTTTACTGACGCATCCTGAGTAATGTAAAAGTGGTTCAAATGAAGAAATCTCATACCTGAAAAGGCCTTTCTCGACTTCACTCACACCTCCCAGTTGCCTTGAAGACTCAGCCTTCTCTCAACTTCCATCCTAGCTGGGCAAGCATCCTGTCTCTCCTTCCATTCCTTCCACCCCCATTCCCTTCCTTCTCCACCCTGTGCCCACTCATGGCGCTCAGTTCTCTACAGGACCCTCCCCAGCAAGGTTATTTTGTCTTCGGCTCTGATCGCTTCTCCCACAAGAAGCAGCTGTCCCTGGGATTTGTTGATGCTGTTCTCTGGTGCCCTTGAGGATGATTTTTGTCTGCAGAGAAGACTTTAAAAAGTTTATTTTTGGTTTTAAAATGGAGTCAATTTATTAAAATTACAAATTCACAGACTTTGGTTCTTTCTCAGGCTTTTATGTTCAGGTTACAAACCTTATTATTCTATTTATAACCCTAACACATTTTAAGAATAATTTTTAAGGAGACTTTGAATAATGTTTGATCCTGTTTATGAGCTCAGTTAATTAAACACCTTCACCAACATAAAACTGCATTGATAAATTTAAATAGATTTGACTTCTTTTTAAGCATTCAAATTTTCTCACTTAACAAACAAAACCTTCGTAAGTGCAAAATAATTCTTATCAATTAGAAAATTAAACTAATAAATATGGTGAGCCAAAAACTCACTTTGATATTCCAGCATTGTGCATTAGTTTAGTAAAATTTCTGACAATCATACATCTTAATCAATTACTCCATCACACATTTATGCTAGAGTTACACAGTTAATTTGTCATTCTAATAGACCAAGTGCTCTTAAACATTCCAAACACATAAAATACCAAATATGAGTAGATTTTGTCTTATCACAGCATTATTAATGCTATAGTTCTAATTCTCTTAGACCTTTCGGCACTTAATTTTAAACAATAATAGCTAATACATTGCATTTTCTATGTGCCAAATTCTGTTCTAAGTGGTTTTCATATATTATGTATTAGCTCATTTAATTCTCACAAATTCTTGACCACAGACTTCAAGTGGGCCCTGAAGGCTGCCTGTCAGTCACACTGTATGGCAATGGACCCTTCACTTTCACATGCTTTTAAGTGACTATTTCACACATTTGTTTCAACCTCCTCCCCATGTCAGTCTCAGCCAGTGACCTGTCTCGCAATGATTCACTGGATTATTTCCATCAGAAACAGGCCCATCTTATAAAGTAAGACAAAAATAAGTCTAGTTTAAAAGCCATATTTTCTCTGCTAACTATCAGCCCATTTTGCTTTTTTATTTTTTCATTTTAAATATTTGTTCGGCTTGCAGCGGGTCTTAGTTGTGGCTCGAGGGTTTAGTAGTTACAGTGCATGGGACTAGTTGTCCATGTGGGATCTTGGTTGCAGTGCATGTGGGATCTTGGTTTCTGATCAGAGATCAAACCTGTGTTTCCTCCATTGGAAGGGGGATTCTCAACCCCTGGACCACCAAGGAAGTCTCAGATTAGCCCATTAAAAAAAAAAAACTTCACTTTTGCAACCAAATTCCTCTAAAGCGTTGTTGCCCTTGATCTCCACTCCTCTCCTCTTGTCTCCTCTAAACCTGTTCCCGGACATCCTTCTCTCCCAGTACTCCATTTTTGTTCATCTTTTCGGACCCATCAGCAGCATTTGACACAACTAATCACTCTCTTCCTGAAGACACCACTTCTAGGACCTCCTTGCTTCTGGCGAGTCCTCCTTGCTCCCTGCTCATCCCAAAGCTGTCTCTTTCATGGTTCGTCTCTTTTCTCTTCTCTCACATCGAGGGCCCCAGGCTTGGGCCTTCGTGTTCCTCCCTTCCCTGTGTCCTCTCATTCCCCTGATGCTCCCGTTCCAGGTCCATGGTCTT
Organism: Cephalophus harveyi; assembly: GCA_006410635.1. NCBI lineage: Eukaryota > Metazoa > Chordata > Mammalia > Artiodactyla > Bovidae > Cephalophus > Cephalophus harveyi. The sequence goes on along the minus strand of SJYT01022033.1, from coordinate 360,696 downwards.
AATACGTTTATTTACACACCCATGAATCCCAAATTATATTGTCTTCCCAGAACTCTCTTTTCAACTACATGCTCACGTATCCAGCCACATATTTACTCAATATTTGTACTGGGTGTCTAGCAGACATCTCAAACTGAACACATTCAAAGCTGAATTCCTGATCTTTCCCTCATTCCCAAAGACTGTTCCACCCAAGTTCCCCCAACCCTACCTCAGTTGATGAGCATCTTCTAGTTTCTCAGACTGAAAACCCTGGATTCCTCTTTTTCCAACTGGGAAATTCCACTGGTTCTGCCATCAAAATATACCCAGAAAAAATATACATATACTCAGAATTTGGCCATTGTTTCTTATCTCCACTTCCTCACCCTTGTCTGAACCATCGCCTATCACTTGGCTTGCTGCAATAGCTTCCTTGTTGGTCTCCCTGCTTCTACCTCGCCCACCGACATTCTGTGCTCAACATAATCCATGTAATGGATTAGGACACTGTGATCCCTTCCCCCCCGCCCACCCCCATGTCCTCAGCCTACCTTTTGTCTGTGCAAAAACTTTAGCCAAAGCATAAGCTTAATAGAGAAATGAGAACATGTGGAAACAAAGGAAAACAGTCAAAGGACACCAAATAATAATAATGTACTCATTAAACGTAGTCAAGGACTTTTAGTTCCATCTCAAGGGCTATACATAATATTCTGAGCCGTGTCCTGTGAGCTGTCTTATAGATCCTGAAAACCCGACCAGGTGGGGAAGTTAACTTCGTGATGTTTTGTTCCCCAATGTCTCCTAAATGCCTAAAATGATGCCTGGCATTTGGTGGGCACTCAGGAAATACTTTTTAAATGATCAATTCCATTAGAAGTACATGTTTTAGTTACTTCTTATAGATGAGGAAACTGGGGCGCAGAGAAGATAAGGAATCTGTCCCAGGTCACCCAGCCAGTGAGGGGTGAGGCTGGGATTTGAACCGACAATCCTTGTTCCTAAAAACAACACTGAACTGCCTCTTTGAGACTTAAAACATAGGAACGTCTACGTAGGCTCTTTCCGGGGTTCAAGTTCCTTATATTCTCTAATTCTTTTTATTCCCCAAAGAATGTACTCCCAGGAATTCCTTGGTGGTTCAGGGGTTAGGACTCCTCGCTTTCACTGGTGCAGCAAAAAAAAAAAAAAGTGCACGACCATTCAGGTTGAGGCTGAATTTTGCTTTCTTTTTGCCTCTTAAGATATGTAAACATGATTTTCCATTTTACAGGAAAGACCTTTGAACTGGATGGGACTGTTCATTCTGTCATGTTCTTATGGTCATGTAACTCTACAGACCAGACATAAGCTTCATGAAGACACATTTTTGGATACTCTGTGTCTTTTGTTCCTTACTGATTCCTCAATATCTAAAACAGAGCCTGGAGCAAGGTAAGTGTTCCACAGATGTTTGTCAAATGTTAAATAGATGATATTTGAGATGACAGCCAGTTAAATTTTAGCTATACTATATGGCTTTGTCTGATACAAGGTCACCATTCATCATGCCATTTTCCAGTTTATTGCACATGCCACTTGTTCCTTCCTGTTTTCACTGTCTGAAAGTTATGGAGCACCTACAGTGGACTGTAGTCCTCCACTGGATTTTATTTCCTTGCATTACTCCTCCCAGCTCCATGTGATCTGGGTAGAGTTACCAAACGTGGTGCCCCAGGCATTAAGCCATGGAGAGGTGAAGCATGGCCTGGCCCAGGCCAATCCTGTGGCTGATGGACCTGTGATTGAAGTTGGCCAATCAGCTGGGAGTTTTTATTATTGTTGCTATTATTATTACTATTATTATTATAATTAGCAAGATGGATGTTATTCTTTCTTGTTTCACGAGGGAATGAGGTGCAGGCTGTCAGTGAGGTTGCCCCTGAGGATGTCAGTGGATTTCTTTCTGGTCACAAAGAGAGTATGTGACCTGAAGGCATGGAACCAACATAAGAATAAAGGTAGAGAGAGGGAGAGGGAGAGAGTCTGTGAGGGAGGGAGGGAGAGACCTATGCCATGTTTTAATGGCAGTTCTTTAGCAGTCTTTAAAATCTTTGATTATTGGTCAGTTCAGCTTTTCTACTTCTACTAGAGACAATTCTGGTAATTTGTTTTGATAGATTGGCATCTTCCTGTGAATTTGTACATTAGTTGCCGTGATGTTATTATGTTATTTTTAAATTCCCTTAGCTGCTTCTATATTCATATATGTATACATGTGTGTGTTATACTTAATTAGGCTTGCTAGTGATTTTGTACTTAAAAAAAAATGTTTTTGAAAACCCAACTTTAGTTTATCCTTTCAACTCCTTTTTATTTCTTTCTTTGCTACTTCATTCATTTTTTATTTTTATTGATTTTCTTCAACTTTTCTTCATTTTGTAATTTCTCTAGGCCTTAGGTTGCATATTCAGCTTATTTGCATTCAGCAGTTTTTTTTTAACAGTAAAACAATTTGAAGTTATAAATTATCTTCTAAATAAAGATCACTGTACCCCATATAATGGGTTTCTCTTTCCCTTAATTTGTTTATTATAATTTCTGTTTTTATTTCCTCTTTACCAGGTATTGTCTTCCATCAACTTTTCCTGGCTAATTCTTACTTCTTCATCAGATTCAGCTCAGACATTATTCCTCAGGGAAATCTTCCTGACCCTGCAAATCAGGTTAGGATTTCTTGTCGTAAACTCTTCCAGAACTGATACTTCTTAATACATCATGAATGATTATTTGTGCCACCATCTGTTACTTTTTCTTCCTTACCAGACTGAGCTCCTCAGTGCAGGGACCATGTTTATCTTGTTCAGGGCTTCAATATGTATTTATTGAATGAATGACTGAAAACTGGTTATTAGGGAAAATGTGAAACAGTACAACTCTTTGGGAGGGGAACTTGAAAATACTTTTTAAAAATACCTGATTGCTTATGCATTCATCCTTTAATCCAACAATCCCACTTCCAGTATTTTAAGCTAAAGACACACTGGAAAAAAATGCTAAAATGATTTATTGCACAAGGTTATTCATTGTGGCATTATTTGAGATACAAAAGGTTGGAACCAATCCAAATGCCCATCATTAGGAGACTGGCTGAATCAGCTGTGGTCCATTCACACAGTGGAATATTCTCTGGCTGTAAAAAGAAATGTGGAAGGTCACTGCAATGGCGTGATCTCCAGATGTATTGCTAAGTGAAAAAGCACAACTTCGTAGAACTGAATACCTAGGATGCTATTTTCTGTGTAACAATGGGGCAGAAAGAGTTATAAATATGTATACAAATTGTTTATATTTGCAAAAAAATAGTAAAAGAATAAACAAACATATAAAAATCCCTGAAAATGATGACTTTTGTGGGAAAGAATAGAGCAGAGGGACAGTGATGGAAGGGATATTTTCTTACACATAGACTGTTGTGTGGTTTTGACTTCAGAATCAGATAAATATTTTACACATTCAAAAATAACATTAAATAAAAAGGAAAGGAGAAAAAAAGCATCTCTAGAATTTGAAAGCAACCTGAAACGAAGGACCTTGAATGTATATCAAGTTAGTGGTATAACCAAGTCAGTAAAAATGATTGTTCCAGTGTTCCAATGGGCTTTACGAAACAACATAGCTACTATATCTTTTAAAAAAAATTAATCTTTTTTAGTTGCTATTTTAATTATTTACTTAGCTGTTCTGGGTCTCTGTTGCAGCCCTCTGGATCTAGTTCCCTGACCAGGGAACTGAACCCAGGCCCTCTTCACTGGGGCTCAGAGTCTTAGCCACTAGGCCACCAGGGAAATCCATAAAGAAACATTTTTGAAGGTCAAAAAGAACTGCAAAGAAATCTTAACATTTCATTTGGAAGTGTTTCTGTTAGTAAAAATACTGGCATTATTTTTGAAACTAGTTTATATAAATCACAGGATAATGCAAATAAGTAATGACGATGGACTGGAATCTAAGATCTTCAGTAGATTCAAGAAAAGAGATATGAGGATAAGACCAAAGAAGTTAAGTAAAAAACTTAAAATGTTACATTTGAATTAGAAATAATAGCAGAAACTTGCAATCCTTTTATTTTTCTATTCTAAAGAATATATTTTCCAGTTCTGTCCACTGAAAATGTTGGCAGCAATGATAACCCTTTATCAATGAGCATATCTAGAGCCCAGATTGTGTTCTTCAACTACCAAAAATCTCAGTTCCTTGGAGACTGGCTAATCCCAGATCTGTGGCAGGAAAAAGACAAGATGAGTCTGGGAAATCTTGTTGGGCCAGAAAGCAAGGACATTTTCAAAGAATAAGGGGATCATGTCCAAAGGATGTATAGGAGCCAAAAAGAAAAGCAAGATAATGATTGAAACACATTGACTATATAAACATTTATATGTCCCTATTAATACTCAGAGAAAGAAGGCTTCAAATCAACCAATATCATTAAATACCATTGGAGGTAACCAGGGCATAATTCCTCATCCTGAGGATTAGCCATGAAAAGGAAAGAATTAGGCCTTTATCCTGTCATTTTTCTACTATTTCATCTCAACTTAAAAGCCCTAGTTTATGAGAGAAAGTTCCCTATAAAAAATTCCAAGTAATAAATGTGGAAGGATTGATAGGATTAGAAAATCATCTTTTTTACAGCCCTTAATAAAATAATGGGTTCAGGCAATAATCATCAACGGATGAAATTATTATACTAAAAGTTGACAGGGAGTTTTATGATGGAGGGATCACATTGTCACCCCCTGAGCCCACTGGTTAATCTTAGTATCACTGTGTGTGTTTCCTGCTGCAGTGTCATGTGACACGCATAGCCCTGCCTATCAAGTATCTGCCTTTGCTTGGATTCCCTCAGAAAAGCAAACTATAGGAAAAGGATCTGGGCACAAGTAGCTTATTTGGGAGATAATCACAGAAGTACCTTTATGGGAGTTTGGGGAGGGGAGGCCAAGAAGGTAGAAATCCAATACAAAGTGAATTAATGAGTGGCATATCACTTAGACAACTGGGTCCCAGTTTCTCTGGGGACCCTCTGAAATGCTATGCAGGCAGTGTTAGAAACCTCCTCTGAGAGGCAAGCAAGCTAGAGTGTTGAGCCACCTGCTCCCATCCTGCTTGGTCAAAGATTACTCCTGGGAACCTCCCTGATTAAGAATCTGCCCGCCAATGCTGGGGACACAGGTTCAGTCCCTGGTCCGGGAAGTTTCCACATATCATGGGGCAACTGAGCCCATGGACCAAACTATTGAAACCTGAGCATCCTAGAGCTCGTGCTCTGCTCCAAGAGAACCACCCTCCCCACCAATGAGAAACCCGAGCAATGCAAGCTCTCGCTTGCCGCAGCTAGAGAAAGGCTGTGTGCAGTGATGAAGACCCAGTGCAGCCATAATGAATAATACATACATACATAAATAAAAAAATTTTAAATTTCACTTCTGTTGTATTAATACCCCATAGAGTGCCCTCAGTGTGCAAGACTCAGCAGGGCATTGGTATAGCACATATGCAAATGGAGTCTAGGACTGACCAAGAGGATCTAGCCAGGCATCAGCTCCAGGTGCTTTGTGTCTTGCTAGAAGAGCTGACTTCTAGTGACAGAAACTCCACCAGGAGGAATGAGATGAATGAAACATAGATGAGGGCAGATAAATCCAGAATGGAGGACACTCTACAGGACAGATGACCTCTTCAACATGCTGTTCTTTGAGCTAGCTACCCTGGTGAGCAACAGGCCCAATACCTCTGGGGCCCCTCTGAGGACCCACGAGGAGCAGGTCTTGGAGTTGTGCCTCTTAAGACCAGAGAGCTGAGGCGTTTATTGTGCACTCCACGGCGGAAGGCTACTCTCAGGGCATCAGCTTTCTGCGTTTCTAAACTGCGGCTGCTGGAAGGCTGAGTGGCTCTCCCCAGCAAAGCAGAGAGCCCAGGGAAGCCACAGAGCCCAAGGGTGGCAGGGCGAGGTGCACAAAACTGGCTCCCCAGCTGCCAGGAGTCAGCGGGCCAAAGGGTTGTGGGGAGGGACACCGTCATTGTCTGGAAGCATCTTGGCAAATTCTCACATGTTCTCAAAAACAAACGCCTTTTGCTACCCCTGCTACTGGGTACCTCCTGCAGATACCTCCGGTCCTCACCAGGTACCAGAATTTCCCCTGTGAAAGCAGGCTGTGATGTGTGATGTGTGTGTGCGTGTGCGTGTGTGGAGGGGGGAGCATGAAGGCACTTGTAATACCAGGTGGTGCTCAGAGTTTCTGTGCTGGGTGCAGCTCATTTCCTCTTCACAGACATGGGCTCTGTGAACGTTCAAGTTCAAACATGTCACTTCCCTGTTTAAAATCAGCCCAGCAGCCCTGGGGCACCTCCTGAGATGGTAGAAAGAGGCTGGAGGATGGGCTGCTGCTCAGCTGCCTGGGTCAGGCACCTGGAACCGTGGGGTTGACAGGGGTATTGAGGGCTTGGTGGGGTTACAGTGGGGCTGGGCCCCTCTGTAGGTCCAGGCAGGTGCTTCGTCTCTGGTCCCTGGCCTGGATCCTGTTAAGACCCTGCCCCTGCTCTGGTCGCCATCTCTCATCTCTCAGGCTCTCTCAGCCTCACTCTTCCCCAGCTCTCCACCTGTCGCTGTCTCTTCCTTGCTTTCCCACCCCAACGCCCGGTTCCCGACCGCAGGCCCCGTTCCTGCCTCTGTCAGGCCTTGGGCCTCCACCTGGAACTCTCCATGGCTCTGTGTCCTTCCTCCTCCTTCAGGATAGTTTTCTGCTTTTCAAACAGGAGCCAGTTTAAAAAAAAAAAAAAAACTCTTATAAAATTTTTAAATTGTAAACATACCATAAAGATATTAAAAGTTAGAGAGAGGAAAAAATTAACAATGCCTTCATTCTGACTCAGCAGCTGTGGTCAATTTTGGTTATTTCCTTTCAGTCTTTAAAAAATGAGTTTTTAAGCATATCATCCTATTTTGTTGTTGTTGTTTAGTCACTTCGTTGTGTCTGACTCCCTTGCTACCCCACAGACTATAGCCCACCAGGCTCCTCTGTCCATGCAATTTTCCAGGCAAGAATATTGGAATGGGTTGCCATTTCCTTCTCCAGGGGATCTTCCTGATCCAGGAATCAACACGCATCTCCTGCATTGGCAGGTGGATTCTTTAACCGCTGAACCACCATGGAAGCCCCATATCATCCTATACTTTTAACCTAATATGTTGCTTTTTTATCTTAATAATAAATCCCTCCAGTGGTTTCCAGTGTCACAGCAAAACCCACAATGGCCTATAAGGGGAACCCTGAAGGCTCCCACCTCCTGGACACTGTCCTTCTTCTCCAAGCACAATGACGGTCTCGCTTTCCTGAATGTGCTGGGTGTGCTCCAGCCTCAGATCTTCACGCTGGTTAACCCCACTGCCTGACATGTTTTTTCCCCCAAAGTCTGCATGGATCAGTTCTCACCTCCTTTAAGGGTTTACTCAAGGGTCACTTTCTTGGCCAAACCTGCTGTGACCGACCCATCTAAACAGTGACAGCTTCCCTCCCAATTTGCTACCCAATTTTTCACTCCAACAATGATGTTGCAAAACAACTCTACTATACACATTTTATCGATGATTTTCTCAACCATCCTCTAGAGGAACATTTTGATTGCAGTGGAATTCCTGGATTTAAAGGTATACACATTTAAAATTTCTATGGAATTTCCAGGTTACCTTTTACTAAACTTCACCAGTGAATACCTCCATCAAGGGCACATGACTGTGCTCTGTCTCCTTATCTGACTTTTTAATTTTTGCCAATTTGCTAAGGAAAATGTATGTTAGTGTTGTTTTAATTTGCATTTCCCTAATTAGAACTGATACTGAACATCTTTTCATGTATCAGTACTTATTGGATGTTTGTATTTCTCTGTGAATCTTATTTTTCATATCTTTTGCCTGTTTTTTTATTGGGTTACTAGTCTATTTTTTATTGGTTTATAGGAGATCTTTGCATATTGTGGATCTATTTAGCCAGGGTAGGTTTTACCATTATTTGATTCTAGTCACATATAGGTTGCAGGGAGTCTTCATTTCCCTACTACCACCTCTTCTATATGAATAGCAAGGAGAAATAAGAAAGGCTTCCTCAGTGATCAATGCAAAGAAATAGAGGAAAGCAATAGAATGGGAAATACTAGAGAACTCTTCAAGAAAATTAGAGATACCAAGGGAATATTTCATGCAAAGATGGGCACACTAAAAGACAGAAATTATATGGACCTAACAGAAGCAGAAGATATTAAGAAGAGGTGGCAAGAATACACAGAACTATACAAAAAAAGATCTTAATGACTCAGATAATCACGATGGTATGATCACTCACTTAGAGCCAGACATCCTGGAATGTGAAGTCAAGTGGGCCTTAGGAAGCATCACTATGAACAAAGCTAGTGGAGGTGATGGAATTCCAGATGAGCTATTTCAAATCCTGAAAGATGATGCTGTCAAATGCTGCACTCAATCTGCCAGCAAATTTGGAAAACTCATCAGTGGCCATAGGACTGGAAAAGGTCAGTTTTCATTCCAATCCCAAAGAAAGGCAATGACAAAGAATGCTCCAACTACCACACAATTGCACTCATCTCACACACTAGCAAAGTAATGCTCAAAATTCTCCAAGCCAGGCTTCGACAGTATGTGAACTGTGAACTTCCAGATGTTCAAGCTGGATTTAGAAAAGGCAGAGGAACCAGATATCAAATTGCCAACATCCAATGAATCATTGAAAAGGCAAGAGAATTCCGGAAAAACATCTACTTCCGTTTTATTGACTATGCCAAAGCCTTTGACTGTGTGGATCACAACAAAGTCTGGAAAATTCTTCAAGAGATGGGAACACCAGACCACCTGACCTGCCTCTTGAGAAATCTGTATGCAGGTCAGGAAGCAACAGTTAGAACTGGACACAAACCAACAGACTAATTCCAAATAGGGAAAGGAGTACATCAAAGCTATATATTGTCACCCTGCTTATTTAACTTATATGCAGAGTACATTATGCAAAATGCCAGGCTGGGTGAAGCACAAGCTGGAACCATGATTGCCAGGAGAAATATCAATAACCTCAGATATGCAGTTGATACCACCCTTATGGCAGAAAGCGAAGAAGAACTAAAGAGACTCTTGATGAAAATGAAAGAGGAACATGAAAAAGTTGGCTTAAAACTCAACATTCGGAAAGCTAAGATCACGGCATCTGGTCCCATCACTTCATGGCAAATAGATGGGGAAACAGTGGAAACAGTGACAGACTTTATTCCTTTGAGCTCCAAACTCACTGCAGATGGTGACTGCAGCCTTGAAATTAAAAGACGCTTGCTCCTTGGAAGAAAAGCTATGACCAACCTAGATAGCATATTAAAAAAGAGAGACATTATTTTGTCAACAAAAGTCCATCTAGTCAAAGTTATGGTTTTTCCAGTGGTCATGTATGGATGTGAGAGTTGGACCATAAAGAAGGCTGAGTGCTAAAGAATTGATGCTTTTGAACTGCAATGTTGGAGAAAACTTTTGAGAGTCCCATGGACTCCAAGGGGATCCAACTAGTCCATCTAAAGGAAATCAATCCTGAATGTTCATTGGAAGGACTGATGTTGAAGCTGAAACTCCAATACTTTGGCCACCTGATGTGAACAACTGACTCATCTGAAAAAACCCTGATGCTGGGAAAGATTGAAGGTGGGAGGAGAAGGGGATGACAGCAGATGAGATGGTTGGATGGCATCACTGACTCGATGGACATGAGTTTAAGTAAACTCCAGGAGTTGGTGATGGACAGGGAGGCCTGGCACGCTGCAGTACATGGGGGTCACAAAGAGTTGGACACGACTGAGTGATTGAACTGACCTGACCTCTTCTATGAGAGCTGAAGATCCCATCCCCTGATTTGGGAGCCTGGTGAATGTCCTGAACTGTTTGAAAAAGGAATGCATTAATAAGGGTAAGTGTAGACGGGGCCGCTCAGCAAAGTTGAGCAGGACAAGGGTGCTGCTCAGGACAGGGGTAGCCATCACTCCCACTGAGCACTCCACACAGCGGCCAACGAGGGCCCGGGTTGGTCAGTGAAGAGCCAATGGCTAATGTGGCCTTTCAGCCAAGGTGGCCTCTGATGCCCACTTAAGTGGCCACAGAAGATCTGCTAGTGATGGTCCAGTGCCCAGAAAGCCCGCTGGTAGTGGTGATGGAGAGGGCTTAGCAGTGTCTGAGCACTGACTCCCTTCCCCTCCTTGTGGTCCCACACGTCAAGTTCCCTCATCCCAGGCCCCTACCCCCCGACCTCTTCCAAGGTCATGCCTCCCCCCGCTCCTTACCCCTCTCCCAGCTCAGTGACCCCATTTACTTCCCCAGGTGGCACGTGATCTGGGTTGTCTCTGTTCTCTTTTCCATCTATAGTTAATGCATAAACTCTGCCTCCAGCTTCCTTCAGGACCTTCCCTTTCGATTTTCAAGAACATTTTCTTCTCTCGGCAAAAGCAGTCTCTTGCAAATCAAAGGCTCTGCCTTTCAAACGTGTGGTTTCTGATGTGAGCTTCAGCAGACTATCTGGGAAGTTAAAAAACAATGACATCTGAACGTTGGCTGTTTCCTTCTCTTTGTATTCCTGCTATGAAAGCACTCATTCTCCTGGAGGTAAAGTGGGACCTCTGATTGACGTGAGGAAGTGGGGAAAATAAAAGAATAGTTATTTCGGGATGTGCTTGGGTTGCCTTCCTGCATGTCAATGACAGGTTTGTTTTCCAGGCTGTTACATGTCTTTTAACTTTGCTCCCATAGTCTTCTGTCATTCAGAAGTGAAATGTTTCTGTGTAGTCAAATCTATCCACCTTTTCCACTTTTCTTCCAATGGTTTATGAGGTTTGTGTTTTACATTTAGTTCTTTAAATCAAAGGTACTTTGTACGTGTGTCTGGTGTGAGGAGGAGTTCAAATTTTATGTTTTTCAAATTGGACAGTCATTTGTCCTCATGCCACTGATTAAATAGTCTGAATTTCCCCCATGGATTTGAAATGTTACACTTGTGATAGATAGATAGAATTTCCCTTGTTTTATAAGTATTTTTATTTCTGGATTGGCAGTTGTCCCTTAGTTTTATTCATTAAATTTTTTTTCTTGTGGGAGAAGGGAAGAGATGGGGAGTTATTGTTTAATAGGTACAGAGTCTCAATTTGGGATGATAAAATAATTCCAGAGATGGATGGTGGTGATGGCTGTATAGCAATGTGACTGTACTTAATGCCCCTAAACTATACACTTAAAAATGATTAAAATGATAAGTTTTATGTTCTGCCTGCAGTGCCGGAGACCCAGTTTCGATTCCTGGGTTGGGAAGATCCCCTGGAGAAGGAAATGGCAACCCACTCCAGTATCCTTGCCTGGAAAATCTCATGGACAGAGGGCTGCAGTCCATGGGGTCGCAAAGAGTCGGGCACGACTGAGCGATTAACACTAACACTATGTGTATTTTACCACAGTAAAAATTCTAAAATTGTTTTTTATTTTTGTGTATTTTCTATATATCTTTTCTTCCAGTTTAACCTAAGAATTAGCTTGTCAAATTCCATTTTTAAAAAAACTTTGGTATTTTGATAAAAATTACATGAAATTTATAGGTGACTTAGGGAAGAAGTGACATCTTTATAATACCGAGTCTTTCCATCCAGGGACATGATGTGTCTCTCCACTTATTCAGATCTCCTTTTATGTCCTTCAGTAAAGTTTTATAATTTTATTCACATCAGCTTAGTCCCAGATATATAGTGGCTTTAGTTCCCATTGTGAATGGAATCATCAGTGTAGCACAGGGCTGTCCCTTAGGTCCATCCCCAGCCTAGCCCCTCAGATGAATGACGGGGTCCAAAAGACACATGAGGCAGGAAGCAAAAATTACACGATTCATTTCACCAAAAGCCTCTGCAATAGGCGACAGGCGAATTCAAGTGAGCTGAGCTGAAGAGACGGCAAGGGCAAGAGGATGGTCGACCTTCAGGATCAGAGAGACCCAAGTTTGTCATCAAAAGGCCAGGAAGAGGGAGAAATGCAGAGGCTGGAGGTCGGCACTGATGCTCATCATTAATGCTGATATAGCTGAAATGCCTCTTTCACTTTGCAGAGCAGACTGTGACTTTGAAACCAGGAGACCCGAGTTTGAACCCTGACTGTCGCTCACTAACTGAGTGGCCTTGGGCCAGTTGCTTAGCTTCTCAGAAGCCTAGTGTCCTCACGAGCAAAATAAGTGTGAATGCTTCCCTGATGGCTCAGGTGGTAAAAAGTCCACTTGGAATGCAGGACACCCAGGTTTGATCCCTGGGTCAGGAAGTTTCCCTGGAGAAAGGAACAGCTATCCACTCCAGTATTCCTAACTGGAGAATCCCATGGACAGAGAAGCCTGGCAGGCTACAGTCCATGGGGTCACAAAAAGTCGGACACGACTGAACGACTAGCACTTTCACTTTCAGTTCAGTTCAGTTCAGTTCAGTCGCTCAGTCGTGTCCGACTCTTTGCGACCCCATGAATCGCAGCACGCCAGGCCTCCCTGTCCATCACCATCTCTCGGAGTTCACTCAGACTCACATCCATCGAGTCAGTGATGCCATCCAGCCATCTCATCCTCGGTCGTCCCCTTCTCCTCCTGCCCCCAATCCCTCCCAGCATCAGAGTCTTTTCCAATGAGTCAACTCTNTGGCATAGTCGATAAAGCAGAAGTAGATGTTTTTCTGGAACTCTCTTGCTTTTTCCATGATCCAGCGGATGTTGGCAATTTGATCTCTGGTTCCTCTGCCTTTTCTAAAGCCAGCTTGAACATCAGGGAGTTCACGGTTCACGTATTGCTGAAGCCTGGCTTGGAGGATTTTGAGCATTACTTTACTAGCATGTGAGATGAGTGCAATTGTGCGGTAATTGGAGCATTCTTTTGCATTGCCTTTCTTTGGAATTGGAATGAAAACTGACCTTTTCCAGTCCTGTGGCCACTGCTGAGTTTTCCAAATTTGCGGGCATATTGAGTGTAGCACTTTCACAGCATCATCTTTCAGGATTTGAAACAGCTCAACTGGAATTCCATCACCTCCACTAGCTTTGTTCGTAGTGATGCTTTCTAAGGCCCACTTGACTTCACATTCCAAGATGTCTGGCTCTAGATGAGTGATCACATCATCATGATTATCTGGGTCGTGAAGATCTTTTTTGTACAGTTCTTCTGTGTATTCTTGCCACCTCTTCTTAAACTTTACTAATTATATATTCAGCTGTTTAATTATTTGTCTGTCTTCCACTGGACTGTAATTCCACATGGGTAGGCTCCATCTCGAACTGCACATTCATAAATGTACAGGGTTGCTGCTAGCCCCACCAGTCCTCTCCAGGGAATTTGAAAAAGGCATCCTTTTGATGCCTGTGAGCTCGCAGCTCTGTGAGCCCCTATCTTCGTGGCTGGGTGTATGTTGCATCTTGATCCTAACTTGTCCTTGTCCTGGGGGCTCTTGTGCAGTGAGTCACCCTCCCTGTGTGTCACAGGTCTGGAACGTAGGACACTCTCAAGAAATTTATTGAATAAGTTGATGATTAGATGTGGGATTTAGAGAAGGAGAAGAGGAAGCCCCTGAGGGGTTCTTGTTTGTGTTCAAAAGAAGTTCTCCACTTGCAGGTGGCGAATAACATGGAATTGGTGAAGTGCTTTATTTCCTGTTGCAAGGGCTCAGGATGGCATCTTCCAGCACCCAGCCTGGGACCCCTACAGGAATGGGCCAATCTGATGACCTGGTGAGAGAGACCACCCAGGGCTTCTCTGCGTGAGGCCTAGGGAGCCTTCAAGAGGCAGCCTCCCCGGGGAGGAGGGAGCCTGACTTGGTAACAAAACCTTGAGCAACCCAGGGAAATAGAGATGAAAAGTAAGTGGGGAAGCTCTCTGTGGAGGGGAACAAAGTGGTGCCCTGAAGGCTGAGGAGGAGCCAGACACATGAAGAGCAGGGGAAAGCATTCTAGACACAAGGACAGTGTGTGCAGAAGTTTTGAGGCTGGGGAGAGGCTGCTTGGCCCCTTTGGGGAATTGAATGTTGGCCAGGGTGGCTGGCCCTCCATCTGTCTTTTCTTTTTTAAAAATTTTAATTTTTTTGTGGCTGTGCTGGGTCTTCCTTGCTGTGCGCAGGCTTTCTCTAGTTGCGGTGAGCAGGCTTCTCCTTGCAGTGGTCTCTCTTGTTGTGGAGAAAGGGCTCTAGGCGTGTGGGCTTCAGTAGTTGCAGAGCGCTGGCTCGGTAGTTGTTGCACAAAGGCTTATATGTGGGATCTTCCCGGATCAGGGATTGAACCTGTGTCTCCTGCATTGGCAGGAGCATTCTTTACCACTGAGCCACCAGGGAAGCTTTCCATCCATATTTTCATAGAATCTTCACCAATCAGGTGCCTTTTGGAATGTCCTGCAACCATCCTCCTTTTTGTGAACTCTGGGAAGTTCAAATAACTGAGTCATACCCTGACTACACCACTGTCTCCCCAGCATGTCTTTTATCTCTGAGTACAGCCAGCCTAGGAGTTGATAGAGTCATCCCACTAAGATAGAGAAGAACCCTAGCTCCACTGTGTATCAACTGTGGACTTTGTCAACCCCTCCTTCTCCATCTCAAAAATGGGGATAAGAAGACCAATCTTACCTAGTTGTTGGGAAAATTCTTAATAATAAGGGCAAGAACAAAGGAAAGATATTTTAAAACTCCAGGGAAAAGATAAAGATGCAAAATAAGGAAATATACAAGCACATTCCTTGTGCTGGAACAGTATTCAGATGTTTACAGTAATCCTTAAGTTTTTATTTTTCTTCTTTCTGTGCTGGCCAGAACTTCCAGTGCAACACGGAACAAAAGCAGTAATAGTGGGCAATGTTGTCTTGTTCCTGACTTTAGAAGAGATAGTTAGAATGTGCTCCATCCAGTATGAACACTAGCTTAAGAAACTGTGGGAATGGTGAAATCTGAGTCCTCACAGAACTGATCTCTTTCTTCTTGCAACTAAACAATGGTTTTCATGTTTCAACCACCCCAGGACTCCACATTGCCTACGGCAGTAAAGTTTTTTTGTTTTTTTTTTCCAAAAAAAAGCCCAGTGTTAAAGGCCTCTTACCCTTTCCCAATCTTAAATCTTCAGAGTTCACACATTCATTCCAAATGCCTGAACATCCTAGAACACACCCTTGATGGCATCTTGAATTATAATTTAGACTGTTTTTTCTGTGCCTTTATGCCTGCCTGCCTTTGCATAATGATCTTCCCTCTGTCTGGGACACCCTCCCTTTCATGTACTCCCACTCATCTTTCCAAGGCCAGCTCACTTCTCCAAGGAGGCTCTCCTCCCACCCTCTCTAGCACTTAACATCAGACTCTTTTATGCACAAGGCTTACATGCATAAGACTCTGAGGCACAGGCCTCAACACATGCAAGAATCTTTAAGTATCTGTTGCACAAACACACACGTGCTGAGTCACCTCAGTCACGTCCAACTCTTTGTGACCTGACCCTGTGGACTGTAGCCCACCAGGCTCCTCTGTCCATGGAAGATTCTCCAGGCAAGAGTACTGGAGTGGGCTGCCTTCAGAGGATCTTCCCAACCCAGGGATCGAACCAGCGTCTCTTATGTCTCCTGCATTGGCAGGCAGGTTCTTTACCACTAGTGCCACCTGGGAAGCCTGTACAAACACATAAATGAACCCTAAGATTCTGGATTACCAAAAGGAAAAAAAAGTCCCCTTCTTCCAACAAATCTAGACGGCTTTGCTTCAGCCTCCAAACTCCCACGTGTGTTCAAAAATGTTGTCTTCTGCCTTTATACTGGCTCAACACTTAAGCTGAAAATAAAATTCCTGAGTCACACTTTCTCTCCTTGCTGACGTTGTAGGTGGTGCTCTATTGAATTCTGCCACTGAGTCAGAGGCCAGCCTTATTTCCCCACTTTGTAAGTGATTTGTTCGCTTTCATGGAGTTGCCCAAAGGATTCTTTCTGAACGTTGGAAATCCCACCACTTTCTTAGAATATATTTGGTATGGATCATTTTGAGTCAGTTTTCATGGGTCTCATTAACTTTTCAATGTCTCTTTTCCCCCTAAAATATGTTCTTGGACTGTATCTTGTAATAATATTGTTTGATGCCATTATTTTGGTTTACTTCTTCTGTTATGTACATATGGCTTCTCTTTGTCATTTTATTTCATCAGTTAAACTTAAAAAAAACCTTTTCATTTCAGGTTTCTCACTTTATAATTTCTTCTCTCTCTGTCCCTTACCGTGTTTCAGCAAAGCCTGTTCTCTTTTGTGCTACTTTCAGCTTGACTTCCATTTCTGTGACATTGTATGGGGTTGGCCAAAAAGTTCATTCATAAGATATTATGAAAAAACTCGGATGAACTTTTTGGGCAATCCAATAGTTTCCCTGAACCCTGACAGCTTATTTCCTTCTGTTACTATCTCACTCTGAAAAATGAATTTTCTACTTCCCCCTGAAGCTCTGTTCCGAGCTTCCTTGCTTTTATCTGCTTCCATTTCAGATTTCTCCTGGTTTCCTCAAAGATGGCCGTTGCCTCATTTTTCTCCTTCTTGTTGCTTTATGGCAGGAGAAGTGGGGAAGGACCAACTTTTTCAAATAGGACATTCCAACTGCATCATGAATAACCTCACTTCTCTCCTCTACAGTGATTGGCTGCTGAGCCTGTAGGATTCACGGGACCAGCCTTTGTTAACCTCTCTGGCCTCATTTTCAATGTTCTCCACTCTGTCCACAGTAAACTCTTTGGTTTCATTTCCTTGAAAGCCCAGCATCTTTCCTTCTTCAAGACTTTGAATCATCCTTCTTTGCCTTTCCTCTGCTCTTTATCTGGATGACTCCTACATATCTTCCAATTCTCAACTGAAAAAGTCACCTCCCCAAGGAGCTCTCCCTGACTCCCCGAGCTGGGGTGCCACAACCCTATCAAGTCTCCAGTGCTCGGCACCTTTCCTTCCGGTGCTTGGAGTCAGGACACTCTGTTACCTTCCCCCACGTTGCCCTAATACCATTCAAGCAGTGACACGGGACACTTCAGTAGCCCATGAGGCTTTGTTCAGGGTAAAAGCACAATTCCCATTTGGCCTTTTGAAATTCTGACATTAGTAATGGGATCCCCATTGCAGGGGTAGCCAGAGTTCCTGGGATACCTTGGGTGGGAAGGAAGGTCTTAGTGAGGAAAGGCCAGGTGCCTCCCAGGGGGTTTTAATCCAATGAAGAGGGACAGAAGATTCAGCAAGGTTTTTTCCCGATATTGTTTGGGCAAAACCATGGGCATCAGCCAGTGGCAGGGTGGGGCTCTGGTCCACAGAACTCTCGGAGGGACCAGGGCTAAGCTGCCTGAGACAGCTCCGGTTGTTCTTCTAATTGTGTTTTGATTGCACACATGACATTTAAACAGCACTAAAGGCAATGTTTAAAAAGAAAGAGAAGCCCCTGGACCCCATCCATCTTACACATCTGATGTGCTGGAAAGAGGCCTGGGCTTGGAGTCCAGCACACCAGGCTTGGCAGCCTGCCAATTCCTGGCTGTGCCACCTTGGGCAGGCTGTTGGCCCTCTCTCTGCCTTAGCTGCCTAAACTGTAAAGGGGAACACCACCTTCCTCATGGGGATTATTTGAGGACAATTGGGGAAGTAAGTGAGATCAGGTTTGTGGGATTCTTCAGGCATAGTGTCTGGGGTCTGGTGGATACTCAGTTTCTCTTTTTTTTTCTATGAAGGCAACAGTTTTCATTTTCTTTAAATTTTCAGAAAGCTTCTGCCAAGCTTTCATCAAGTCCATATGAACATTTTGCACTTGTGATCATGCTTGAAATTTAATTTTGCACTCTGCTTGTAAACTTACTGTATCCTAAGCACTTGTTTCAACGTTTTCAGGATTATTTCATGGTGGATGTGCCATTGAATCAATGTGTCATTATTTATGTAACCATTTTCCCACTTTTTTCAGTCGACATTTTTCAGTGTCTAAATAATTCCACATCGAATTCTGTATTCTGTGTTATTGTTGCTTTCATTGGTATCTCACTTTTATTTCTCCTGCAGAAGGTTGAATATTCTTCCACGTTTACTTACTTCTCTATTTCCTCACCTGAATTGCCTGTTTATGACCTTTTTCCAGATCTCTCTTAGCTACTCTGATATTTTTTATCACTGTGTACGAAATCTTTACATAATGAAGGCACCAACCATTTGCCATTTTCCCTGCTCCCTGGGTTCGGTTTCAGTTTAGTTGTTTTCTAATAGAAAAACTTAGTGTTTCGTCTATCAGTTTTTGTGTTTTTAAAAGATCTTTGTTTATTTGCTTTTGGCTGCACTGGGCCCTATTGCTGCTCACAGGCTTCCTCTAGTTGGGGAGAATGGGGGCTACTCTCTGATTGTGGTGCTTGGGTTCTCATTTGGTGGCTTCTCTTGCAGAGCTTGGGCTCTGGGCACACTGGCTGCAGAAACGCTGGCATATGGGCTCAGCAGTTGTGGCGCACGGACTTAGCTGCCCTGTGGCATGTGGGATCTTCTGGGACCAGGGATCAACCTGGCATCCCCTGCATTGCAAGGTGGATTCTTAACTACTGGACCACCAGGAAAGCCTCCTGTGCTTGTGATTTCTTTGGTTGAGTTCATCAGTTACCCAACAAACACCACATGGTAGATGAACCACATGGAAAGTTATGGGGCAAGGGAGGAAAAGTTACCCCAGTTCTTGATTTCCAGAAGGTCTCAGTTAAGTTGATGTTACAGGCATGAACACAGTCATGATGCTGCCTCATCATGAACAGAAGGGTTGCACCAGCTCCAGCATCAGCAGTGGCCTGAGTTGTTTCTCTGCAACAGGCCCGGTTCTGAGAATTTGCTTTTACTCTCTCATTGAAGCAGCACAACAACTCTGAGACTTAAAAACTATTATTACCCCTTTTTATAGATGAGGAAAATGACCTTCAGAATGATTACAAGACTTATCCGAGCTCCAGCAGCTAGAAAGAGCTGAAGCCAGTATTTGAAATCAGCCAGCCAGGCTGTAAAGCTTGCCTTCTTAACCACTACCCCAGGGCATCCCCAGGGTGGTGACGGTGGTGATAATGGCAGTGGTAAGGGATGGGCTGTAAATCAAGGAAGGCCTCCAGGAGGAGGTGAGACAAAACTGAGAAATGAGAGATGAAGACACCTTCACCATCAGGTAAGGGGCTGGGGAGGAATGCTGCTAAGCTGCTATGGAGAAGGCAATGGCAACCCAGTCCAGTACTCTAGCCTGGAGAATCCCATGGACGGGAGGAATGGGTATTCTACAAAGAAGGAGCAGCTCTGGGCCTTCCCTGGTGGCTCAGCGGTGAAGAATCTGTCTGGAGGCCGCAACTACTGAAGCCTGCGCACCCTAGAGCCCATGCTTCACAACAAGAGAAGCCACAGCAATGAGAAACCTTTGCACTGTAACTAGAGAAAAACCTGTGCAGCAACGAAGACATGGCACAGTCAAAATTTAAATTATTTTTTAAAAAGAAAAGGAGTAGCTTTCCCCAAAGCATGAAGCTGTACCCCTCCCCAACCAGAGACTGTCATTTGGCCAGTAGCCTCAAAGTACAGGTGTTCTTTCATTGCCCACACTTTATTTAATCTGTGTATTCTTCACAGGCTCCATGTTAGGTGTTAGAGAACAGAGGTGAACAAGACATTCAGGGAACTCAAACTGGGGCTCGGAAATAACCCAGAGGGAGCGGGGTGAAAGGGATGTTCGAGTGAGAGGGGACATGGGTAAACGTATGGCTGATTCATGTTGATGTTTGCTAGAAATCAATGCAATACTACAAAGCAATTATCCTTCAATTCAAAATAAATACATTAAAAAAAAAAAGCAAGACGTTCAAGATAATACCTGCTTCATGGACCTTTTGTTCAAAGTAGGGGGAAGCAGACAAGACGGATGTACTGAATGTTTATCATTCATTACTGACTAACGGTTAAAAACAATTCCTTTCTACATATTGACTAGCCTTTATATCTTAAGTTTCTCCTTCCCAAAGCAGAAGTCATCTCCCCTTGTAGGGTATAGGCATGTGATCTACTTTCCTCCAGTCACACTCATCCTCCTGAGATGTCAACCAGAAGAGAGGCTGTGTGGGAGCAGCGGTGTGGGGGGCACACCTTCTGCTGGCCTGGATGGTGTCCAAGGCAGGACTGGGCCCGGAGTTTGCGACGGCAATAGCAGCTCCCCCCTCAGCTCAGTTCTGCTGTGTGCTTCTTGGAGATGCTCCTGAGCTGGATCTGGAGCTGAGTTCTCCATCGTCCAATGAGCCTAACATCCCTAATTAAATTCCCTTTCTACTTAAATTGGCCAGAGTGGACCCCATTGTCTGCAGGCAAGAGTACTGTGAATATGCAGACAAACAAATAAATACACACACCAGGAAAACCAAGGGGTTTGCCCAGAGTTCCCCAGTGGTGGAGCTGAGATCTGAACCCAGGAGAGTGAGGATCCAGAGGCAGCATCTCATCCTGGAAGCCGCTGGGTCAGTGCCCCTGCCTCGTGGGACCAGTCCTCCAGGGCTTCTGGCCTGAGAAGACCATCTAGTCTTCCCCTTTTGTGCAGAAGAACACGATTTCCTTTCCTTTCAGGTGCACATATTGCAGGTGGCTGGGAGGAAAACTTTTGCATGTGGTGCCCTGGCCCTGGGCTCTTGATCTCTTGCAGTGATCTCTGCACTATCCTCCTGCCCTGAGGACTGCTAGGTGATGGGATTGTGTATTTTTGTTAATGCTATCGTCCTGCGATTCTGTATCTATCCCATGGTCAGAAATAAGGGAGGGGCTACAGCCCGACTGGACCATCCCAGAAAGGGAAGAAGGGGAGAAACAACCCAGGGTGTATGGCCTGGAGGTTGTGGGCCATCCAAGTCCTGTATGTCCGTGTCTTTGTGAAGAAGGAGGGCTCACCCACACTGCAACTAGAGAAAGCCTGTGAGCAAAAACAAAGACCTAGCACAGCCAAAAATAATAAATCAATCAACCAAAGAAGGTAGGCTCAGTGCCCCTGGGAGCCGGAGGCGTGTCCTTGACCTGACTATTAAGAGGACCACTGCAGGGACTTCCCTGGTGGTCCAGCAGCTAAGATTCTGCTCTCCCAATGCAGGGGCCCCAGGGTCGAACCTTGGTCAGGGCACTAGATCCCACATGTCACAACGAAAGATCCTGTATGCCAAAATGAAGATTGAAGATCCTGTGTGCCTCAATGAAGACTTGGCGCAGCCAAAATAAAAAATAAATGAATAAGCAAAACAATACCACAACAAGACTACTACTACAGAAGGGAAACTGGGGGCTCCTGTCTGCAGTGCAGGATCTGCTTTCGTTAAGTCAGCATCTTGTTCTGGGAGACAAGACAACTCGCCCGGAGCATAAACTGACAGCGGGGGAAGTCGATCACACACAAGTGGTCCCTTCACTGGCAGGACTTGCCTGTTAGCAGCAAAAGACAGGTGTTTTTCTGTTGGATGCATTTCTTTGCATTTTCCAAGGCTGGTGGATCAATAGCTACAAACAGCTCAAATAAATTTCTGTCTCAGCTCCTTACAACTCTCAGGTGGGAAAATGCACCATTGGACAACTCAGGCTCCCGTCAGGTGCCACTGCTGTCAGCAGCTGCTGGGCCTGGCTTCTCTAGACCCACATGACAAGCCTTGCAGGGTCAAAACGACTGTGCCTATCTCAGGAAACTGAGTCTCAGACAGGGGAGTCATTACCCAAACTCCTAGAGCTGGCAGTCGTTGGCTTCAAGGCCTCTGTGTGTGGTAAGCTGTGTTTTTACAGACCCCATGGACTGTAGCCCGCCAGGCTCCTCTGTCCATGGGGATTCTCCAGGCAAGAATACTAGAGTGGGTTGCCATGCCCTCCTCCACGGATCTTCCCAAACCAGGGATCGAACCCAGGTCTCCCACATCGCAGGCAGATTCTTTACCATATGAGCCCCCAGAGAAGCCCATTTGTTTTTACGAATTAGGTTATTACCATTGTCAGTTTCCCAGGCCAGCAGTAACAATGATTCTCAGAGACAGCAAGTGGTCATCCCAAGGTCGCAGAGCCAGTGAATGGCAAGGCTGGAATTAGAAGCCAGCGTGTGGGACCGCAGAGCCCCCTGCTAGGAGAGCTTGTCAACCTGGGCTGGTCCAGCCTCCACAGGCCTGCCCTGGAAATAATGGAGAAAGGCCAGAGGCACTAAGATTTGTGTTTCTCTGAGCAGCCCCCAGAGGGAAAGGCAAGCTCCTTCTCCATCCGTGGTACCAAGGGCATCAATTCCCAGCTCTGGAAGGACCTACTCCCCAAGGCTGCAGTTCTATTTTTAGCCTTGAATCCATCAATAAACAGAGAATGGCAGAGGAGGCAACTCCCGGCTGCCTGATTTTAGTTAGAGAGACAGGGACCATTTATTAAGCATTTTCTGTGTGCTGGCCATTATGTGAAATGCTTCATGTAGATTATCTACTGAAATCTTTACAACATTCCTATGAAATGACTATATTATTATCATCATTTTATGAGTAAGGAAAATGAGACTCAAGGAGGTTAGAGAATCTGCTCGAGGCTACACGGCTGATAAGCTGCAGAGCCAGGGTCCAAATGAAGATCACACGCAGTTTTGTGGGACTCTAAGTCCACACTCTTTCCAACCTGGCACTCTCCAGATAAGACAGCCTGGAAGAGCATTATGGGCAGAGGGAACAACACAGGCAAAGGCAAGAACGTTTGAAGTGCAAGGCCTGTTTGGGGAACAGTTAAGAGTCTGGTGGGATTTAGGTTGACAAGGAAGATGAGGCCAGGTCCTTGAGCACCACAAGATTCTGTAAGATTGTCAATCCCAGGATGGGAAGTGGTTCTGGAATTCTGGTTTCTGGAAAGATTGTGAGTGGAAGAGTGATACTGCCATGTCTGAGCTGCACAGTAGACGATGGATTTGAGGGAGAGACTGGGGAGAGGAAGACAAAGGAAGATTCCCACTAGTAACAGTGGTAATAGCTTCCATTTATTGACCACCTACTATGTATGTTAGAGAAGAAGTTGCTCAGTAGTGTCCGATTCTTTGCAACCCCATGGACTGTAGCCCACTAGGCTCCTCGGTCCATGGGATTTTCCAGGCATGAATACCGGAGTGGGTTGCCATTTCCTTCTCCAGGGGAACTTCCTGACCCAGGGATTGAACCCAGGTCTCCGGAATTGCAAGCAGACGCTTTACCGTCTGAGCCACCAGAGGTGGAATACCATGTGTGTTAGGAGTATTAAATGCATTTCATAAGTTACCACCTAATTCATGGATCAGGGGCTCATTCAGTGGTAGCTATTTGGAGGCTATTATAGGCTACAGTCCATGGGGTCGCAAAGAGTCAGACACGACTGAGCCACTTTACTATTATCTCTCTTTTACAAATGAGAAAACTGAGGCATTGAGAGGTCAAGTGACTGCCCAGGGCCACTTGGATTGAAATCCGAGTCTGGTTGATTCCAAAGACCTTGATGGCTACGGTGACCAGATGGGAGGGCAGGTCATAAAAACAGTTTCCAGCAAAAGAACATTTATCTGACATTCAGGAATGAAGACGATAAGGTAGGTTGCAAAGATCATAGGGAAGCAGAATTTTTGTTTTGTTTTGTTCTTTAAATATGTTTATTCACGCACACTGAGGAAAGCAATTACGTCACTAGGGTCACCAAGCTTTTCTGGGGCCGAAACTGGCAGACAGACTCAGCCAGGGGAAAGGGCATTGTTTCTGCAGGGCAGTGACTGGGGAGGCAGGAAAGGGTAGGGTCCCAAGTTCAGTTTGTCAAGCAGCTCCGAGGTCTCCCACAGTCAGAGGCGCAGGAGCAAGTGGTTGGGGCGAGTGAAAAAGCGGGGCGGGATCATTCTGAGTCTTAGCCGCATCTGATAACTGACATCAAAAATCTTCAAGGAGGTAGAAAATATACCTGCCCCCTCACACACACACACACACAATAATGGGGGTGTGTCAAATGTCAAAGGGACACGGGAGCCAGTTGAAAGAGCTCCCAGTGACCAAAACTGGAACAGTTTGAGCAACAAAAGAAAATAAAGTAGCATTGGATTACAACCCATAGCGCACAATAAATACCCATGAGTTCTTACTGAGTACAAATACATGATTGAATAAATGATATAAATAAATGATTAAGGAGAGAAAAACCTCCCATGCAGAATTCCAAATAATTTATGTAGACATTCTGCCCTCAAGGAGTGGAGCATAACTCCCCACTGTTTACGTGTGGGTTGCACACAGTGGCTGCCTTCTTAAGAGTACCGGGGGTGGGAGGGGGGTGGGGGAGGTGCAGAGAAACCTTGCCAGTGGAGAAACTTGACAAATGCCAGGTGACGAAGGTCGGCAATGATAAGCAGTCACGTTGATACGATGTGTGTGTGCATCAGCAGCCTTGGGCAAGGTGCCAGTAGCTTTGCATAAACACAAGCATGTCCACCTGCAGCGGCCATGGCCCTGGTTTATCGTTGACTGCGTCTGTCCACGACCCTGCAGGCTGAGGATCAGGAGCCTTGGAGCGTCTGACCAGCGATCCCCTCCGCTGCTAGGAGCTCAGAGGCACAGGAAATCCAGAACCTTCGGCCTCGGCCCGGAACTTAGAGGGGCAGCCAGGTTCAGGAGCATCTTAGGAGGGCTCAGTCAGAGGTCCGGCAGTGCCCAGCAACCTTGGCCAGGATTGCAGAGTGCACAGTGTCCAGGGGATGACCTTGAGTCAGAGAGGAGGTCCCAGGGGCCGGCGTCCCAGCAGCTGGCAGCCTCAGCACAGCCCCATGGTGCCTGTCCTCAGATGAGTCCGTGCCTCGGGACACAGAGCTGACACCTTGTGTTCCAGAGTCTTTTGCCTGGGGCCCAGAGGGTTTGCTTCTGGTTTTCCAGTTCTTGAGTCAACAACTAGTCCTTCAGCAAATCGAGGAAGCTGGGAGGAGGCAGAGCGATGGTGAGCCAGGGGCCCGTGCAGGCCAGGCTCAGTGGAGGGGACGGCATGGTGACCTCTGAGCGAGCCGCCCCACTGACTTCTCGGCTGCTGGCTGGTGGAAGCCAGCCTGGGACTGACCGTGCAGGGGGTGCCTCTGGGGAAGCTTAGTTCCAGGGACATCTGTTCTCCCATCGTGGGTTTACCTCCCCTCTTTCCCTGGGTCCCACAGATTGAGAAGCCAGAATTGAAGAAAATGCACAAGGTATCCATGGAAAAGAAACTTTGTCCTCTCTGCCCCTCCCCAGCAGCTGGAGAAGCTGACTGACAAAAATCAGCCCGTCTCAGGGAGTCAAGACTGAGACCTTCCCGCTAGTTGAATTTGTAGTGGCCTCTGGTGTGGTGGCCAGAGGGGTATGGGACAGTCAAAGCCCAGCCTGTCGAGTAATTGACTGGAGGGAATCCTGCCAGGGGAGAGCTGCCTGGTGCCTGGGGAAGGTCCCCAGCCCTGGAACTGCTAGGAGAAGCAGAGGAAGAGGTGGGGCTGGTAGACCTTATGGCTGATGAGAGGTAGGGTTGACTTCTAGGTTTCTGGCTGGGAGGACTTGGTGGATGGACCTCAGGACACGGAGATGGAGATGCAGGAGGAGGGGCAGGTGGGGCAGGAAGCCAGCTTGGGCCATGCCGGCTGGCTGCAGGCTAGGAGCGGAGATGGCACCTCTTGGGCCAGGAAGACAAAGCCCTTTGTGTCGGGGTTCCACATCCACTCACTCGGCTGGTGCCCAGCCAGGAAGGCCCAGCCCCCAAGCCCTCAATCAGTGGCAGTTTCCCTGACAAACATACAGCACCAAGGTCTCCCCCATCAGCACGCTGCCTCTCCCTGGTTCTCAGGAGCCCCTTTGCTTCTCCCCGGCTGGGCTCCAGGCCTTAGTTCTCCCCATTCCTCTTCCTTCCTCGGATGCAGGAAATTTCTGGCCCTGCAGCCCACTGGGCCGAGGGTCACCTCCCAGCTTCCAAATCTAGTCTGGGCCTCAGACATTTGGGGAGAAGGAAGGGAAGGCAAGAACCACTGAGCATTGAGTGGCTGCTGGTCTAGGTGCTCCGTAACTCTCACACCACTCTGATAAGCATGCTGTCAGCCTTTCAAATGGCAGCCCTGGGATTTGAACCTATGTCTGTCCAGCTCGAAAGTGAGTGCTCTTTGCACAAAAGGAGAGAGCTGTAATGCCCATATGCTCTCAACACTGAGCTAGCTCTTGCTCCTGTGTCTCCATCCTCCCCTCTTCCCTGGCTCCTCTTATTTGGCCATAAACTCATTGCTCCTTTTCCCGGAAGTCCTCTCCCCTTCACCTTGCAGTCCTCCCCTTCCTTTTGCTAGCAAACCTCCTGCTTCATTGCCTTCTGTCATTCCCATGCCAGAGTCACCAATGCCCCTGGGCTCCATGTTAGGCTCTTTCTTGTTCTCTTTCATTACCGCTTCTTACAGGAAATTGAATATATTTCCCTGCACTATACAGTAGTGCCTTGTTGTCCCTTTATTTTTTGTATAGTAGTTTGTATCTGCTAATCCCAAGCTCCTAATTTATCCCCCGCCATCCTCTTCCTCTTTGATAACCAAAAGTTTGTTTTCTCTCTGTGTGTGAGAGTCTGTTTCATAAATAAGTTCATTCGTGTCATACTTCAGATTCCACATGTGTAACACGATGGGCCCTTCCTTATTTAGTCTTTATATTTCCATGTTTGGACTTCCCTGGTGGTCCAGTGGTTAAGACTCTGTGGTCCCAAGGCAGGGGGCATGGGTTCAATCACTAGTTGGGACTAAGATCCTCCATGTAGGTTGGTCAAAAAAAGAAAAATATATATATATATTTCCAGGCCCTTCTGTAGCAAATGACACTCTCAACAAACTACTCCTTGAAAAACCAAAAGATTTGTTTTTCCTTAAAAATGGAGAAGAAATATATGCCCCAAACACATATTTATTGCAGGAAAGAAAGAAGAAGAAGGAGAGAAAGTGAGTGAGAGGCAGGGTACTAAGAATTAGAAAGTGGTCAAAAATGCAAGAACCTATCTATGAAACAGAAACAGACTCATAGACACAGAGAGCAGACTTGTGGTTGCCAAGAGGAGAGTGGAGGAGGGATGCATTGGGAGCTCGGATTAGCAGAAGCAAGCTATTATATATAGAATGAATAAAAAGCAAGGCTCTACTGTATAGCACAGGGAACTATACTCAATGTCCTTTGATAAACTATAATGGAAAAGAATATTTAAAAAGAATGTATTATATATATATCTATGTATAACTGAGTCACTTTGCTGTACAGCAGAAATAAACACAACTATACTTCAACTATACTTCAATAAAGTAAATTAAAATAAAATCAAAAAGAAAGTGGTCATTAAGAAGTGAAAAAATAGCACCTATTAGGATGCAGAGTCATTAGGGGGTTTCTCCTAATGACTGGTGGAAGTGTAAGTTGGCACAAACACTTGGGAGCACAGATGGGCTTTAGTGATGAACATCAACATTCACCTGTTCTGAAGATCCTGATTTAAAGCCCGCTGCCAGATGCAAATGTACAATTAAAATGCACAGTGCGGCATGACCACCTCAACTTTACTTCTGATCATCAGGCATTAGATTTTGATACAGGAACGGGCAACCTAGATCCCTAACATGGATAATAGCCAGGACATAGAAGCAATTTAGGTGTCCATTGACAGATGAATGGATAAAGAAGTTGTGATACACATATACAATGGAATATCACCCTGCCATAAAAGGTACGAATTTGAGTCAGTTCTACTAAGGTGGATGAACCTAGAGTCTGTTATACAGAGTGAAGTTATACAGAAAGGGAAAAACAAACATCATATACTAACGAATATATATGGAATCTAGAAAAATGGTGCTGATGAAACTATTTGCAGAGCAACAATAGAGACACAGACATAGAGAACAAACTTGTGGACTCAGTGAGGGAAGGAGAGAGTGGAATGGATTGAGAGAGCAGCACTGAAACAGATTACCTGATGTGAAATAGATAGCCGGTGGGAATTTGTCCTGTGACACAGGGAGCTCAACCTGGGGCTATGTGACAACCTAGAGGGGCGGGATGGAGTGGGGTTTAGGGAGAGGTTCAAGAGGGAGGGGACATGTGTATACCTATGGCTGATTCATGTTGATGTAATGACAGAAACTAACATCACATTTTAAAGCAATTATCCTCCAATTAAAAATAAATAATTTATTAAAAGAAAAAAGACTGAAGTTTCAGGTTAAGAAGGAATTAAAAGGAGACTTCCCTGGTGGTCCAGTGGCTAAGACTCCATGCTCCCAGTGTAGAGGGTCTGGGTTTAATCCTTGGTCAGGGAACAAGATCTCACACACTGCAAACAAAAGATCCTACGTGCCGAAACTAAGACCTGGTGCAGCCAAATAAACAAATATTTTTTTAAAAGTCATAAAAAGAGAAGGAATTAAAAGAACAATAGTAAGCCAAAGGAAGCAGAAGAAATTACATGATGAGAGAAAGAGCAGAAGGTAATGAAATAGAAAATATAATGGCAAAAACAAAAGCCCAGAGAAAATAAACAAAAATCTAATTCTTAAACAAAACAAAACATAGAAAGACTGATCAGGAGGGAGAGAGAGAAAGAGAAAAAGCACAGATAAACAGTATTAGGAATGAAAAGTGGATTATAATTCTGATACAACAGAGATTTTTTTTTTTTGACTCATGGGAATACTATGAACAACTTTGTGCCATACTGTGAACAACTTTGAAAACCTACGCAGCTATCAAAAAGTCTACAAACAATAAATGCTGGAGAGGGTGCAGAGAAAAAGGAACCCTCTTACACTGTTGGTGGGAATGCAAACTAGTACAGCCACTATGCAGAACAGTGTGGAGATTCCTTAAAAAACTGGAAATAGAACTGCCATATGACCCAGCAATCCCACTACTGGGCATACACACCGAGGAAATCAGAACTGAAAGAGACACGTGTACCCCAGTGTTCATCGCAGCACTGTTTATAATAGCCAGGACATGGAAGCAACCTAGATGTCCATCAGCAGATGAATGGATAAGAAAGCTGTGGTACATATACACAATGGAATATTACTCAGCCATTAGAAAGAATTCATTTGAATCAGTTCTAATGAGGTGGATGAAACTGGAGCCTATTATACAGAGTGAAGTAAGTCAGAAAGAAAAACACCAATACAGTATATTAATGCATATATATGGAATTTAGAAATATGAGAACGATGGCCCTATATGTGAGACAGCAAAAGAGACACAGATGTAAAGAACAGTCTTTTGGACTCTGTGGGAGAAGGTGAGGGTGGGATGATTTGAGAGGGTAGTGTTGAAACGTGTATATTATCATATGTGAAGCAAATTGCTGGTCCAGGTTTGATGCATGAGACGGGGTGCTCAAGAATGTTGCTCTGGGATGACCCAGAGGGATGGGATGGGGAGGGAGGTGGGAGGGGGGTTCTGGATGGGGAGCACATGTAAAAATAAATAAATAAATAAATTTGAAAACCTAGATAAGATAGACATAAAACATAAACTATTAAAATTGGTTCAAAAAGAAAAAGAATTGAAGAGACCAAGAGTCATTTAATAAATCAAGCTAGTAGTAAAATGTCTCATTGGCCAGTGGCACCATATAATTTTCCAGTGAATTTCATCAAATGTTATAAGGAGTAGAAAATCTTCACACAATGTTACAGATGCTATTAAAAAAAAGGAAATCTACCTGATTCATATGATAAGACTAGTACAAGCTTGACACTAAAACTAGAGAAGGCGGAATAAGGAAATAAATCTCTAACCTATCTTTCTTATAAACATAGATGCAAAAACCCTACTAAACTGTATTAAATCAAATGTGGTGGTGTTTGTTTTTTTAAAAAAATCATACTTAGCTAAGGACTGTATTAGTAATGCAAAGATGGTTCAACATTAGAAAATGCTATCAATGCATTTTATTGCATTGTTTTAGGTAGAAAGGTATCAAAAGATGTGGAGCAAACATACAATAAAATTTACCTTATTAGTGAAAAAAGTATTTAGTGATAATAACAGAAGGGAATTTCCTTAATGTATAAAAAAAAAAAAATTCCCATGCATCTATTCAAAATGGCACTACAAGTGCTATGCAATGCAAGAAGATTAGAAAAAGAAATATGACATATAATGAAAATGCAGTCTAAATAAAAGATATCAAATAAAAAAGGGAACTATAACTCTAACGCAATACAAGATGAAATTGTTATTATTTTCAGACCTAATGATCATACAGTTACATATAATTACAAGAAACCAATAGAAAAATTATTACAATTAATGAGAGAGTTCAGCAAAATTTGTGGATACACAGTCCACAAAATATAACTGTCTTCCTTTTCATTGGTGATAAACAAGTGGAAAAGTAAGAAGAAAAAAGAGTAACAAAGATTACAGAGCACAAAATAACTTAATAAAAATGCACAGTGTTTTGGTGGAGAAAAATCACAAAATTGAATTGAAAGTATGGAGAGAAATAAATCAAATTTATAGCTTAGAAGATTCAGTATTATACATATTCAGTTATACCCCCAATCTGTACATTAAATGAAATTTTAGTATAAATCCAAACAGAATTCTTCAGGGAACTTGAAAAAATGGTTCTACCATTCATATGGAAGAATAAAGGTATGTAGACAGCTAAGACAATTATGAAAAATAGGAACCAAGTTGAGGATAGGACTTGCCCCCGAGGTATCAAGATGTTATCACAAGACCACAGTAGTAAAATAATGGCATATTAGTTAGGAATAGACAACTTGATCACTAGAACAGAACAAAGAATCCAGAAATAAACCCAGGCATTACTGGGAACAAGGTATACATCAGAGATGTCATGAATCGGTCGAGGAATCAGCAAACAATTCAGTAAAGGGCATTGGGCCAAAACCTTGCAAAACTTTACCTTGATTATTTTGTATGACAAGACATTTAGAATATTAGGAGACAGTGAGAACTGCTGGGTTTTTTAACCAATTTACTAAAGGTAAATTGAAAGAGGTAAACATAGGATTAATATAGGTTAAGGATTTAGACTACATACCCAGCCCTCGGTTTCCCTCATTAACATAATTTTGCTTTTTAAATTCAACATCATGTCTTTGAGATATTGGATAGGCTAAAAAGTTCGTTCGGGTTTTTCCGTAACAACATACGGAAACCTTGGCTTGGAGTAGCACTATCTGTATCGGTCACCATTGCCCTTTTATCCTCTATGCCATGTGATACCTCTGCTTCTCCTTTCCTTGTCCAATTGTGGGAGACTTTCATTATCTAAATGGGCCAGAAAAATAGTCTGCTTGGTCTTAATAGCCCTGGTCCATGTCTCTGCCATCATGACCAGGACATTCCACGGTGTGAAGTCATCTTCAAAAATTTTTCTTTAGAGCGGTAATTGTGGTCATTGGTATCATCCAATCTCACATCTTAACCTCATTTGTGACCTTGACAGCCATATAATGAGAGTTTTCAATATAGATCACACTACAGCTTCCTTTATTTTTCCTTAAAGTAGATTTTATTTTCTAGAAGAGTTTTAGATTTGGAGGGGAAAAAATGAAGATTGGTACAGAGAGTTTCCATATACCCAGCACTCAATTTCCTTCATAACATTTTTTTGCTTTCTAAATTCAACATCATGTCTTTAACATCCAACATCTTTACTGGATTGGCTAAAAAGTTTGTTCGGGTTTTTTCATAATGTCGTATGGAAACCTGTATGAATTTTTTGGTCAATCCAATATTTAAATGTATTAATTCTAACTGAATGTAGTAATCCCATTGACTGGAAGCTTCTCGTGGTCTCACATGGCACAAGTTTCATGCTGGGGAATTTCATCTACCTCTCAGTCAAATCTCTAGTTTTACAGTGAAAGTATTTACCTAGTCATAATGTTATAAATGGGGCTTCCCTGGTGGCTCAGTGGTAAAGAATCCACCTGCCAATGCAGGAGACACGGGTTCTATCCCTGGGTGGGGAAGATCCCCTGGAGGAGGGAATGGTAACCCACTCCAGTGTTCTTGCCTGAAGAATCCCATGACAGAGGAGCCTGGCAGGGTACAGTCAATGGTTTTGCAAAGAGTTGGACATGACTGAGCAACTAACACGCTGGATGGCATCACGGACTCGATGGACGTGAGTCTGAGTGAACTCCGAGAGATGGTGATGAACAGGGAGGCCTGGCATGCTGCGATTCATGGGGTCGCAAAGAGTCAGACACGACTGAGCGACTGAACTGAACTGAGCAACTAACACACGACTAGAGAAAGCCTGTGCAATCAAGACCCAGAGCAGCCAGGAATAAATTAATTATTTAAAAAAGTCAGCAACATTTCTTTTAAAAAAGATATATACATTTATTTGGCTGCACTGAGCCTTAGTTGTGGCATGCATCATCTTTAGCTGCAGCCTGTGAACTCTTAGTTATCGCATGTGGGATCTAGTTCCCTGACTAGGGATCAAACCCAGGCCCCCTGCATTGGGAGTGTGGAATCTTAGCCACTGGGAAGTTCCAGATGGAAAATACATATTTTTTAATTTCAAGAAAGACTCCAAAAGCAAAATTTGGATTTCCTAAGCACATGCAAGATATTCATACAGTATTTACAGTGTACAAGGAATTATAAGCAGTCTAGACATAAAGTATTTGGGAGGATGTACATAGGTTATATACAATGGCTACGCCATTTGGTATAAGGGACTTGAGCATTCCAGAATTCTGGTGTGCCTGAGAATCGGAGAACTGAATTCCCCAAGCAAAGGAACGACTGTAATAGCAACTAGTTGAAAAACAAAAAACATATATAAATATAAAAGACAAAAACTGGGAGGAGCAAAGAGGAAGGATTGGTAATGAAATCACACAGCAGTTAGTCAATAAATACTGTTAGCCTGGCGAGCTGCAGTCCATGGGGTGGCAAAGAGTGGAACACAACTGAGCGATTGAACAACAAAGACATTAATAAACCAAGCAATAGAGGTATAAGTATATTATTCATAGTCACATGAATAAAAAAAGAAAGAAAGTTGTTCTCAAGAGCTGGGCAAGTGAGAGGACATTTTTAGGTTTTAATTTCTAACCTTTCTGTTGGGGTTGGGTGTTGCGTGTTCATCTACATAAATTATATTTGAGACAACAATAATTAAAATAAATAATTGAGGAAAAAATGTAGATCTGATTCTGATATTCCTCTAGAGGTTCAGGTACTTTCAGTAACGCCCCATTGCCGTCGGATCAAGATGAAACTCTCACGCAGGCATTCAAGGCCCTTCCTCGCCAGGCACTTCCTCCCGGAAGCCCTTGGGTGGAAGAGGGCGCCCTCTGCTGGAGCAGCGACGCCAGCACGCCCGAGGTCCCGCCCCTGGCGTATCAACAGACTCCGCCCCCATCCCTCGGGGGCTCTCCGCATCATGTGATCTCAGCCCCCTTACACCTGGGTGTCGAACCCCGAGAAGGGGAGCCCAGAGACCCCAGACCCCAGGTGAGAGCGAGTGGGTCGGTGGGTTCTGGGTTCCCTGAGCGGTGGGAGGCTGCCTGGTCAGGCTGGGAACGTAATTGGGAATGACTGTCAGGCGCGGCCCGATGTGAGGGTGATGGACAATTAACCTGAGTGATTTAGAGCTGGGCTTTTTTTCGGGGACTGAATCCCGGGTCTTCCACTTTTCATCTGCGCGTGGCCTTGGGCGAGTCACTGGATATCAGTTTCCTCGCCTGTGGCTGCCAGCATGAAATGAAATAATGCACAGAAGTACATAATTCATAAATGATAACTGTTGTTTTTAAAGCTCATACAAGCAAATGTGTGAACTCTCAGAAGAGGGGAAGACCTTATAAAAGGTGGCTGTAGCTCAGCCCTGTTTGGAGACACGCCTCCCCTCCCTCAGCTGGGGCACTGTGTCCCACTGGGGTGCTCATGTCAGTGGTTCCTGGGTGCCCTGGAGGTGCCACCCATAAGGGAGGCTGCTTCCGAGGTTCCCATTGGCTTGGTGTCCTGAGTGGGCCGGCAGATCAGACCCCCCTCTTATCTCCTCACAGGGCCTGCCTTCTGCACTGGGCCCCTGGAGGCGAACAGACATGTCTCAGGAGGCGGCTCCAGCGGGCCCCAGCACAGAGGACCCCGTTCTCAGTCCCCTCAAGAGCCTTGGACTTTTCCAGGAGGACATGGAAGAAACCAGCTCCATGTCAGGCCTGGCACCAGACCTGTCAGGAGAGAGCTCGGGGGACCCCGTTTGTGCTGGCAGTGGGAAGAGGGTCCTCAGGGAAGAGTCTTGTCAAGGTGCCAGCTCCCAGGCAGTGGGTGCTCCTGGGGCTAGCCCAGAGGCCACGGCCCATCCGGCGGTCCTGGGGCTGCAAGCTGTGGGACAGAGCCGGAATTCGGTGCCCAGCCCCAGGCTCCACTGTCGGCTGCCCACAGAGCTTGCCCAGGGGAGGGCTCAGGCCTTCAAGAGGGTCCAGATTATTCTGCACGACATCTTAGCTGGAAGTTGTCCCAGGAATCTTTGTAGTGGGTGTGTGGGGGCAAGAAAGAAAAGCAGGACGTCTGAGACCCCCTCAGAGGGTCAGGAAGGTAGCTTCTTACGGCTTGGTCAGAGCCCTAGTGGGGACAAGCCCCAGGCTGTGGGAGACCCCCTGCGAGGTGCTGGCGTGGCGTCCTTAGGAGGCCCGTGCCGTCCTCTCTCTTGCAAGGACGCTGGGTCTGGGCCTGGACACCCGGGTGGAAGTTGGGTGGACTGTGACTCAGGGATTGAGAAGTTTGAATGTTTGCCCACTGTAAGGGGTGGGACCCCGCCAGGCAGCCCCTATGACCCTGTGAGCTCCCCTGTGCCCACTGGAGGACTGTCACTTCAGGATCCTCTCCAGAGCCCTGAGCTGTGCCCCGGAGGGTCTGGAAAGGCTTCCACAGCACAGCAAGAAGCTGAGCACATCGTGAGGCCTGGCGATGGTGATGGCCGTGGTGGTTCACACAACCAGGAGGAGCTGGAGGTCGTGGCTCGACCAGTGTCTGGGGGGAGGCCAGGGCAGGGACTTGGTGACACCCCCTCCAGCTTCCTGGGGCCTGTAGCCAGCAAGGCTAGCTCAGGCCCATCCACGAGGCAGAGAAATTCCAAGTGTGCTAAACAGTTGAAAATGGACCCAGTGCCTGGTGCCCAGGATCAGGGCACTAACAGATGGCCAGACAGCTCCAACCAGGACCAAAAAGAAGAATCCAGCTCAGGAAGCGGCCCCAGACTGGTAAGTTGACTCTGAGAGGTTGGGATGGGAAGGGCATCATTATCTTTTGGTGTCAGTGAGTTGTGTGTTCAAATCCTATCTCTGCCCACTTTCTAGTTGAGTGGCCCTGGAATATTTTTTAACCTGTTTACTCATGTGTGAAAAGGGAATGCTAGTTGCACTTTAATGGGGTTGTTTTGAGGAATAAATGAGATGATGGTGTGAAATAATGTACTTAGTACAGCATAAGGCACAAGGTAAACCTATTTATGTTAAAGGTGCTTTTCCTTGAGTGTTACAGTAGTCCTGTGAGATAGGCATTAGCCCTATATTCCCAGGGGAAGCTGAGGCTCAGAGAAGTTAACACACTTCTCCAAGCTCACACAGCAAGGGAGTCAGTGCCTAGCCATGTTCCCTGTATTCACTGCTTCCCTTTCCATTGTTCTTTTATTAATGATAATAATTGTCATTTTATTAATATTAATAATCATGGTCAGTATGTTTATATGCCAAGGGCAGAAGATGGCATTGCTGTGTTTGATGTATATTTCTGACATAGTTGAAGTTTTTTTAAATTGAAGCATCATGTTAGTTTCAGATGTACAGGATAGTGATTCAGTTATATATATGTAAGAGTCGGACACGACTGAGCGACTGAACTGAACTGAATATATATGTATATATACCAACCTAGATGGCATATTTAAAATCAGAGACATTACTTTGCCAACAAAGGTCCGTCTAGTCAAGGCTATGGTTTTTCCAGTGGTCATGTATGGATGTGAGAGTTGGACTGTGCAGAAAGCTGAGTGCTGAAGAACTGATGCTTTTGAACTGTGGTGTTGGAGAAGACTCTTGAGAGTCCCTTGGACTGCAAGGAGATCCAATCAGTCCATTCTGAAGGAGATCAGCCCTGGGATTTCTTTGGAGGGAATGATGCTAAAGCTGAAACTCCAATACTTTGGCCACCTCATGCGAAGAGTTGACTCATTGGAAAAGACTTCAGAGACATTACTTTGCCAACAAAGGTCCGTCTAGTCAAGGCTATGGTTTTTCCAGTGGTCATGTATGGATGTGAGAGTTGGACTGTGCAGAAAGCTGAGTGCTGAAGAACTGATGCTTTTGAACTGTGGTGTTGGAGAAGACTCTTGAGAGTCCCTTGGACTGCAAGGAGATCCAATCAGTCCATTCTGAAGGAGATCAGCCCTGGGATTTCTTTGGAGGGAATGATGCTAAAGCTGAAACTCCAATACTTTGGCCACCTCATGCGAAGAGTTGACTCATTGGAAAAGACTGTGATGCTTGGAGGGATTGGGGGCAGGAGGAGAAGGGGACGACCGAGGATGAGATGGCTGGATGGCATCACTGACTCGATGGACGTGAGTCTGAATGAACTCCGGGAGTTGGTGATGGACAGGGAGGCCTGGCGTGCTGCAATTCATGGGGTCTCAAAGAGTCAGACAGGACTGAGCAACTGAACTGAACTGAACTGAATGTTCTTTTCAGATTCTTTTCCCTTATCGGTTATTACAAAATATTGAGTATAGTTTCCTGTTTTATATAGTAGCTCCTTGTTGGTTGTCTATTTTATATATCATAGTCACATAGTTGAATTTTTATCCCCTTGATAGAATATGTGTTGTGTGCTGAGTGCTTTTGATTTAGTCTTCACATGAAGCCCAGAGAGGTGAGGTTACGGGCCCAGGGTCTTACAGCTGGTAAATGACGGAGCCAGCATGCAGACCCAGGCCGTCTGTCCGGAAAGCTTACGGCATTGCCTGCTTGCGCGCATTCCCCACCACGTGGCATGCTTACTGCATGCTGGGCACTATTCCCAAGCACTTATCTTCAGTCTTCCTAACACCCTTATAGAGAAGATGCTGTTGATATATACCCATTTTAGTGATGCAGACACTGAGGCTCGGACGGGTAAAGTGAGTATGTCAAGGTCAAACAAGCAAATTAGTTGAACTAGGATAGGAACCAATCAGCTGCCTGTGGTGATTTATCACTATTTGATACTATAATTACATTAGAGATGCTATTACATTATCTGTGTAAATATCACTCAAAACATTAATTTTTAATAAAAAATGAATACATGTTTATCATAGAAAATAAAGAAATAAAAATCCCCATAATCCCAACAACATTCAGAGCTATCTCCTGTTGACATTTTGGTGTATATATCCTTTCTTCCATCTTTTTCATATACGTATATATCTTTTCTTTGCCTAGAAATGGGGCCATGCAGATCAAAATTTATAACTTGATTTTTTAGGTATTAAAAATTGTTTTTACAGTGAATTTGTTGACATAGAATGAGGAAATCCCTTTTAATGTCTCCTGACCCAATTGCCCTTTGTTTGATGTTAATGGTTAGCATTCTTCCAGTCTCCTTTTTTATGAACTTCTATACATATATGAGGACTTCCCTGGTGGCTCAGATGGTAAAGCGTCTGTCTACAATGTGGGAGACCTGGGTTCGATCCCTGGGTCGAACATCTTATATTGATTGTACCTTTTTATATATAAGTAGGCTCATGCCGTGCCTCACTGTTCTGGGACTTGTACTTTGATTTTCAGATGCTTTAGAGTTTGAAAACATTTCCAAGTTGGCAAATCTGTGCTTTCCCTGAACGCTGCATCCTGTCTGTTTACAGGCACTGCTAGAACCAGAGGGTGGGCTGGGACTTGCTTTTCTCATTTCTGGTCACTGTCCTGTAGTAAGAGCATGAATCTCAGAGGCTGACAGATTGGCATTCAGCCCTGGCTTTGCTGCTATCTGAATGTGACCTAGGCAAGTGGCCTCACCTTTCCAAGCATAATTTCCTCATCTGTAAAATAGAGGTAATAAATTACTTACCTCATTGGGCAGTGGTAAGGGGCAGGTGAGATGACATGTACCTGTGTTCGGTATTTAGCACAGTGCCTGGTACAAGAGAAATACTCAGAAATGTTACCTGTTGTTGACTATGCATTGTCCTTCTCCAAGGACTGCCGGGGTGAACCCCTGTGCATCTGGCTTCTCCCCATTTCAGATTATCTATGTGGGCCAGATGCCCAGAAGAGGGATTCCCGGGTCTGCAGTGTTTTGAGAGGGTGTTTGAATTTGGTGGTAGGGGCAGGTGCCTGCCCGCCGTGACGGGAAGCAACCCACGGCTGCTCTCTGCTTTAGTCCCATCCTTGACTCTGCGACACGGTCCCTCATCCCACAGCATCCCAAACAACCGGTTGCCATGGCAACTGGTGCCAGCTGCAGGAGAAGAATGGAGGTTGTACTGCGACAGGGATAGGCAGGTGGTTGAGGCCAAGGCTGAGTAGGGTGTGGGCAGGTGTGGGCATAGTGCCCAGCTGATCTGGATCCCCTCTCAGGACTCTGGCACCTTCTCCTGGAGACCGCTTAGCTCATATCAGGAGCAGATAGACAGGTTCAAGGTCAGGCTCTGCTTCTTACAACTGAGTAACCTCAGAGACATCTCTTCTCTGAATCTTAGTTGCCTCCTGTATGAAATGGGGGGTGGGGATCAGCTGGGCCCCGGAACTACTGGGAATCTGGTGTGAGAGGCTGGCTGTGTTGGGTTCTTTTGGTTTGAGATCGAGATTCTTGGAGGAGGGTGAAGTTGGTTTGATCCCCAGGGTGGTTAGTGAGATCCAGAGCGACTCTGTGGCTGGGATAGCAGGAGGCGTGGGACGGGCAGCTCTACCAGGGCCCCCTGCTCTGCCCTTCACAGTGCAGGAGGTACACAGCTCCTCTGGCCCTACTAGGCTCTCAGCTCAGGTACCCTGTCTGCAGCTACAAAGTATCAGGCCGTGTGTGAGGGAGGCACATGTCTCCAGCAGATGGACAGCCCAAGAATAGCTCTTTTAAGTGCTTACTATATACTAGGAGCTTCAAGTAGGTCATCACCTCATGTTTAATCCTCATAGTAGCTTGAAAATTCAGTGTTAATATGCTTATTTTGCTGATTAAGAAAACTGGGATTCAGAAAAGTAAAGTGACTGACGGATGGTCACACAGCAAGTAAATGGTGGAGTCAGGGTTTGAATCCCGGCCTGTTCAGTTCCACTCTGTGCCCTGAGCCCAGCTGCCAAAGGCCTAGCTACGGGATTTAGACTTTTTTCCCTCCTGGGGAACAGTGCAGTTTATTTATTCTTTTAAATTAAGTTTTATTGGCGTATAATTGCTTTTCAGTGTTGTGTTTCTACTGTACAAAGTGAATCAGGTATACGTATATGTACACTCTCTCTTTTAGATTTCCTTCCCACTTAGGTCACCTCAGAGCACTGGGTAGAGTTTCCTGTGCTGTGCGGTAGGTTTGCACAGTTATTTCTTTTTTTCATAGTAGTGTATGTATGTCAGACCCAGTCTCCCAATTCATCCCATCAGTGCTTTCCCTCTTGGTATCCATAACTTTAATCTCTACTTTTGTGTCTCTATTTCTGCTTTACAAATAAGTTCATCTGTATCATTTTTCTAGATTCCATATATTATATGATACGTGTTTTTTTGTTTCTGACTTACTTCACTCTGTGTGACAATCTCTAGGTCTGTCTGGGATTTAGGTTTTTATGGGACTTTATTTGTTCAGCACCCAGGGGTGCTCCTCCAGGATCTCAAAGTACAGGGGAGAGGAGACAAAGTAACCAGAACTGAAATGCAGATAGCAGCCTGGCACGTTCTGGATCCCCAGAAGACAATTGAGTCTTCCCTGGGGAGGGGTGAGAGGGAAGGCTTGGAGGTAGGGTAGAGCAGAAGGAGGGGCTGTTGGAGCTGGGTTTGGGCAAAGAAAGTGGGTGTGCAGCAGGCCAAGACATAGGAAGAACATCCCAGGAAGGACAGAGCACATGCAGGAGCACAGAGGAGGCGGCCTGGAGCACTGCAGGAGAGGAGCATAGGGGGGATAGGGTCAGAGGGGAGGAAGAAGGTGGGAAAGGTCAGTGAGCATAACATTGCTCTATTTTGGGGGGCTCCAAAATCACTGCAGATGGTGACTGCAGCCATGAAATTAAAAGACGCTTGCTCCTTGCCAGGAAAGTTATGACCAACCTAGACAGCATATTAAAAAGCAGAGACATTACTTTACCAAAAAATGTCTGTCTAGTCAAAGCTATGGTTTTTTCAGTAGTCATGTATGGATGTGAGAGTTGGACTATAAAGAAAGCTTGAGCACCAAAAAATTGATGCTTTTGAACTGTGGTGTTGGAGAAGACTCTTGAGAGTCCCTTGGACTGCAAGGAGATCCAACCAGTCCATCCTAAAGGAAATCAGTCCTAAATATTTATTGGAAGGACTGATGTTGAAGCTGAAACTCCAATACTTTGGCCACCTGATGTGAAGAACTGATTCATTGGAAAAGACCCTGATGCTGGGAAAGATTGAAGGTGGGAGGCGAAGGGGACAACAGAGGATGAGATGGTTGGATAGCATCACCGACTCAATGGACATGAGTTTGAGTAAACTCCGGGAGTTGGCAATAGACGGGGAAGCCTGGCTGCTGCAGTCCATGGGGTCGCAAAGAATCAGACCCGACTGAGCAACTGAACTGAACTGAACTGAACATTTTTTAAAGGGAATTGGAGAGACTGAAATGTGGTCAGGTACCAGGAGGGAATCTCTCAAGGACAGGAACCAAGGAGTCTTTAACATCAAAGTTTACAGAGAGAGCTTTCTGTTTTCCAGGCACTGTTCTACGAGCCTTGAATAATGATAATAATCCTTGCATTGACACTAGGAAGTTGATAACTGGTATGGTCCTCATTTTACTAATGAGAAAACTGAGGCACAGAGAGGTTAAGTAACTTTCCCAAGATCACACAGATCCTAGGTTTTGGCAGCAAGTATCCTATTGCATGAATATGGCACAGTTTATTTATTCTTTGACTCCATGTGGGCATTTGGGTTGTTGGCAGTTTTTTGCTTTTATGTCTGGTGCTGCTGTGATGAACAGTTTTGTATGTTTCTTGGTACATATGGGCAGGAATGCCTCTGTGGAATATTCCTGGGAGTGGAGTTGCTAGGTTATAGAGTGTACATGTCTTCAACTTTGTGCCAGATGTGTCTAAAATGGTTGAAAATAGTCTGTACTCCCATCAGCAGTGCCAAATTCTAGTAGCCCCATATTTTTACCAACACCTGATATTATCAAACTTCAGTTTTTGCCAGAGTGAGGATATGCTATGGTGTCTCAGTGTTTTAGTTTTCATTTCCCTATTACTGAGGGGACTCTTGGCATAAATTCTGGTATTTTCTGTTCAGTCTTGCCAAAACATTTTGGTTGTTTTAACTTTTTCTTATTGATCTGTAGGAGTTTTTTTAAATAAGTATATATTTTAGATACTATTCCATTGCCTGTTATATGTTTTGCAAATATATTTTCCCAAAGTTCATATTTTGATTTCTTTAGGTGTCTGTTGATAGGTAGAAGTTCTTTTTGTTGTTGGTGGTGGTGTTGTTTGGCCACACGGCACAGCATGTGGGATCTTAATTCCCCAACCAGGGATCAAAACTGTACCTCCTTCAGTGGAAACTCAAAGTCTTAACCACTGGACTGCTAGAGAAGTCCCAGAAAATTTTAATTATTAAAAATTGTTTTACTGTGATAAAACATACATAACGTAAAATTTCCCTTTTAAAAGCATGTTTAAGTGTACAGTTAAGCATGAAGTGCATTAACATTGTTGTACAACCATTACTACTATCCATCTCCAGAACTTTTCCATCTTCCCAGGCTGAAATTTTGTACCCATTAAATAATAACTTCCCCGAATCTCCTCTT
This sequence comes from Cephalophus harveyi, assembly GCA_006410635.1. Taxonomy (NCBI): domain Eukaryota; kingdom Metazoa; phylum Chordata; class Mammalia; order Artiodactyla; family Bovidae; genus Cephalophus; species Cephalophus harveyi. The sequence continues at coordinate 318,610 of SJYT01022033.1, read as the reverse complement.
CCCCCAGCCCTTCATAACCTCTATTCTACTGTCTTTATTTTTTTTTTGGGGGGGCTCTTTATTTTTTATTTATTTATTTTTTACTTTATTGGTTTTGCCATACATTGACATGAATCTGCCACGGGTGTACGTGAGATCTCAATCCTGAACCCCTCTCCCACCACCCTTCCCATATCATCTCTGTCTTTTTGAATTTGACTATTTTGGTAATAGTGGTCCTTATGTGTCTGGCTTATTTCCCTTACCATGATGTCTTTAAGGTTCATGTTGTAGCATGTGTCGGAATTTCATTCTCGTTTTAAGGCTGAATTAACATTTCATGGTATGTATTTACCACAGTTTGTTTATCCATTCATCTGTTGATGGAAATTTAGGTTATTTTCACCTAATAGCCATTGTAAATATGCTGCTGTGAATGTGCACGCAGGCTAAGTTGCTTCAGTTCAGTTCAGTTCAGTTCAGTCACTCAGTCGTGTCTGACTCTGCGACCCCATGAATCGCAGCACGCCAGGCCTCCCTGTCCGTCACCATCTCCTGGAGTTCACTCAGATTCACGTCCATCGAGTCAGTGATGCCATCCAGCCATCTCATCCTCTGTCGTCCCCTTCTCCTCCTGCCCCCAATCCCTCCCAGCGTCAGAGTCTTTTCCAATAAGTATGAATGAACTCCGGGAGTTGATGATCAACAGGGAGGCCTGGCGTGCTGCGATTCATGGGGTCGCAAAGAGTCGGACACGACTGAGTGACTGAACTGAACTGAACTGAAGTTGTTTGTTTATTTACTAAGTTGTAGCTTATTGCATCTCCGTGGAATAGTGAGACCTGATCCTGTTTTCTGTATTTTCTGTGAAGTGGTGGTTGAATCTGGAGCTTTGATTAGGTATAGAGTCAAAGTTCTGGGCTGACTAATTTGTTTTTAGTGTGTGGGTTTTTTTTTTTGGTCTTTTAAAAATTATCTTTCTTTTTTGTTAGTTTTTTATTTTTATTTTTGGGGAGGCAGACTAATTTGAAAGCATATAATGTCTCATTTTATTTGTATTTTTTATGTACTGTAAAATGGTAGTTTTTTAAAATTGCAGTTTCTAGCTATTGATGGTATATAAAATGCAATAGATTTTGCAGAAATCTTTTATTTATATAATTTCTTTATTAGGATTTTGTTTGTTTTCTACGTAGACAGTCATGAAACATGCAAATAATAACAATCTTGTTATTTCCTTTCCAATTCTTACATCTCCCCTACTCCGTTTCCTTATTGTGCTAGCTGAGGCCTTTATAGTATTGTGTAAACCTGCATAACATTGAATATAAGTGGTGATAGCAAGGAACCTTGTCTTGTTCTGGATTTTAAGGGGAATGTGGTCACCATTTCACTAGTATATTTGCTATATTTGTATTTATATATATTATATATAGTATATATTTGTATGGGAACTCCCTTCTATTCCTGATTTGCTTGTTATGAATGGAAAGTACATTTTAAGAAATATATTTTTTACAGGTTTTGAAATAATATGATTTTTATTCTCTTACTAATATTAGTAAATTTAAAGAGTTGGATTTTTTAAATGTCAAGTCAGTCTTTCATTTACAGAATAAATCCCAGTTGATCATGTTTTATCTTGTTTATGTTTTCTGAAAACATAAACATGTGTTGTGTTTGTTTCCAGAACATAATGATGTGTTTTATGTTTCTTGTTTATGTCTTCTTGTTGATAGTATTTGGTTTGGAACTTTTGTGTTTCTGTTGATGAGTTAGTTAACTGGCCTGAAATGATTTGTTCCCATACTGTGCTTGTGAGGTTTTGGTATTCAGTTTTGCAGCTTCAAAGAATGAATTCTAGACTGTGTTCTCTTTTCCCATTTGCTGCAGCAGTTTGTATAAAATTGGAATTATTTGTTCTTTGAACATTTCAGTAGAATCACTGGTTAAAGCAAAATCTGGACGGGTGTTTTCTTAGAGAAGATAATTCCTCCCCTACTGAGTCAATTAATTCTATGCTTATGTGTTTATTCAGTTTTTAAAAAAATTTTCATTGAGTCAATTTTGGTAAGTTACATCTTTCTAGAAATGCATCCACTTAATCTGAGTTTTCAAATTTACTTGCATGTTGGCATAAAGTATTTTACAAATCCTCTAATTTTTTTTAATATCATGATTGCTCATTGCAAATATTGTCTTGTTGTACCTTCCCTCTTTTCCTTATTGTTGCCAGAGAGTTGTCTGCTTTTTGAGTCCACAGACCCGATTTTTGGTTTTGTTGACCCTGTCTGTTGTATATTTGTTTTTAGTGTCACACTTCTTTCCATTTATTCTCTTTATTTTTATAGTATTTTGAGAATAATGCTTGGTTCATTAATTTTCTCTATTTCGTTTCTAATAAAGTCATTTAAAGTTACAGAGGAACCTCTGATGATCATGTTAGCTGCATCCACATACTCTCGTATATAACCTTTCTTATTATAATTCAGTTCTCAGTATTTCATAATTTTTACTACTCATTTTATTTGGCCTGTGTACTATTTATAAGCGTATTTCTTAATTTCCATTTGTATGAGTTTCTTTCTTTGCTTTCCTTCTCTCTCTATTCTCTTGTTATCCTTTTTTAAATTAATTAATTTACTTGACTGTGCTGGGTCTTCACTGCTGTGTGGGCTTTTCTCTAGTTGCAGCAAGCGGGGGCTACTGTCCAGTTGCCGTGCTCCAGCTCCTCATTGCAGTGGCTTCCCTTGTTGCAGAGCACAGGCTCTGGATGCAAGAGCTTCAGTAGTTGTGGCACGTGGGCTCAGCAGTTGAGGTTCCCAGGCTCGAGCGCACAGGCTCAACAGCTGTGGGGCACGGGCTTAGTTGCTCTGTGACGTGTGGGATCTTCTCGGACCAGGGATCGAACCTGTGTCTCCTACATTGGCAGGTGGATTCTTTACCACTGAGCCACCAGAGAAGCCTTTATTATTGCTTTTCAACTAATTCATATTAGTAGCCTGAGAAAGTGATCTTTATCTGAGTCGTCTGATGTGGTAGCCACTAGCCACTTGTCTCTGCTGAGCACTTGAAAGTTGGCCAGTCCAAATTGAGATGTTTGGTTCAGTTCAGTCGTTCAGTCGTGTCCAACTCTTTGTGACCCCATGAACCGCAGCACGCCAGGCCTCCCTGTCCATCACCAACTCCAAGAGTCCACCCAAACCCATGTCCATTGAGTTGGTGATACCATCCAACCATCTCATCCTCTGTTGTCCCCTTCTTCTCCTGCCCTCAATATTTCCCAGCATCAGAGTCTTTTCAAATGAGTCAGCTCTTTGCATAAGGTGGCCAAAGTATTGGAGTTTCAGCTTCAACATCAGTCCTTCCAATGAACACTTAGGACTGATTTCCTTTAGGATGGACTGGTTGGATCTCCTTGCAGTCCAAGGGACTCTCAAAAGTCTTCTCCAGCACCACAGTTCAAAAGTATCAGTTCTTTGGTGCTCAGCTTTCTTTATAGTCTAACTCTCACATCCATACATGACTACTGGAAAAACCATAGCCTTGACTAGACGGACCTTTGTTGAGATGTACTATGACTGTAAATACAGTACTGGATAAGTCACTGAAAAAAAGAAATTAAAATTTCATTAATAATGTTTTAGATGGATTATTAGGCTTGTCATATCGGCATGCAGTTTAAAAAACATCAAAATTGGTGAATTCTTGTGTTCAGTTGCTCAGTCATGTCCGACTCTTTGAGCCCCATGGACTGCAGCACACCAGGCTTCCTTGTCCATCACCAACTCCCAGAGCTTGCTCAAATTCATGTCCATCAAGTCGATGATGTCATCCAACCATCTCATCTTCTGTCATCCCCTTCGCCTCCCGCCTTCAGTCTTTCGCAGCATCAGAGTCTTTTCCAGTGAGTCAGTTCTTCGCATCAGGTGGCCAAAGCATTGGAGTTTCCACTTCAGTATCAGTCCTTTCAGTGAATATTCAGGACTGATTTCCTTTAGGATGGACTGGTTGGATCTCCTTGCAGTCCAAGGGACTCTTAAGAATCTTCTCCAACACCACAGTTCAAAAGCATCAATTCTTTGGTGCTCAGCTTTCTTTATAGTCCAACTCTCACATCCATACATGACTACTGGAAAAACCATAGCTTTAACTAGACAGACTTTTGTCGGCAAAGTAATGTCTCTGCTTTTTAATATTCTGTCTAGGTTGGTCATAGCTTTCCTTCCAAGGAGCAAGCGTCTTTTAATTTCACGGCTGCAGTCACCATCTGCAGTGATTTTGGAGCCCAAGAAAATAAAGTCTGTCACTGTTTCAATTGTTTCTCCATCTATTTGGCATGGAGTGATGGGACTGGATGCCTTGATCTTAGTTTTCTGAATATTGAATTTTAAGTTAGCCTTTTCACTTTCCTCATTCACTTTCATCAAGAGGCTCTTTAGTTTCTCTTCACTTTCTGCCATAAGGGTGGTGTCATCTGTGTATCTGAGGTTATTGGTATTTCTCCCTGCAATCGTGAATTTTTGTGTAGCTATTTTAATATTAAAGATGAAAGATAAAAAGAAACATTTTCAGAATACTATGCTTTATTATTTCAAGAAAGGTAAAAACACAACTGAAATGCAAAAAAAGATTTGTGCAGTGTGTGGAGAAGTTGCTGTGAGTGATTAAACATGTCAGAAGTGGTTTTCGAAGTTTCATGCTGGAGATTGCTTGCTGGATGATGCTCTACAGTTGGGTAGGCCAGTTGAAGGTGGTGCTGATGGTGGTTTAGTCGCTGGGTTGTGTCCGACTCTTGCAACCCCATGAATTGTAGCCCCTGTCCATGGGATTTCCCAGGCTAGACTACTGGAGTGGGTTGCCATATCCTTCTCTAGGAGATCTTTCCATTGAAGTTGATAGGGATCAAATAGAGGCATTAATTGAGAACAGTTAAAATTAATGTTATACCCAGCTTCCCAGGTGGCTCAGTTGTAAAGAATCTGCCTGCCAGTGCAAGAGATACATGAGATGTGGGTTTGATCCCTGGATCGGGAAGATCCGCTGGAGGAGGAAATGGCAACCCACTCCAGTATTCTTGCCTGGAGAATCCTGTGGACACAGGAGCCTGGCATGCTGCAGTCCATGGGGGCTCAAAGAGTTGGACACCACTGAGTGACTGAGCACGCATGCAGTGTTATACCACATGGGAGGTGGCCGACATACTAGAATATCCAAATCAAGCGCTGAAAGTCATTTGCACCAGCTTGGTCGTGTTAATTGCTTCGATGTTTGGATTCCACATAAATTAAGCAAAAAATCCCTTCTTGACTATCTCTGCATGTGATTCTCTACTTAAACATAATGAAAACGTTCTGTTTTTAAAACAAACTGTGACAGATGATGAAAAGTGAACACTGTACAATAATGTGGAAAGGAAGAGATCTTGGGGCAAGTGAAATGAACCACCACCAACCATACCAAAGGCCAGTCTTCAGCCAAAAAAAGGTGATGCATATATGGTGGGATTGGAAGGGAGTCCTCTATTATGAGCTCCTTCTGGAAAAGCAGACAATTAATTCCAACAAGTATTGCTCCCAATTAGACCAACTGAAGGCAACACTTGATGAAAAGCATCCAGAATTAGTCAACAGACTACATATATCAGGATAACACATCACATGTTTCTTGATGACCAGGCAAAAACTGTTACAGCTTGGCTGGAAAATTCTGAGTCATCTGCATGTTCACCAGACACTGCACCTTCAGATGTCTTTTTAGTTCGTCCTTATAAAATTCTCCTAGTGGGAAAAAATTCAATTTCCTGGAAGACTATAAAAGGCACCTGGAACAATTCTTTGCTCAAAAAGATAAAAAGTTTTAGGGAAATGGAATTATGAAGTTGCTTGAAAAATGGCAGAAGGTAGTGGAACAACCAGTGAATGGATTGCCCAATGAAGTTCTTGGTGAAAATGAAAAATGTGTCTTTTGTTTTTAACTTTAAAACCGAGGGAACTTTTTGGCCAACTCAATACATATTGAAATGATAGTTTTGGATGTGTTAAGTAAAATATAAAATGAATTTCACTTGTTTCTTTTTACTCTTCTTTAATGTGGCTACTAGAAAACTTAAAAATACACCTATGGCTCACATTCATATTTAATTGGGCAGTGTTGGTCTAAAAAATACTCATTTTTTGAAACTTGCTGAGATTTGCTTTATGATTTAGGCTGTGTTTAATTTTCATATATGTTGCATGTATACTTGAAAAGATATGTGTACTCTAGTTGTTAAGAACAATGTTCTATATATGTATACAGATTAAGCTTCTTCATTGTTTTCATTGAATCTTTTTTCTCCTGACTGATTTTTTTCAGCTAGATTTAACAATAATTAAGAGAAATACATAAAAATTTCTTGCTACAATGTGGATTTGTCATTTTCTTCATGCTTTGCCAATTTTTACTTTATGTTTTTGGAGGTTATGTTATTAGATGCGTATACATTTAGAATTGTTGCAGCTTCTTGGTGAAACTGCTAGTCATTATGTAAAAGGTCTTTACCTCATTATTTTTTGCCTTAAAATCTGTTTTATCTGATATTAGTGTAGCTATCGGAGAAGGCAGTGCCCACCCCCGCCACACTCCAGTCCTCTTGCTTGGAATATCCCATGGATGGAGGAGCCTGGTAGGCTGAAGTCCATAGGGTTGCTAAGAGTCGGACACGACTGAGTGACTTCACTTTCACTTTTCACTTTCATGCATTAGAGAAGGAAATGGCAACCCACTCCTGTGTTCTTGCCTGGAGAATCCCATGGACTGCAGAGTCGGGTGGGCTGCTGTCTGTGGGGTCACACAGAGTTGGACACGACTGAGTGACTTAGCAGCAGCAGCAGCAGTGTAGCTATAAAACTTTATTTTGGTTAGTATTTACCCATTCACATATTACTCCATTTTTTCCTCTTAACCTTTTTGCATCACTGTGTTTTAGAAATAGGTTTTACAAATACTTTTTTTCGCTTTTAAAAATTTTATTATTTTTAAAATTTAATTTTATATTGGAATATAGTTGATTAACAAATATGTTTCACGTGTACAGCTAAGTGATTCTGTTATACACGTATCTACTCTCGTTCAAATTCCTTTATAAATATCTTATAATTGGATTTTCTTTTTTAAAGATCTGATAATTTTTGTATTTATTTGAAGTGTTAGTCCATTTACATTTGTTGTAGGTATTGATTTATTTGAACCTATTTCTACTGCCTTATTTTGTACTTTGAATATACCCTGCATTTTCTATACACTTTCTCCCTTTTATTGCCTCCTTTTATTTATTTATATTTTCTTTAAAAATAATTGATTAATATTGGATCACAAAATATAGGGAAGACACAAAGGCAATGCCTGTGACCCCTTGGCTGTACTTCCTTTCCATAAATACCTTTTAGAACCCCAGATTCTTGCTGCCCAACCATTGTCTCACATCCTAGCAGCTGCCGAGTATATATCCAACCATGTGGGAAGCTTAAGCAGACTCCTTGTACTCAGTGTGGTGTCCCTTCCAACTAGGTCTTCCAGCTCACTTTTGCCAGTATTGCAATAGCACTGATTGTTCCAACCATCTATGTCCTAAAACTCTCATGAAGGAATAGGTCTCAGGCTAGTTATGCCTGCACAGCCCTTAGACGTTGTAGATAACACAGCCCTGTCTGCACTTCTAAAAAGGCCCTTCTTAAACAGCCATGACAGAGGCCCCTCCTCTGTACCCGGTGTTCTAAGCCCCAGGCTGCCTGTGGCGCCTGGATGGCAGCCCCTGGGGTCCCCTGCAGCCTAGTGTGGTGATGGAGGAAGGCCAGGCCAGGCCAAACATGAAGAGCAAACCATTTTATTGGGCTCAGACTAGAAATCCACGGGTCTTGAGGACCTCTGTGAATTTGTCAGTTTTCTTCTGTTTTTTTCAGCCTGCTTCCATCGCCTCATTAGCTACTACTATCTCCGAGAATGGTACTTGGCCTTCTCTTTTCTCTTCTCCTTCTGGGTGGCTTTTCCTGCCCGGTACGTCCAGCCAGCCTCATGAGCCAGGTGCCCTAGGTAGGCAGACTTCTGCCTGGGCTTCAGACACACAAGCTGGAGGGAGGCAGGAACCACCATCTGCCTTTTCTGGCCGTAGGCTGGTGGGACCCCTTCAGACACCTTGAGGTGGTCCAGAGTGGCCTGGCCTCGCTTGGTCTTGCGGAGCAGTGTGCCTCAGGCCTTCGGGGGTTCAGCAGTGGTGGGGCTGGTGTTTATCCGTTTGTGGAGGAAGGCCGGGTAATTCAGTTTATTTCTGTAGAAATTGCCAGAGATGCTGATGCCCTCACAGCACACGACCACAACCTTTTGGCCCAGAAGCACCTGCTTGGCCATGATGGCTCCAGGCGTTGAGCACGATGACCTGCCCTTCCGCCATCTTTGGCAGCCAAGTGGGGCTTATCACCTCCTTTTAGACTGACTGCTTTTTCTTATTCCTTTTTATCTCTCTAGTAGTTTGGAAGTCTTCTGTGTCCTATTTATATTCTTTTGATGTCTGTTAGAAATGTCAACAGAAACACCTAGGCTATCAAAGTATAAAGGTAGTTACTATCTTTTTCTGAAATAACAGGATCTTGGAATGCTTTAATTCCAGGCATGCACCTTCCCAATTTATGTGATGTTGTTATCTAGGAAGTTATCCTCAGTTATTTTTCTAATCCCACAAATTACCCAAATATTATAGTTTCATAGAATCTGTGTTTGTTTAGGTTTAACCACATACTTATCATTTTCTTTGGTCAGAATTCCTCTTTGCATCTCAGCTTTTCTGTCTGGATCATGTTTTCTTCCTTTTGCCTCAAGTAAATCCTTTAATGTTTATTAAGAAAGATAAGATTATTTTAAAAAATAACTCTCTTGGTTTTTCTCTATGATATCTTTATTTTTAAGTTTTTAAAACTTTTTTAAATTGAAGTATAATTAATTCACAATGTTGTGTTAGGTTCAGGTATATAGCAAAGTGATTCGATTCACTGAATCTGTTCTTTTTTAGATTCTTTTCATTATAGCACAGGGAACTATATTCAGTATAATCTAAGGTATTGAATATAGTTCCCTGGGCTATACAGTAGGTCCTTGTTGCTTATCTGTTTTATGTGTAGTAGTGTGTGTATGTTAATCCCACACTCCTAATTTATACCCCACCTTGCTATCCTCTTTGGTAACTATAAGTTTGTTTTCTATGTCTGTAAGTCTATTTCTGTTTTGTAAGTTATGGTATCTTTATTTTATCTTCGTTCTCAAAAAATATTTTGTCTGGGTGTACAATTGATAATTATTTTCTTTAAACACATTGAAAAATATTATTCTGTTTTGCCATCCATATTACTATTGAAAAGTTAGCTGTTAGTTTAACTGCCATTTCTTTGTAAGTAAAATATCTTTTGGTGAGAGGCACTATAGCGTTGGGCTTCCCAGATGGTACAGTAGTACAGAATTCACCCGCCAAGACGCAAGAGACGCCAGTTGGATCCCTGGGTCAGGAAGATCCCCTGGAGTAGGAAATGGCAGCCACTCCAGTATTCTTGCCTGGAAAATTTCATGGACAGAGGAGCCTGGCGGGTTACAGTCCATGGGGTCACAAAAAGTTGGACATGACTGAGCGCACACACGTGTAGCATCAGTGGTTAAAGGTGTGGCCTCTGGAATCAGCCTGTGCTCAGTCGTGTCTGACTCTTTGTGACTCCAGGGACAGTAGCCCACCGGGCTTCTCTGTCCATGGGGTTCTCCAGGCAAGAATACTGGAGTGAGTGGCCATGCTCTCCTCTGGGGGATCTTCCCAACCCAGGGATTGAACCAAGGTCTCCTGCATTGCAGGCAAATTCTCTACCATCTGAACCACCACAGAAGCCCAAGAACACTGGAGTGGGTAGCTTAACCCTTCTCCCCTGGATCTTCCTGACCCAGGAATCAAACTGGGGTCTTCTGCATCGCAGGCAGATTCTTTACCAGCTGAGCTGCCAGGGAAACCCCCTGGAATCAGACTGCCAGGATTTAAATCTTAGATCTCTGGTTTACTAATTGTGTGACACTGAGGAAACTGACTAGCCTTTCTGCACCTCTGTGTGCCTCAGTTTCCTCTTCTGTAAAACAAGGGCAATAATAGTACCGATATCTAACTCACAGGGTTTTGGTGGGAGGATTAAGTGAACTAACATGCAGAGTATTCAGAACAGTGATAGCACATTGTCAGTGCTAGATGGTTAGCAAAGTGTTAAATGGTTATTTTTTCTCTTGGTGCTTTTAGAATGTCCTTATCATTGCTGGGGAGCAATTTCACTATGATGTGTCTAGGTGTGAATCTACTTTTACTTAAACTTTTCGAAATTCACCAAGCTTTTGGAATCTGTAAATTGTTGTCTTTTATCAATTCTGGAAAATTCTTAGTCACCTGTCTTCAAATACTCCCTCTGCTCAGTTCTCTCTTTCTGGAACTTTGGTTTGAGTGAAATCAGTGCTTTTCACTCTGCCTTTTGTGTTTCTTTGATTGTGTTTCATGGTCTCTGTGCTGTGAATAATTTGGATAATTTCTTTAAACCTGTCTTCTAGTTCACTAGCTTATTTCAGCTGTCTAATAACTGTTAGGCCAATATATTGACTTTTTAAGTTTTCATATTTATTATCATATTTTTCATTTCCAGAAGTTGTGTTTGGTTCCCAAGCAAATATGCTTGGTCTTTTATATGTATTTTTGCCCTTCATCATATATTTGGACTATAAAGAAAGCTGAGCACCAAGGAATTCATGCTTTTGAACTGTGGTTTTGAAGACTCTTGAGAGTCCCTTGGACTGCAAGGAGATCAAACCAGTCCATCCTAAAGGAAATGAGTCCTGAATATTCATTGGAAGGACTGATGCTGAAGCTGAAGCTCCAGTACTTTGGCCACCTGATGCAGAGAACCGACTCATTTGAAAAGACCCAAATGCTGGGAAAGATTAAAGGCAGGAGGAGAAGGGGACGACAGAGGATGAGATGGTTGGATGGCATTACCGACTCGATGGACAGGAGTTTGAGCAAGCTTGGGGAGTTGGTGATGGACAGGGAAGCCTGGTGTGCTGCAGCCCATGGGGTTGCAAAGAGCCGGACATGATTGAGCCACTGAACTGACTGATATGTTTGACCTCGCCTTTTCTTTTTTTTCTTTCTCTTTTGGCTGCACTGGGTCTTCATTGTGGCATGCAAGCTTTCTCTAGTTGCGGTGTGCTGGTATAGTTGTCCTGAGGCATGTGGGATCTTACTTCCCTGACCAGGGCTCAAACCCATGTCCCTGCATTGGAAGGCAGATTCTTAACCACTGGATGATGAGGAAGGTCCCCTCACCTTTTATTTATTTAAGCATATTATACATGCATACGTTGTATTCTTGTCTGATAAGTCCAGTATCTGAAGTCTTTGCCAGTCTGATTCTGTTGCCTGTTGTTCGGAGGCTCATAACACTGGTATGTGGACTCCTGAGAACAGGGGCCAACCTAAAGGTTTTAAACTGGGAAAGACCATTCTTAATCTCTTGCCTGCTTTCCTTCCCAGATATCCTGTTTCCTTATCTCCCCGCCCCCCCCCTTTTTTTTTCTCAATTTACTTTTTTGAAAGGCTGATTCATTCCCATGGTTTTAAAAAAAGTGAAAAACCTCCTTCCCAGCTCCCAGTTCCTTTCCCACTGGAAGCCTCTGTTACCAGGTTCTTGTGGATACTTCCAGAGGTATTTTATGCAGATGCAAGCAAATACAAATTAAAAATTCTGTCTCTTTTTAAAGCAGACGGTAGCACACTACACACACTGTTCTGAACTTTCTAATTTTAAAAATAGTATGTAATTGTAAAAGAAACACATGCTCATTTTGAATAACATAAATACCCAGGTGTCTATGAGTAGCAAGTGAAAGTCCCCCTGGAATTTCATTCCCTGGAGATCACCTGTCTTATGCATCTATAAATATATATTTACATAAATTGGCTTATGCAACATGTACTGCTCCATAACCTGTTTTTTTCTTTTTCTCCAAACTATGCAGCTTGACATCTTTCCATGAATCTTACATCTGTCAGTGCTCTCCACATAGCCCAGCAGTTAAATGCCTGGACTTTGGAGTCAGACAGAACTAGATTCTAATTCTGGCTCTGCTGCTTAGTAGCTACGGGACTTTTCAGAGCCTCTCTGAGCCTCAGTTTCATCATCTGTAAAATGAGAATAGAAATAGTACATAGTCCATGGTGTTGTTCAGAGATCTTAGTAAGATCACGTATGATATGCTCCCTCCACAGCCAGCTGCTCTATAAGCCCTCCACAAACAGTGGTTTTTACTACGACTCACTCTTTTTAACGGCCACTTAGTATTATGGCCTGGAGAATTTCATGGCCTTTATAGTCCATGGGGTCACAGGTCAGACACGACTGAGCAGCTTTCACTTTTAGAATCCATAGTATGATATGTCGCTATTTACTAACCATTCTCCTTTTGATGGACATTGAATTGTACCCCATTTTTTAGTTACAAATGCCAACCCGGTGAACATTGAATATACATCTTTCACCTTTGTGTGGGTATCTTCTTATGAATTCACTGCGGGGGGCGGGGGTCACTGGGTCCTCTGAATTCTAATCTTTCTATCCTCTTTCTCTCCAAGGAGGCGATGAGAATGGCCCATGGAGTGAAGCTTGTGTGTTACGTAGGTTTTTGCTTTTTATTACTGCTCTTCTTTCTCCCTCTTCTGAGGTCTGGTGGGTGTGGGAGGGGTCCTCCCCAGAGACAATCCCAGCCCCTTGCCCCTGCCTGCCCTCTTCCAGAGCATCCCCACTCCCTATGATGTGAATCTCAGACTTCCATTTTCCCCCAAACCTTAGAACCTGACCATTCATGATCATTCACTCAAGGATTAATTTTCAGACCCATCTACTTTCAAAACAACTCCTGGTGACTTGTAGTAAATTGGAAGAATCAAAATACACTTAAATGGGATAAAAGTCTAAAGAAAGCAAGAAAAGGGCAAGGAGAAGGGGAAATCTTGTTATTAACAACCCCTTACTCTACCAATCCTGGAAAGGTACAACCACTAGGTTTAAAGTTGAAACAGCTTCCTGGCGGCCAAAGCAGAAAGGGGAGCAGAATAGGTCCTATAGGTCATCAGAAGACCCAGAACTACTCTGCACCTTGAATGGGTCATGAAGGGCTTCCTCTCTGGGTAATAGAGGATGATCAGTAGGCTTTCAGAGGGCGATGGATATGTTCACCATGTGGCTGCTTCAGGGGGAAAAGGCAAGTCACTGACCCCAAAAAAGGGGCCTGACAGAGATTTTGAGAAAAAGAGGGTGGACTCAGAACAGGATATGAGCCCCTGGTAAGATGCACCTCTGGTCATAAGGGTGAGAAGGGTCTCGGTACAGGGTCCAAGTAACTGTGAATGTGGCTGGGAGGAAGGGTGAAGCTGAGAGGATGAGAATGAAGCCAGGCTCCTTTCCTGAGATGGAGACCAGGCAGTCAGCAAACATTTGCTGAACCCTACTGTGTGCCGGGCCTTTTCCAGGCATTGGGAGTACAGTGGGGGCCAAGACACACATGCTCTCTGTCCTCATGGAGTTTACAGTTCAGCGGGGAAGAGAAAGGACCGTAAATTGCAGGTGAGGTTAGCGGTCTGAAAGGCACTTCTCCCCTGGCAGGTTGGTTCCGAACCAGTGATCTACCTCCTGGGGGCCGTGAGCTACAGCCAGGCAGGGGGACAGCTCCCTCCAAAGCTGGAGGTTCTGGAGGACATGATGGAGGCCTACTCAGCCTCATCTGTCCAGAGGCCCAGAAAGAAGAAAAGGTGCAGGGACCAGGGCCGTGTGAGGCGCCAGGTACAGAACAGGGTCTTTACACTGACGTCACTTAATCCTGCTGGGAGAGACACATGGGCATGTGGTTCACAGAGACATTGCTGCAGCCCAGAGCGATGCTGTGACTTGCCCACGGTCACACAGAATGTGACAGACAGGGGTGCATTAGACTGTCATCTAACCTGGTGTCTGTGTGCTCCTTCCTCTGCACTGCTGAGTTCAGGAGCTTGACTGCAGCAAGGGAGGGAGGGAGGGAGGGCCCGTGGCCTCCATGCATCTGGGGAGAGAGCGGTCATGGACCTTCCTTCCTGGCCAACTGGCATGTCCTGCCATTCCAAGATCCTCTAGCCACCTCCCTCGGGGAGGGGGATCCTGGTGGCCTCTCTGACCCCTTTCACCATCCCCAGGAGTCAATCCCTGCACCCCAGGGACTCCCCCTTCTTCTCTGCATCCTTGTTCTGTTGCAGGTGAGGGTTCGCGTTCAGGAGCCCAGTGCTGAGGGTCTGGGGGTGAGTGCTTCTGCTCTGGCCACATGGTCTCCCTCCCTGGGCACAAGTCAGGGTGAATGTGGGGGTGCACAGGCGACTGGGGAGACAGTGCCCCAGCCCCCGACCCTGGGGCTGGGAGGCTGTACCCAGGGACAAGGCCTCAGTTCCTCACCCCTCCCCAACAGTGCAGCCCAGTGGAGGCTGAAGAGGAGGAACCTGGTGAACAAGCAGGGGGCGAGGACTTAGGTGAGGGGCTGTGGAGGGTGCCCCTCATCAGCCGCCTGTCTTCCAGGAATTTTTGAGGACACACGGGGCTCATGCCCAGCTCCTGGCCTGACCCCTGCTGGGACTCCTCTCCTCCCCCCACCATCTGCCTGCAGTCCTTTCCCAAGGGGTGGGGCTGCTGGCTGCCTGGGCTCAGCAGACAGATATCCTAGACACCTTGGGTCCCTGAGGTGGGACCCCTTCCTTATCTCCTGAAGCCCCTCAGCCTCGAGTTACCCCACACCCTTGCCCCTGAGCATCCCCTGGGAGCCCGTGACTCTCTTTCCCCACAGCTCAGCTTCAGCGCCAACAGGAGAAGCCACCCCTGGATGCTGGGGTACGGGACACCGTGGTCCGCGCCATGCAGGAGGCGCTGTGGAGTCGGTAAGGCCTTACTCCACCTCCTCTGACACCCAGGACATCCTGAAGGGCTGCCCTCACATGTCCCACCTCCCGGGGCTGTGCCGTGTTCTGAGGGCTTGTGTGTGTACCGCTAACCCCGTTTTGTCCTGTGAGGCCATTTGCCCACACAGCAAGCCAGTGGAGAGCCGGATTTGAACCTGGGTCTCTCTGGCTTCAAGGTGGCGCTTTTCCTTTAAGCCACTGCAGCTTTCACTGTCAGTCCTTGTGGATATCACCCACAGAAAATGCTTTCAGACACAGGGCGACTCTGTGCTGGGACCATCTCAGAGATCTGCGCTCAGAGCGCTCATTTTACTAATGGTGAGACCAAGGCCCAGAGGGCACGATTTTGCAAAGGCCACCCAGCAAGTGAGTGGCTGATTCAGGGTTATATCCAGGACCAGGCCTCCAAACTCTTTCCTGACCAGTGCCTTACCCTCCCACCCCCCGGCTTCTGCCCCTCCATCCATACCCTGGTTCTCTGGTCAGGGAGAGCAGGGGCTGAGCAATCGGACCTTGCTTTTGCACTCATCATGTGGCCTTGGCAAGCTCCTTATCTTCTCTAAGCAGCAGTCACCCATCTGTAAGTGGGGAATGATAATACCTGTTCCTCACAGAGTGAGGAGAGATGGATTCACTTAGGAAAATGTTCAGAGTAGAAACCAGAGTTGGCCCAAACCCTGCTCCCCACTCCTGCCCGCTCTCGGGCTCAGTGCCCTGGCCTTGCCCTTGTTCCCCTCACCACCCCACAGCCTTCGGAAGCACCCAGACCTGGTGCTTAGTGAGAAGGTCGTGGAGGGCATCGCTGCTGGCATCGAGGCAGCCCTCTTCAACCTGACACAAGCCACCAACGGCCGCTACAAGACCAAGTACCGCAGCCTGCTGTTCAACCTGCGGGACCCCAGGAACCCGGTGAGCAGGCCTCCGGGCTGGGCCGGGGCCCGTTCCGAGGTGGGAAGCCCTGGAGTATCTGGGAGCCTGACCTGGGAGTGCCAGGCAGGGTTGGGTGGGGCTTCTCCAAGTGGCATGATGTAGCTCCTACCCCTGCAGGAGCTGTTTCTCAAAGTGGTTCATGGAGACATCACCCCCCACGGCCTGGTGCGGATGAGTTCAGTCCAACTGGCCCCCCAAGAACTGGCCCGCTGGCGGGACCAGGAGGAGAAGAGGGTGAGTTGTCGGATCAGGTCAGGACCTGGCAGAGGAACTTGAGGGAGGCCCAAGGATGGCGCTGGAGAGACAGTGAGGAAGAAGGCGGTGAGATTGGAGCACAGGATAGAAGCAGAAATGAGGAAACAGAGCAGGCAGAAGGGAGAGAGTCAGAGAGACTCTTCTCACTGGGGGGATAAAACAGGAAAAGAGGCAGAAATGAAGGGGCTTGAGGATGGAGAGCCTGGTAGAGGTGATGTCCCTGGAGGTGTGATCGTCCCCTGGCTTTTCTGTGGAGCTGGACTCGGGGTGTGTGTGTCGGGCTGGGGGGGACTGGGCATGATGGCCCAGACTCTGGAGTCCAGGAATATCATCCGCCATCCATGGTGGGTAGACCCAGTGCGATGCCTCCACTCCAGTTCCAGCCCCAGAGGTTCCAGAAAAGGCTGAATGTCTTCCCGGTGCCCCAGGCCTGGTGAGGAAGCCCACAGCCTCCCACACTTCAAAGTTACACCCCCACACGCTCTGTGTCTGTGGGTCTCTCCCTCCCTGGGAATGGCTCTGAGACAGGGTAAGTGTGGTGGGCACTGAGCCAGCTTTGGGAGATGTTTGTGTAATGGTGGTTGGTGGCTCAGTGAGAAAGAGGGGGATTGACCGACGGAGTGGGGCCCACGGATGGACTGGGGGCACTAAGACCTTGTTCTGACAGATACTAGGCTGGTTAGAATTAAGGCGTGGAATCCATTAGGTGCATCTGCCCACTGCAGTCTCAGCTTCTGTCGGGGCACTGTTGGGGTCAGGGAGTAGGGTCATCTGTGTAAACTGTGGGGCCCATGCAGAATGAAAACAGGAGCACTTTGCTGAATGATTAAGAAATTCAAGACGACAGCAGCATGAAGCATGGGGCCCTTTTAGAACAGGGCCCTGGGCTACCGCATGGAGCCCATGCCCACAAATCCAGCCCTACAGGGAGGACTGGGCTTCTGTTCTCCAGGGGTTGTTAGAAAGGGACAGACAGGCTTTCCAGAAACATTTCAGATAGGATGACATTGATCAACAGTAAAGATCACAAGGAGCAAATACTATGAACTAGACTCCAGGCTAAGCACTCTATATAAGCTGTTTAATATGACAGTCTTAATTTCATTTCTAAAGAACGGATCAACTGAAGCTTAGAGCCACAAAGGGCTTGCCCAAGGCCACACCACGTTGTGGGTTTTTATTAGTGGCAGCTGGTGGGCTGGCGGCTCTGCTTTCTCGACGACACCACACACTCTTCCAGGACAGAGAGTGGGTGGGATACAGTCTGGGGCAGATTTGACTTGTGGGAGGAGCAGAGTTCAGGAAGGCTTCCTGGGAGAGGCAGGGTTTGAGTTGGAGGGTGAATGAGTGGACTGTAGAAAGGTAGGGCAGCTGGTGGAGGTCTGTCCGGGTTAGGGAGCTGCAGAAGTGGAGGTGTGGGGGAAAGGAACCGACTGGCACGGCAGGGGAGCCACAGTGGAGGGACCTTGGAGGAGGAAACGGAGCACGTGGGCTCCTGGTGGCCAGAGCCCCCAATCCCAGCTGAGCAGGGGCTGCCCCCTCTACCAGGGCCTGGAGATCATTGAACAGCTGCAGAAGGAGCCACGTAGCCTCCCGGCCTCCAAGCTGACCCATAAGGGGGAAGTCGAGATCCTGCGGGACATGGACCAGATGCTGACCTTGGAGGACCTGGTGGTAAGTGGGAGCCTGACCTGGTGGTTGCCAGGCAGGGCCTGTGCCCACGGGCCCAGCCCTCACCTCCCCAGCCGCGTGGCCATGGGCAAGGCCCCTGACTGCGCTGAGGCACAGGGTTGTCGCTGTAAACCGGGGTTGGTTGCTGCACAGGGTCTGGGAGAGCATGGGGCGAGACAGCCGCCAGCACAGGGCCTCCGACACCTTCTCAGTGCTGCTCCCCCGCCTTTTGGCCTAACCCCACGCGTGGAGTAGTGAGTCCCGTCTCTGCAGTTCCCCCTAACCTCAGGCACTCCGACCACATCCCAGGTTGGGAAGCAGGAGGGCCACGCTGTTTGAGGCAGTGACTTTTGGGAATGTTAAGAGGCTTACTCTGTCCTGTAGAAGGACTGAGGATGCTCCAGCAGGGAGCTGCGTGGAGTCCCGGCCGTCTGTGCAGCGTGTCCTTTTATCCCCTGGGGTCTGCCCCGTCCTCGTGCCTATCCTGCTCCTTCACCCCCTCGGCTCCTCCATCTTGCACTTGGCCCAGCAGGCTGGAGCAGCCCTCCAGTCAATGAATCCATCCAATCCATTGTCAGCCTCCTGCAGCCAATCGGAGCGCCTCCTTGGCTCACTTCAGTCACTCCCAGAAGGCTGCTTTGGCTTTGGTTGGGTGTTCCATGGATTGGATGTTCACCCTGGTCTAATCAGTTGTGTGTCCAGGATAGGGGAGTGTCAGGCAGGTCCCTTGAGTCATGTTTCCTGGGGAAACAGCCATGACCATGACCCACAGAAATCCCTACTCTTCTGCACTAGTATCCAAGCCAACAACCAGAATTGCTGGTGGTACAGAGAAGAGCCCTAAGGGAGTGTGGCTGCTCCCCAACCCAAACCAAGCTGCATTCCCTGAGAAAGGTGAATGCAAATGTAGGGAGAGGAGCCAGAGACAGATGGGTAGAGAGAGTGGTTGGAGAGTAGGGCAGGGGAAGATGACACAGAATAGCAGTCTCTCCAGTTGAACACCTACTATGCGCCCCTTTTACAAGCAGTGCCTCATTCAGACCTCACGATGAGTGAGATGGGTGAGGCACCTCAAACCCAAGGTGAGGTTGGCAGTGGGGGAGACTGGCACCCAGGCTGTCTGACTCCAAAGCTTGAGCCTTGTCCACTGCTCTAGAGGTGGTTTTAAGGCAAAAGTAAGTTTCAAGATCTTTTCAAATCTTTCTAAAGAAATGTTTGCTCTGTGTTTAAAGCTGGTTCTATTGTAAGGTAAAAGGCTGATTTAGCAACAGGCATTCGGACTTTAAAAATGTTCATTCTCCCCAGTTCTGTCATCTGCTTATGAGAACTCATCCTAAGGAGGTAAATTGAAAGTTTAGGAAAATACTTTCTGCTCAAGGATGTCCTCAGTGTTATTTGTACTAGTGAAAGCCTGGGCATGACCCAGCTGTCATTCAACAGTGCAACAACAGTAATGTACACACCCCAGTCCACCCCATGAGTGCGGTGTCTATAGGGACCGTGTAACATGGTAGATGCCTCTGCTGTGGTTCATGGACAAAATTAAAAGGCAAGCTTGCATGTATGATCCCAGCTCCTTTTTTTTTTTTTTTTAAGTTATTTATTTACATATTTGACTATGTCAGGTCTTAGCTGCGGCCCTAGGGATCTTCATTACAGCCTGCTGGCTTCTCTGGTTGTGGTGTGCGGGCTTAGTTGCCCTGTGTCATGTAGGATCTTAGTTCCCTACTAGGGATCAAACCCACATCCCCTGCACTGCAAGGCAGATTGTTAACCACTGGACCACCAGGGAAATCCCCCAGCTCTTTTAGCAAAAGGATTCCCAAAACTCTGGGTATAGATAAGCTATTATAAAGGAATACCCAAAATATCAGCAGTTGCTTCTAAGTGGTGAGACAAGGAGTGATTTTTTGTGTTTTTTTTATTTTCAAAATCTCTGCGTTTTCTAAATTTTTTATAACAAGTTCGTGGCATTTTTGTAATTAAAGAATGTATTATGCTGACACTGTCTGGGGCTTCCTGGCCAGCATCCACCCAGTTGAGGCCAAGGTAACCGCCTAGCCGTGAGAACCACCTCTCCCCCAGCACCGTGCCCAAGCCCTGAGCTCTCTTCTGCTCCAGCTCTGGAGCAGAGGCCTGGTTTACAGCATCCGGGTCCAGTTCCCCCTGTGACTGCAGAGCTGCCGTGTGACCCTAGGCAAGTCCCTCTGTCCCCACCTCTGGAAAATGGGGACACTCTTCCTTACACGGCTCTCAGAGATTCAGATGAGACCAGGGGTGCTTGTTTAGAAACATAAAACCACATCGCTGAGGGCCCCATATAACAGGAGGCCTCCTGACTCCCCGGCCGCCTCCCTAGCCCACCCCCTCTCTCCTCTTGTGCCTCCCAGGGACCCATGGTGCCCATAGACGGCGGCCCCCTGGCCCTGCCTGCCACGTCGAGGGACAGTACGGAGCAGCACATGCACCACTTCCTAGACCCCGGCTGCCGCAACTGCACGGGTGGGGGAGACACGGGAGGGGCGCGGGGCGGCGGGCAGGCCCGGACTGGGCGTGGGCTTAAGCAGCAACACGGATTCATGACTTGGGGCGATGGTGGCAGGGTGTCCCAGGTCACCTCGAAAAGGACCTGGTTCAAACCCAGTATGTAATGCCCTGGGCTGGCTGCAGCCTAGCTGCTGGCTTCCATTTCAGCTCCTGCCTCTGCTCTTTGCAGACTGGAAGCCCTCGCATGAGCGGCCAGACTCCCTCAAAGCTGCAAGGAGGATGCAGGACGATGCTTTCCAGAGAGCCCCAAGCCAAGTTCCTGTGTCCTTTCCAGATATGCCTCCAAACAAGGAGAAACCTCCAGCAGCGCGCAAGGACAGGTGTGGGGAAGTGGGCAAGGAGGTGGGCAACCCAGCAGGGTGGGTAGGCGAGGCACCCACTGGGGCAGCAGACAAAGCCTGGGCTTTTCCATACGGCCTTAGGCAAATCTTGCCTCTTGTGTGGGCCTCAGTTTGCCCATCTGTGCAATGGAGCTAATCACCCCCGCCTACTGGTCTCCGCCTTGTAAGGCCTTACTTGGACCAGTGTTCCAGCACCCACTGGAGTCACAGGACCTTGTCTGAAAACTAAGGAGCTGCTGGGGAAGCCCTGATGACCTGTTCTGCCTGGCTTTGCCTCTCTGTCGCTCCTTCTAGGCTCCAGATGCCTGCTGAGCCCACAAAGGCCCTGCCCAGCCAGGTGCCCTGGGAGGGGTCTTTGGACATGTTCTGCATCAAGCGGTTCCGGGTCAGGGCCCAGCTGGTCTCGGGACACAGCTGTTGCCTCATCCAGGTACTCCTGCCCTGGTCTCCGGGGACTCCCTCGCACACTAACCAGCCCCCTCAGCTACACACACCACCATTCATTCATTGACACACTCATCATTCTGAAACAAATCATTGGCACCCTCTCTGTGCTTGGCCCTGTGCTAGGCATAGGGGCAAATGAGATGCCGGCTCCACTTCACAAATGGGCAAAGGACTCCCTGTAACCCAAAACATAAAGCAGGAAGGACCCAGGACAAGGTCTGGTGTTTCCTGGTTCAGAGGAAACCAGGAGTGAGCTAGTGATCAGCTAAAACATTGGATGAGGGGTTCAAGGAGGGAGCGGGGGTTTCTGAGAAGTTGCAGATTGGCCAGGACAGGCTGTAGGCCTCCAGGAGTAATTAGGGCCCCAACAACCATGGGGGGCCCTGATCAACTGCCTGCCCGTCCTCTTGGCCACAGGCTGTGACTTCCGGGTAGCTGGTCCTGAGTCTGCCCTAAGTGGGTGGGAAGCTGGGAGGCTGACTGGCAGTCCTACCTGCCTGCAGGCCCTGCCCCAGGTGATCCGCTCTGCAAGCTGCGTCGCCCCTGATGCTGTCTGGGACTTTCTGGCCAGTATCTGCCCAGCTGAGGCCAAGGTAACCACCCCACCATGAGAACCACCTCTCCTAGCACTGTCCCCCCAGCCCTGAGCTTTCTTTTGCTCCAACTCTGAAGCAGAGACCTGGTTTAAGATATCCGGGTCCAGTCCCCCCCAGTGACTGAAGACCTCCTGTATGACCCTGGGCAAGTCCGTCTCTTCCCACCTCTGAAAAATGGGGACACTCTTCCTCACACGGCTCTCAGAGGTTCAGATGAGACCAGGCGTGTTCACAGGAGCCAAGCATGACTGTTGCTAACTCTGCTCTCCTTCCTGCGACCACAGGACATTTGCGTGGTCAGACTGTGCCCACAGAGCTCTCGGGACACCCAGAAATGCCACCTGCTCTACTCCTACCTCAACAACAAGCAGTGCCACGCCTTGGCAGCCATGGAACAGGTGAAGGTGGTCCTGCTGCCCCTGCCTGCCTTCCAGCCCCTGCCCGCCAGGCTGCGCCCCCTTGGAGGCCCAGGTGAGTGCCCGATGCCTGTCCCACACCCTGCCTCCCCTCACTTGGTGGCCAGACAGACACTGCTGACATAGTCACCCCATTTCTGTGGAGGCAGGCATGTCTCAACAGGGAACTCCCAAGATAGGCACATGTGAGAACAGACTGGTATACCGCCTAGTATGTGCCAGACAGCGTTCATATTAAGTCAGTCAGTCCTCACCATTACTCTGTCAGAATGGTACTATTAATTTCTTCATTTCACAGATGAGGCAACTGAGGTAGGGAGAAAGCAAGTGACTTGTCTAGAGTCACAGAGTCAGTCAGTAGCAGAAACTGGGCTCCTAGCCACCACTTAGACAGCCTTTCCAATAAGGCTGATGAGAAACTCACTGGCCAGTCACGTTGGACTCAAACACAGCAGAGCAGAGGCAGGAACCAGAAATAATCGGCTGAAAGCCAGGCCTAAATAAAAGAGAAAGGAGGGATGTTCTTCCCACAGCTGTCCTGGGCCAGGCGTGGCTTTTGTGCATGGGTAGCCTCCAGGGCGTGGCTCCGGGAAAGCATGGTTGAGGGCGGGGGGTGGGGTGGAATCAAGGAGTGGGATGTGCCTATTCCTGAGCAGAGGGTTTGATGTTCCTGGGCTGCCTGATCTGGGGACTCTACGGTAGAATCACAGTCTGGAGATCAAACTATCCATGCCTCATTCTCAGCTAGTGAACGCGTTCTCTCACCATGAGAGCATCTTAAACCCTTCTACTTACTTTTCTCAGCCCCTCATGGGCCCCATCTTACTGCTGGAAAGCTCTCTTGGGGTCTAAGCTGTAGACCTCTTGGCCACAGAAAGAATGCAGTTTCTGGGGGCTGTGAGTTCTCTCTGTCCAGGCCTTTGGTCTCTTCCCCCATCTTTCTCCAGGCCTGGAAGCCACTCACTCAAGCCTGCTGCTGGCTGTGCTGCTCCCACAAACAGGGCTTCCGGCCATGGCAGGATCTGGTGCCTTGAGGGGGAAGGTTCGGAAAATGGTCTCCTTCAACAGAAAAGTGGAGATAAGATGCTACCAGCCAGAGGACAAGGGACCACATGTGGCCCTGAAGGGCTCAGCTCCCCCAGGGGGTGCCATGCAGCAGAGCCAGGCCAAAGACAGCCTGTCTCCAAGGGGAATTTGTGCTTGGCAAAGACCACCCAGAGGCAGGGGGAGTCTGTGGAGAGAGCCTGAGACCTGGCAGGGTCCTGGGCGAGGGCCATGGCCTCCAAAACCAGGCTGGTGCCAGTCCTGGCATCCCTATTCAGCATCACCAGTTGGCCATGACCGGCACCATCACAGGGCTTCCTGTCCCAACCAAGCCCTGCTCCAGCATCTCGAATCCCTGGTGGCCATGACCCAGCAGCTCCAAGCCTCACTGATGTCCCCAGGACAGGAGGAGCTTTCCCAACCCCCTGCTCAGCCTCCCACAGCCCCTGGGACTCTTGGCCTTCTCTGCCAGCCCCCTGCAGCTCCAGAGCCCCCCGGCCCAGCCCTGGACTCCTCTTTGGGCCCTACAGATGGAGCTGGCACTGATAGTCCCCTTCCTGGAGAGACCTGACCCTCATTACCCATAGGAGAGGGGTTTTAATTCCCCCACCAGTGCTGAACTCCTAAGTGTTCAGGGAGAGCAACAGGGACATAGGAAGGGGAGGGTTAGCTGTTTACGTTTGCTGTTCTGCTGTTTGCTTAGTGTTGATTTTTGGTTTAATAAAGAATTTGGCAAAGTTGAGACTGCATCTGCTGGCTGGACAGGAGGGACCCTGGGACTGGCCCTGTGTGGGTTGGGGTGGGTGTATCTGGAAGATTCTGCGCACAGGTATGGCAGAGCTAAAGTGCTAGGGATGGAGGGGCGGGGCAGCTTTGAGTATCTGAGGTCCTGGACCATCACTGTGCCCCAGGGTTCACCTGTTGCCATGGTGGGCTCTGGAAACATTTTAATAAGTATTTTGAACTGGATGGAAGTAGTGATGGGAGAGAGGGCAGCTCTAGGTTGGGGAGAGAGAAGGAAATGAGATTTTTTGAAAGGGCATAGACACTTAAAGATTGTTAGGGAGAGAAGGAGAGCAAGTTGCAGGGGTTTCTTAATTTTTCAGTTACCAAGGTTTTCCCCTTTGGGTAGCTGGAGGTCACCACCATAATCCCCATGTCTCTGTTTCTGTGCGAATCTGAGGGTCTCTGTGTGTCTAGTGCTGTGGGCATGTCTGTGCGTTTGATTCTATGTCTGTCTGTGGGTCTCTTGATGTCTCTTCTTTGTTCCTCTTGCCAGCCCCCAGGGACTGATACTGGAGACAAGCCAAGGATCTTGGCTTGGGAGGTGGACTCTCGGTGGTTTGGAGGCTGTTGTTTGGGCGAGATGGTGCTGCTTTGTTTGGGGGCTAGGGTGAGCTCTTAGCAGCAGCTGCAATTGTAAGGTATCTGAGTGTGTGTGCACCTCCAGAGGGCTGTATGGGAACTAACTGCCTCCTGGCTGCCTAACTCAGGGTCCGGAAGCAAGGCTAGCATTGGAGGAGAGAACTTGCGGCAAGACGCCAGCCTTACCCCCTGCTTCGACTTGAAGGGTTGTACCACGTCCCAGCGGTTCTCGAAGTCTGCCTACGTCGCCCTGGGCTGGGAACACCGGGACAGTAGTTGGGGGTGTACCACTTCTCTGCCCCACGAGCTCTGCTGCTGCCCTACTCGCGATCGACAGCAGAGGGGGCCCTAGACCTTGGGATGGAGGTCGGGGCTGGCAGGACTGGAGGCCCAGCTGGGGGCGGGACGCAGTGTGGGAATTTAGTGGTAGGGATTGGAAGCTCGTGCGGGGGTGGGGTGGGACAGTGGTAACTGGATTGATGAACGGGGGAGGGGGCAGGGTTCCGAGGGCCTTGCCTGGGCCTCCGTCTTGTATGCAAATTACGCAAATTACCATGCAACCTGCAGCTGGATGCTGACTCGGCAGCAACTTGGGTCGTCATTTTAACACAAGGCAGTAAGGGGACGGCTGTGCGCCCCCTCTCAAGGCCCAGGGCTTCCTCTCAGGAAGACAGGAGAGCGTTTACTGCTTTCCCAAGCACTCAAGGAAGAAGCAGCTCCGTACTCTGTACTGAAACTTCTTTTCGGAGCGTCAGTTTTCCCTTCTGTAAATGGGAGTGATCATGGGGCCCTCTGGCACCTTGCGCCGCGGAGAGGACTATAGGTGATCCCGTAAATCCTCAGGCTGCCTCGAAGTCTGGACAGCATAACCATTACCCACCTTTTGGCCGAAGTCCACAGCCCCTTGCCTTTTCTTTGGTAGAGATGGCCAGAAGCGCGGATTAGACGAGCTGTTACTAGGGGGCGTGGCCGGAGGTTGCTGGGCTCGGGGTTGCCAAGCAACGCAGGGCGGGGCTCACGTTGCTAGGCCGGAGTAGGAGTCGCCGCCGCGGACCTGAAGAGCCTCCTAGCTCCCCTCCGTTTTAGTAGAGGTCGGCCGAAGGCCGTGCTCTCCCGAGATTTTCTCTGGGCTTCTGCTTCCCCCAGGCAGAACGCCTTCTCTGAGGGTCCTTCCGGTCACACCCTCTGAGACTCCGCGAACCTCTGGGCCCTGGAGCGAGGAACCCTGGGTCTTTGTGCACGTGTCTATGCGTTTGCTTGTGCAGTAGAGGGACCGGGGGTGGGGGTGGGAGGGTCGCTTTTGGGTTTCTATAGCAACCGCTGCAGTGTCACCCCATTGCTCCCCAAGATTTGAGCGGTTGCTTGTGCAAATTTATATGTATCTGCATGTCATTAACATAGAGGCGGAGTCGGAACTTGTTTGGGCAACAATCCCTGGACAGTTAGGTTTGCTCTGCCCTCATCCCGCCTCATGGGCACGTGGGCTGCGCATGCGTGTTTGCTTATTAACGTTCCCAGATTTGGGGTAGGGGGGTGAATTGTAATAGTGACCACCGCTTCCTGGGTACCTCAGTCACCTCATGGAGCTATTTGAGTGAATCTGTCCAAGTACCCTTGACCAGAGACCCAGTCCCACCAGGCAATGCCGGGCCTGGTTGGAATCCCAGTTCTGCCATTTCCTGCCTGTGTGGCCTTGGGCAAGTTTAGTTGCCCTCTCTGTGGCTCAGTGTCCTTCTCTGTGAATGGGAATATGAATCCCTAACTCAACAGGTTATGTGAGGGTTCAATGAGATATCACTTTTAGGTACACTTCCTGCTGCTTCTGGCATACAGTAGGCCCTCCATGATAGCTCTCTCCCGCCCTGCATGGAGCCCAGCTCCTCTCAGGCCCCAACCACAGAAAACTGACTTCTTTGCAGCTCATGTCGTGACGGCAAAACACCAGGAAGAACTTCCAGATGTCAAAGCAGCCTGGATTTGAGGCACAGGGTGAGGACTATTAGTTTGCCTTTTTGTCCTTCTTGGAGGTTGGAGGCCAGATTGATAAAACATGGACACCCTGCCATCACCACCATTACCACACACACCCTTATGCCCTTCTCTATCTCAGTGGCCAACCGTTTCAAGAAACCTTACACTTCTGTCTCAAAGCAGCAGCAGTGAAGTTGAGAGTTTTGAGAACCAGATGAGGTTTTAAGGGGACCAAGCGAGTATTCTCCAGGACTGTGACGTCT
This sequence comes from Cephalophus harveyi, assembly GCA_006410635.1. NCBI lineage: Eukaryota > Metazoa > Chordata > Mammalia > Artiodactyla > Bovidae > Cephalophus > Cephalophus harveyi. Next base: position 291,763 of record SJYT01022033.1, on the reverse strand, counting down.
GGGATGGAGCAGGATCTAGCAGGAGGCTGCAGCGAGAAACTTTGCTTGAAGAGCCACGTAGCTGAGCCTTACCGGAGAGGACTGGGGGACCCTGGGGCCACTCCTTTTTCTTTGATGTCCTTAGTGTCCCCATTTGGGGACAGTTATGAACAACTGGGACTCCTCTGATGTGACTTGGGGCAAAGGGAGGCAGAAGTCCACTCAGTATGGAGAACCCTCTCACTGCTGCAGCTCTGTGTAGCAATGCCAGGCAGGAAGTTCCCAGTTGGGGCTGTGAAAGTAGAAGCTGAGAGGGATCCTTGGAGCGTGGCTGGGATAGAGCAACAGATCTGGAAGTTCTCATTCTAACTTGAACTCTGTTCTAGTTGTTCATTTGTCCAGTCGTGTCTGACTCTTTGTGGACCCCATGGACTGCAGCACACCAAGCTTCCCTGCCTTTCATAATCTCCCAGAGCTTGCTCAAACTCATGTCCATTGAGTCGGTGATGCCATCCAACCATCTCATCCTCTGTCGTCCCCTTCTCCTCCTGCCCTCAGTCTTTTCCAGCATCAGCGTCTTTTCTAATGAGTCGGCTCTTTGCATCAGGTGGCCAAAGTATTGGAGCTTCAGCTTCAGCATCAGTCCTTCCAATGAATATTCAGAGTTGGTTTCCTTTAGGTTGACTGGCTTGATCTCCTTGCAGTCCAAGGGACTCTCCAGAGGTTTCTCCAGTGCCACAGTTCAAAAGCATCATTGCAGATGGGAGAAAAAATGGAAGTCTGTCATTGTTTCCATTTTCCCTATCTATAATTGTTCCAGAGAGCCTCTTAAAAAACTGGGAAGTCCTCCTGAGTCCAATGTCACCTTTCTGCTCTGGCAGTAGCTCCCTCTTGTCTTCCTCTCTCTCTATGTAACCTTAACAGCCAAGGTCAGAGAGGTGGCAGAGCACGTGTTAAAGGAGAAGAGGCAATTCTACTCTGTGTTGATCTCTTAGTTCTCAGTTAAGTTCAGATAATTAAAATAAATGAGATTGGCTCCTATCCTAGGTGGCGGATGGTTGTTGGTGATAAAGAGGGAGTGTAGCAGCTGGATTCTGCTTGGTTGGTTGGCTTCCTGGAGGAGGTGGGATTATGTTGGGACCATACCCTGCAGTTGTCAGTCTGCTGTCTGCCGGTGGATGGCAGTGGGCCAACTCCTTCCCTAGAAGCCACCTGTGCTCCACAGGTAAGGGTTCTAGGGACAGGCTGAGAGCCTGGCAGTGCCCAGTTGGCCTGCTTGTGTCCCGCTCTGGGGGCCAATTAAGTCTCCATCCCTAGCTGCGCCGATGAACAGTTAATAAGGCGGCAAACACCTGCAGCTATGGCGGCGAATTAAGAGCAACAGTCGGCATAATACACAACCCGATAAGTGAGCAATTAACAACCGGAGAAAGATTAATAGAAGCAATTACGTCTTACTCGGAGCTCTGTAAATACGACTGTCAATGGCTGAGGGATTCAGTCCAGTCTCTCCGAGCCCCACCCCAGGCTGCAGCGTTTGCTGGAAGGGGAGCCAGCCCAGCCAGCCTGTGGATTCTGGACCACATAGTCATATGTAGTCATGGAAAGTGTGCATATATGCAGATGTGCACATAGACATACGTATACAAATATGCTCACAGAGACAGTCCATAAAATGCACACAGACACACACATTCCTTACTGTCACCCACACTCACATTCACATAAATGGGTACACGGAACTACACGTTGGTCCTGCCAGAAGCACACACACACAGGAAAATACCCACAGTGTCGCAAACAGACACTCCCCTGTTTTAGACAGAACTAGAGCCACACAGGGGCTTCCCTGGTGGCTCAGACAGTAAAGAATATGCCTGCAGTGCAGGAGACCTGGGTTTGATCCCCTGGAGGAGGGCATGGCAACCCACTCCATTATTCTTGCCTGGAGAATCCCCATGGACAGAAGAGTCTGGTGGGCTACAGTCCACGGGGTTGCAGAGAGTCAGACGCGACTGAGCAACTTGAGCAGCACAGAGCGGCACAGACTACCAGACACACAGTGACACTCACGTGTACAATTTGGGGATGTAGACACTCAGCTCAGTACTCTCAGGATCCCAGATGCATATGGCATCTGCCTCCTTTGATGTCCACCTTGCAGAGAGTCTTGCATAGTGAGTGAGAGCTATGGCAGGGCATTGGTCTGAGAGTGAGGGTAGTGAGGGACCGTAGTGAGGGTAGGAAGGGACAGAACATATGTGAACACATATGTAAGCATGACTGTGTGCACACATGACTGTGTACCTCTAAGCATGTATATCCTCGCAAGAGTGTGTTTTACCAGTGTATGTGTCTGTGTGTAAGCATACACGTGTCTGTACATCTAAGTGCCTGTCTGGGTGTTGGCCTGTCGTGGTGTGTGCCCAGGTGCTTGTGTCCAGCGGATCTGTGGCTGCATGCGTGGGCTTCCAGTTCCTGTGTGGCGCTGTGCTGGCGCCCAAGTCTGGGTAACTGTGTGGCTCTTCCTCTGTGTCCTGTCTCTGTGCTGGGGCGGATGAAATTGTCTCTAGGATGCTTCCTGGGGAGCCTGCAAATTCTGATGATCCTGGGGTCTACCTCCAGGGGTTTGGGTTCAAGGATAGTCCAGCATCCTCTAGAACTCCTTGGTTTCCCCCCTGAGGGACTTCCAGCCCCTGGAGTGGGACTCAGCACCGTCAGGCCTCACCCAGATAGGAGGAGAGGAATGAGAACAGTTGCTGAATAAATAGACTTGAAGGGTAATTTCTCCTGGTTGAAAGTTGAGCCAGGGTTTCCTGAAATGTTTCTCTCAAGGCCACAGCTCCAGTTCCCAAGGGGCTCTTCCCACTCCTGCCTCCGCCTTGGAGCTTCTCATGGAAAGCCCCCAGACCCATGACTCACTCACTTAGCCCGAGGTCTGGGACATACTCCATCATGCACAAAAGCTCCCAAACTACAAAGATATGGTCATGCAAACACACAAACCTAGATGGTCGTGAATATAAACACATAAAATCCTATTCACGGTCACACCCAGACCTAGCTGCCCACTCACTGTCTCCTGGCACACACAGAAAATCACACACTTGTGGGTACACACATCTGCACTCCCACACGCCCCCGCTCCTATCACTGTCTCAGATGAGCTCAGTGCCAAGCCCAAGGGCCCAGAGGGTGGTCCTGAGACAGGTTTCCCCCCCGCTTCTCCTAAGGTTAGCCTGGTTAGATGGCCCCGAGAGAGTTCTCCATCACTACTCACCCACCAGCTGACAGGCGGGGATGCTGAGGCCTGGCTTTGCCAGAGGGGGCACAGTGTAAATAAGGAGGTAATGAGGCTCACCAACATCCCTCACCTCTCCACTGGAGACCCGGATACAGTCTGCCCAGGGCCTCTCATTGTTGGGCAGGGAGGAGCTTCTGAGCAGAGACACAGACACAGGGATTCACAGGGAGCCATCCACACACACTCAGATCTCCACGGGACACCAAAGGACCCAGGCACAGGCAGTGTCTGGCACTCCCCCTATGGTACCCCCACACCCTGGCAGAGGCGTCCCCTCACCAGGTGTGAGCCACTCGCCAAAGCCAGGGCTAACCTTGCAGAGTGTCTGGCTAGACCCCTCACTCCCCAGTAGCCTCCCACCATCTAATGAAAGCAGAGAGGAAACAGATCTGAGGGCCCCCGAAGCCAAAACATCCACATGTCAGTTTCTCCTTCTGTCAGTCAATCCAGCCTTCTGTTGGGCTTTTATTCATTCAGGCTCTGTTTTTCATTTGTTCGTGTGTTCACGCATTCATTTTCAACCAAGAAGGATGTTAAACAAATCATTACTTCCAGGCTAATGACCTGGATGCCCTTCTGGCATCCTGGCTTCCTGGCCTGGGGGCACAGTAGCTGGGAAGGGAGCAAAGCGGGGGCCCAGGGCTCCGAGGGAGAAAGGGGAGGAGTGGAAAGGGTATCCCCTCCCCTACTTCTTCCTCAGACCCTCAAAGTGAAAGAAAAGGTGCTGCTTCTGCAGCTGGAAGGAAAAAACCAAGTCCCAGGATAATAGATAATAATAGCTAACACTTACAGGCTCTTACTCTGTGCCAGGCACTGTTCTAAGTGCTTTCTATGAATTAACTCAGTTCATCCTCATAACAACTCTATGAGGCAGTTACTATTATTAACCCCACTTAGGCACACAGGGAACTTAAGTAACTTGTCCAAGGTCAAACAGCTTGTCAGAGCCACCCCAAGCATTAAGAGAGCCCAGGGCAGAGTATAAAAGGAGGCATCTAGCCATCCAACGGTTCCCCTTCTCTCCCCCTCTGCTCCCTGCAGCAGCACGAGGGGCCTTGTGTGCATGCCTGTTGATGCCCCAACACTTGAGTTCCTCCTTGCCATGCTCTTGGCAAAGAGCCACCCTTCTGAAACCCTTCAGCCTTGAGCAGAAAGGACGTGGGAAGAGACCACTACGCCCTGGCAGCTGGCTTATGGCTGCTTGGGGAAGGAATTCCAGGATCCTAGGTTGGGGAAAGAGGAGAGTGAAAAAGTTGGCTTAAAGCTCAACATTCAGAAAACGAAGATCATGGCATCTGGTCCCATCACTTCATGGCAAATAGATGGGGAAACAGTGGAAACAGTGGCAGACTTTATTTTTTGGGGCTCCAAAATCACTGCCGATGGTGACTGCAGCCATGAAATTAAAAGATGCTTACTCCTTGGAAGGAAAGTTATGACCAACCTAGATAGCATATTCAAAAGCAGAGACATTACTTTGCCAACAAAGGTCCGTCTAGTCAAGTCCCTGGCAGCTGGCTTATGGCTGCTTGGGGAAGGAATTCCAGGATCCTAGGTTGGGGAAAGAGGAGAGTGAAAAAGTTGGCTTAAAGCTCAACATTCAGAAAACGAAGATCATGGTATCTGGTCCCATCACTTCATGGCAAATAGATGGGGAAACAGTGGAAACAGTGGCAGACTTTATTTTTTGGGGCTCCAAAATCACTGCCGATGGTGACTGCAGCCATGAAATTAAAAGATGCTTACTCCTTGGAAGGAAAGTTATGACCAACCTAGATAGCATATTCAAAAGCAGAGACATTACTTTGCCAACAAAGGTCCGTCTAGTCAAGACTATGGTTTTTCCAGTGGTCATGTATGGATGTGAGATTGGACTGTGAAGAAAGCTGAGTGCCGAAGAATTGATGCTTTTGAACTGTGGTGTTGGAGAAGACTCTTGAGAGTCCCTTGGACTGCAAGGAGATCCAACCAGTCCATTCTAAAGGAGATCAGTCCTGGGTGTTCATTGGAAGGACTGATGCTAAAGCTGAAACTCCAATACTTTGGCCACCTCATGCGAAGAGTTGACTCATTGGAAAAGACTCTGATGCTTGGAGGGATTGTGGGCAGGAGGAGAAGTGGACGACAGGATGAGATAGCTGGATGCCATCACCGACTCGATGGACATGAGTTTGAGTGAACTCTGGGAGTTGGTGTTGGACAGGGAGGCCTGGCGTGCTGCGATTCATGGGGTCACAAAGACACGACTGAGCGACTGAACTGAACTGAGGTTGGGGTATGGTCTCAAAGTGGGCTGGAGCTTCAGATGGGCACAACTGTGTGAGCCTGTGGACCTTTACTTTTTTCTTTTTTGATATTTCTTTATTGAATTTATTTATTTGACTGTGCTGGGTCTTAATGAGGTCTTCCCTGGTGGCTCAAGGCAGAAGATTCAGATTCAATCCCTGGCTCAGGAGGATCCCCTGGAGGAGGGCATGGCAATCCATTCCAGTATTCTTGCCAGGAGAATACTGTGGACAGAGGAGCCTGGTAGGTTTATGGTCTATAGCGTCGCAGAGTCAGACACAGCTGAAGCAACTGAGCACGCAGGCACACGCGGGTCTTAATGTAGCATGCAGGATCTTCAATCTTCATTAAACATGCAGGTACTTTTATTAGTTGCGCATACGGGATATTTTTTTTTTTTAGTTGCAGTATGAAGTGAAGTCGCTTAGTCTTGTCTGACTCTTTGCAACCCCATGGACTGTAGCCCACTAGGCTCCTTGGTCCATGGGATTTTCCAGGCATGAATATTGGAGTGGGTTGCCATTTCCTTCTCCAGGGGATCTTCCCGACCCAGGGATCAAACCCAGGTCTCCCGCATTGTAGGCAGACGCTTTACTGTCTGAGCTACTATGGAATCTTTAATTGTGACATGTGGGATCTAGTTCTCTGACCAGGGATCAAACCTGGGCCCTCTGCATTGGGAGCAGAGAGTCTTAGCCACTGGAGCACCAGGGAAGTCCTGAGCCTGTGGACATTTAAATTCTTCACCCTGTGCAGAAGAGAGCCTAAGTGGGGTCATTTAGAACAGGGGCCAGGGCGGTTCAGGGCAAGGGCCTCGCTTGCCGAGGTCTGAAAATATGGGAGCTGGTAAACGACAGTCCCAGGCTATGATCCCAGGCTCTCTGGCTGGAGTCAGCTCTTAACAGACTGATGGGGGCCGAGGAGGGCAGGGGGCTGACAGGAGGGGCAGAGGTTGCTGAGTTCTACTTCCCCACCCCGACTCCCAACCCTGCCCTGATCAAATCCAGGCCCTTCCCACCACGGGAATGCTGTGCCCAGCTCTGTCTGGGTGCTTGGGCTCTCAGGGATGACTTGATTCTTAACCTTGTTATCCCTCCCACCCCATTCTCATTGACATCCCCGCCCCTCCTGCTGCAGGGATTAGGGAAGGAATGGAGGCCCTGGGATTGAATGGGTACCAGTACATCAACACATCCAGCTCCCTGCCTCTGTTTCCCTGGCCCCAGGATTCCTGCTGGTCTCCAGAGGCTTTTTCACATAATTACCCAGGCTAGGAATTTCAATTTCTGGTGCCAGCCAGGTCCTTGTTATGCAAATATAGGAAAATGAGATGCAAACGGAGCAGTCCCAGATTAACAGAGAAATCCCCAGCAGCTGGAGGGGTCACCCTAACGTCAGCTTGCTGGAGCGTCCCCAAGCTCCCCGCAGCCCGTCCCTGTCCACCTGGGTGTGTCTGGCCCCTCCAGTCCTTGCTGCCAGTCTTGCGCCCCCTCCCTGCCGGAAGCTATCTGCCCAGACCCGGGGAGGGTCTGGACAAGAGGGGACAACATGGCCTGGGCCCTCCGCCACCATTCCTGTTGAGGTCTCTGCCTTCTCCCCATTTTTAAGAGATCCAGACAAGGATGGAGGTTAGGGTGGGGGTGGTGAGTGGGGCTGGGAGAAAGGGAGAACTCTGCTTTGCCCCTGCAGAAGAGAGAACTCATACACACATGCATACCCATGGACACGTGGAGTTGAGGGTGAGAATCACCCCTAAGTACACACATATACACTATTCAGACACAAGCCTCACACACAGCACCACACAAATCTGGCCAAGCTCCCCACCTTTCTTCCCCCTGCGCTGTGCTCAGTCACTTCAGTCGTGTCGGACTCTTCAACCCCATGGACTGTAGCCCACCAGGCTCCTCTGTCCATCGGATTTTCCCGACAAGAATACTGGAGTGGGTTGCCATGCCCTCCTCCAGGGGAATCTTCCTGACCCAGGGATCGAACCTGCGTCTCCTGTGTTGCAGGCGCATTCTTTACTGCCCCGGGGGAAATCTGTCTTTCTTCCCCCAGCACGCCATAAATTAAGCCATAGATGCCAACAGGCTGAGATAGGAGGGCAGGCTGTGTTCCCATCCTGGGACCTGAGGTTAGAGGCTGGGCTGGTGGAAGGACCTAGTGTCTGTGTGAAGACAGAAGGAGTAGAAGATCCTGCCCAGGGCCTGTTCCTGGGGAAGAGGCTAGGGGTGTGTGAAAGTCTCCACAGGAGCAATGCCCAACTTGAACCCCTGGGGACAGGGTTGAGGCTGGTGTCTATACCCTCAGGCACTGCCTGGGGAAGCCTGGCCCGCTGGCCCAACCAGTCCAGGCCCAACTTCTAAAAATAAGAGTCGAGAATCTAAGCCCCTGGTTGGTTCTGCAGGAGCCTGTTGCCTTGGCAACCCCTTCTTAGAGGCCTCCCTCCCAGCTGCCCCGTTTGGCTGCTGGTCTCTCTGCCAGTCCCCTATGCTGGCCCCTCTGTCCTGTCCTTCTGGGGAGGAAGGAGGGGATGTGGGCCTGGGGGCAGAAGCCCTTGGGGGCTCGGGCTGAGCACAATAGCCTGAGTGTGCGACCTGTCTGGGGCTGACTGTGTCGGAGGCTGGCTGAGTGTGGGTGTGCGGCTGTGTGCGACAGGACCCGTGTCTGACAGCCTACGTCAGGCTGTGCCTCTGTGCGTCTCTTCTGCCTGTGCCTTGCTCTCAGTCCCTGTGGACGACTGTGCGCTCTCTGTGGATCCTGGTCCGCCTGCAGCCGTGTGTACCTGTTGGAGGGAAGCCCTAGCCTTGGCCTTTCTGTGCCCGCCCCTGCCCACGGCTCCCCTCCACGTGGGCTTCCCCTTACCCCTGCCCACCCCCGCTTTCCGGTGTAGCAGACCGGGAGCCCACACATGCAGGGGGTCCCAGCATGAACCAGAGGTCAGGTGGTGACTGGACCAAGGTCAGCTTCTTCCAGGGTCTGCAGCCAGATATGAATGAGCCCCGAATCTGCTCCTTTGGGAGAATGGGGGGAAAGCCACTCCTGAAACCATGCGGTCTGAATCTGAGTGCATGCACGCGTCGTGTGCTGGAGACGCTGTCAGAGGCAGCGCCTCCCCTCCCCCAGCCCGCCTCCCCTCTCCAATTAATCACCGAGTCCTGTCAAATCTCCTCATAATCACTGCTCCAGCCCGCCCTTCCTCTCTTCTCTGTCACTACCGCCCAGCCCAGGCCAACCCCCTCTCTCACCCAGATGATGCAACAGACTCCTAACGGCTCTCCCAGGCTCCCAGATTTCTATATCTTGCCTCCCCGTATCTCCCACGCCCCATGCTGTGGCCATGATGGTGATCTTTGGAAAACACAACTTGGATCCTGTTATGTTACACGACCCTCCCCGCCCCCCTGCCACCTCGCCACAGAAGAACATCCACTTTATTCTCAGGGCAAAGTGCCAGCTCCTCAACCTACTCAAGGTCTCCACTCTCTGACTGGATTTACCTGTGGCCCCTTCACTCAGCTCCACAAACTATGAAGAGTTTCCAGGAGAGGTCAGGATCTCTCTTGCCTCTGTGCCTTGCACATAATGTTTCCTAGCCTAGGACCAATCCTCCCTCCTTTGGATAAACTTATGCATATGAGACTCAGCATAGGCATCACCTCCAGCAGGAAGCCCTCCCTGACTGCCCAGGCTGTGTTCTCATGACATCCTGAGCTGCCTAGCCTCCGAACCTCCACCACCACACACGCTACATATATTTCTAATGACTTTCCCCAAAAAAATTTTGTAAAAGATTTAGAAGAAACACAAAAGTATTAATTGAAACAAAAAATCACTGACTTAATCTCTCAGACTTAACTAATTTCTTCTAGACTTTCTTTGAGTGAATTGATTAAATATTTTTGTTATAAAATTAAGAATATCCTATAAGTATATTTTCTTTTCCTGCTTTGTTTCACTTATCATTATATAATGAACCTTTCCCCAGGTTATTAAAAGTTCTTTAAGAACATGACTTTTATTGTTTGCCTAATATTCTTATATATGGATATATTGTATTTTATTTAACCAGCCCTCTATTGCTAGACATTTATGGTGGTTGTGATTTTTTACAGCTACAAATAATGATAATAAGCATCCTTCTGTGTGGTTCTTTTTCAGCGTCTTTGGTTATTTCTTGGATTGAGTTCGTAAGAGTAGATTAAGAGGGCCAAGGGGTCTGTCTGTTTTAAAAGCTCCTGACACCACGGTGCAATGCCCTTTACCCTTCCACTGGGAGTCTGAGAATGCTCCAGGTTTCAGTTTTCATCAACACTGATGCTATCTTTGAAAAAAAAAAAACCAAAAAACTATTAATTTCAATAGGTAAAATTGCATTGTATTGTTTTAATTTGCATGTCTTTGATTACTGGTGAGGATAAAGCTTTTGTATCTCCTCTTTTGTGTCATGCACAGATCACGTTGAGCTATAATTATATTTTTACATCCTGCTTCTCCCTCACCAACCTTGGCTTCTGAGGGCAGAGCCTGTTTGGGTCCAATTCTCTGTATCAGGAGCAGGGACTGAGGAGGTGTTCCCAGAGGGCTGGATGGATTTAACTGAAGACTGTCTTCAGCCTACGCTTTAACATTGGGCAAACCTGGAGTCAAGCTTAACTCAGAGAATTGAACTTGGGCAAATTACTTCGCCTGTCTGGGCCTCAGCTTCTGTGTATGATAAGTGGGTTTGAGTGAGGCTTCAGTGTGGAGAAGCGTGTGAAGAGGCATATGAGCTGTTGTTGGAGTTCTGCTCGTGTTCACGTTCAGGCGGCCGGGGGAAGGAATGTGCGTGAGTGGCCAGCTCTCCCCTCCCAGACACAGGATGGGGCCCAGATGCCTCTTGGCCCAGAGGTGGACACGGACCTAAGAGCCAAGGGTCCAGGTGGGCTGGGAAGGGCTGTGGCAGCAATCTGGCCTGAGCTCCAGTTCAGTTGATAGCGCATTTGTGTCCTTGTGTTAAGTCCCAGAGGGGAACTGTTGGCACTGTTCCCATCTGTCAGGGTCTCTGTGTGGTGAGCTGTTACCCACACCATTGTGTGATATGGTTAAATCTCTGTCACCAGAGAGGCCCAGCACCTCTGCCCTGGTGGTTCAGCATCTCGCTGGGGACACCCTCACCCATTCTGGCTCAGGACATGTTCCAAAACAGACACGCACAATTTCTCTGAACATTACCAGCCTAATGATACTGTCATTTGAAGCCTGGAAATGAGGAGAAATCGGCTTTTTCTCGGTAATTAACGTGAGTGATGGGCCTTGAGATGGAGTGGCAACCCCCTTTAAGTGAGAACCAAGCTCTTACGAAAGTCAGCCAGGTCATCCCTATGCCTCCAGGAAGCTCCACATATCCACCCCTGGCCTCTGTTTGGTCTCCCCTGGATGGGCCAAGGCCCCCCTACCCCTTCCCCTTTGCCATTTCTTTAGGGATCACTTTAGGGGCTGAGCCCTCATGGTCAGGAAGTTCCTTATTGAGTCTTCCCACAGTCCTTCATGCTGCAGTTCAGTTTACTCTGTCATTATCCTCCTGAGAGCTGCCTTTATTTTGGGGGGAGTATCCTTGGCTTAGTAGAGGCTTTCTTTATCTTGTTTGTAGAAAGCAGAGATAAAAACACTTGGATAAGAGTGGATTGAAATGAGGTACTCCAAGCTTTCCAGCAATGTTCCAGAAAAGAACCTGGAGGGATGGGTAGGGCTTAGCTCTAGTCAAGAGAGAGTTGAAAGCTGACCCAACTCTTCTAAGTGAAACATCACCAGATTCATGAATACTTCTCTGGGTGCCTGCCTCAGTTTCCCTACCACCCTCAGGAGAAAATGTTTTTATCCCATCCCTTTGTCTTCTTTGTTCACTTTTGGTGCTGAGGAAGGAGACACAGAGTAAATCAGCTCGAGGCCCTGCCCATGAACAGCTCTGAGTCCAGCGGGATAAGAGACGCTGATATTAACGCTCTGAAACAGATCTACAGTGTCACAGAAGAAGGAGGTTACAAAGGGAGCCCAGAGGAGAGAAGGGAGGAATCTGGGAGGTAGAGGAGGTGGTCTGGAAGGAGGCATTTGATAACAAAGGAGGGGTGTTGGAAGAGCAATCCGGGTAGAAGGACTAGCGTGGTCAAAGGCTGGGCATGAGGCAAGAACCTGGCACAATCAGGAAATGGGTCCTAGATCCTGGGACACAGGGTGGGTATAGAGGCTGGAAGAAAGGGAAAGCTGGGAGGTTTCCAGGGGTCAGAGGCTACAAGGCACTGAATGCTGAGATAGGGCGTTTGAACTTTATCCCGAGAGCACTGGGGAGACAGAGGGTTTAACCAAAGGAGATATGGTTGAATTTGTTCCTTAGGTTGATCATTTGGGGAGAATATGGACAGAGCATGCAGGATAGGACCAGCAGCTACTCTTACAGAGTCTGTGGTCCTGAACGAGGGCAGTGGGTTCCAGAGAGGAAGTGGGTTCCAGAGAGGCAGTGGGTTCCAGAGGGCAGATCAGACCCCACAGCACCTACAGGTGAGATGGGTGGTTGCTGGTGGTCCAAGGTCAGGAACCCAAATTGACTCTCAGCACAGTCTCCTCCTCCTCCCCCATCCCCCAGTGGCTCCCTAGGCCCCCAGGAAAATGTTTCATCTCCCCGGGATGGCCTTCCCAGTATGGCCCTACCTACGTCTTAGAACTCAGCTCCTCCCCCCGCCCTGTGCTCTGGCCCACCTAGTTTCTCCACTCGTCATGAGCTCACATCACCCATTCTAGCATCCAAGCCTCTGTTCATGGTAATTACTGTGCCCTTCCCCATGTCTTCTGTTCTCCCAGCCTCCCCAAATCCTCCCCACCTCCTCAGCGAAGGAGGCCTTGTCTGCCTCTGCTTCTGCCACCCCGACCCCCTCCACGCCCCCGCCTCCTTCCTTCCCTCTATAACCACTTTCCCTCCTTTCCTCTATAACCTTCACTTAGCAAAGGTCTGAGCAAACCGCGACCTCAGCACAAACAGTTGTTCAAAGATCTTTAAAGGAGAGCTGCAGGCTTTGGCTCAGGTCAGGGAGGAGAGCCGGCTCCCACCCTGCAGGGGCTCTGAGGGGGCCAGGCCAGCAGAGCAGCCTCCTTTGCAGCTATCTTGACTCAGCCAATGGAGTTGTCATTATTGCTCCAAATTAGGCACCAATTTGCCCATGTAATTGTTTGCTAATTGGCATGAAATCCTAATGTAATTAGTTGGGCCCCTTATCCGGGAGCTTGGGGAGCCAGGGGCGGTGGTGGGGCCACTGGAGCAGGGAGGGTCTAGAAGTCTGGGGAAATGTGTCTGAGGGAGGAGGCCCTGAGCTGCCATTGGGGTTGAGACAAGGAAAGGTAGAGACTGTAGAATCTCACAGTGGAAAGAAACTTTGGAGAGCTCGGGACTTGCAGCCCATCTTACAGATGGGGAAACTGAGGACAGGGATCAGGAGGAAACTCCTGGGAGCTGGTGGGAGAGCTGGACCATATATCTGGGTCAGCTGTCTACAGGGAGCATGGCTACGGCCTGACTGTGGCTCCTTATGGCATGGCCCATGGCTGTCTGGCCTCTGTTTCCAAGTAAAGTTACCCCTTTGAGAGGGATGAAGGGAAAGGGAAGAGGTTGTGGGTACCAGATCCCTTTTGAGTAGAAAATGCAGTAGGTAGGAGGCCTAGGAAGGATGTCAAATGGTTAAAATCGGAGGAGCGATGGGGGCAGACAGGAGACTCTGAGTCTGTCCCTGGGGAATGACTTTGGTGTTGAGAGGAAAGATGGGGAGGCTAGAAAACTCAGCCTTTTTCCCCTCCTCACTTGCCGGCAGATACCCCCATATCCCACCCCAGGCTTTTTGCTTCTTCCGTCTCTGGACTGGGTCCAGCAAATGTGCTGGAGCCAGCTCATACCAGCTTATGAGACCCCATTGTTAAATGTTTAGGAATTTTGCCAACCAGTTGACTTGGTGTTGGTGGTTGAAATTGGCCATCGTGGGAGGATTTACACCACGGAAATGGATAAATGCTACAAATCAAGACCACACCTCCCTGCACCCTACTCAAAGCCAGTTGGACAGTTACCAGCAGACCACTGAATCCATCTGAAATGTGATGAAAGAGCCTCAGAGACGCTAATCATGTTAGGGCTCGAAGGTCTCTCCAGATCCCAATACAAGGGGAAACTGAGGCTCAGAAGCCACCGAGGAAATCTATGGGCCTCCAGACTCTCAATCCACGCCCCCCTGCTCCCCAAGACTGATAACAGCAGAGGGGGCCGCAGCGTTGCTTGAGGATTTTGCCTCGAGAGAGAGGAAGGAGGCACTGGAAATGCAAGCTGAGTGTGATGGCCAGGAAGCGGGCAGAGCGAGCCAGGGGGTCTCAATCCACGCCCCCCTGCTCCCCAAGACTGATAACAGCAGAGGGGGCCGCAGCGTTGCTTGAGGATTTTGCCTCGAGAGAGAGGAAGGAGGCACTGGAAATGCAAGCTGAGTGTGATGGCCAGGAAGCGGGCAGAGCGAGTCAGGGGACCACAGAAAGTCATGTTTAAAGGGGCTCCTGTCAACAACCCAGCCTGTTTCGCTGACTCTCTCCCAGGTAGCCGGGTGAGGAGAGGCTGCGGGCCCAGGCAGGATCAGGAGGAGGGGTGGCTAGTGCCGGGACCGCCCTGAGTATGCCATTTTAGTCTCGTGGTCCCACCCCCGCTCCCCACCTCTAGCAGCCAGTCTCCCCCAGAATTGACTCTCACGCCCCAGGTTGTTCTTCATCCTCCTCCCTGAAGTCTGTCCTTAATCTCTCCAACTGCATCAGCTCCCAAAGTTCCATTCTCTCTAATCCCTATCTTTACCCAAATCTCTCCTGTTTCCTGGTCACCATCCCCGGATGTCCTGAAGGCACCTCAATGCAGTGTGTCCAAAATAGAAATCATCGACTTCCCACGAGTCTTTCCCCATCTGAGTAAATGGCACGCTTCCCCTTAGGGCTTTTGCACTGCAATTCCCCCTATTTGGAACAGCTCTTCCTCCAATATCCCTCACCTCCTTCAGGTCTCTGCTTGGATGTCACCTTCCCAGAGACATCTTACCCCAAATTGACCTCATTCACCTCTACCTCTCCTGCCTGCTCACCCAACACTATCTTCCTTCTTTGTACTTATCAACGCTCACATTCCATGTACTTATCCTTTTGTGTCTGGTTTTCCTCCCCGACTGGAAGGTCAGTTCCACATAAGCACACAGCAGTTATGTGATCTCAGGTTCTAGAAGTCCCTTGAGATCCTAGTTGTATCTGTTTCACTCTCTTAGTACCATACACTTTTAGTAAGCTCTCACTAAGTATTTGTTGAATGAATGAATGATTGAATGAGCCTCTAACCAGTCACCTTCTCCAAGCCTGGCTCCTCAAATCCACCTTCCAGTTGGCCATTGTTATTCCTTAAACAAACTTGACTATGATTCTAAAATTTACCTCTAATTTACCTTATAAGACCCTCAGTGATAGATTTCCAGCTTAACCTCCAGTTTCACACATCCTTCCCCGAACAACTGCACACACACACACACACACACACACACGCACAGGCACCAAGCCTTGATGCACTATTTGTGCCTGTGTATAGCGCTCCCTCAGCTCTTAGGTGGTCCTCTACTTTCTCTGACTCATTTACTTTCTTTTCTTCCTTCAGTCCCTAGTGTTTGTGGAGCAGCCCCTTGGTGCCAGTCCCTTGCTGAGCCTTACTGGGAGGAGTCAGCCCCTACCCTCCTCAAAATTCTCCCATCTTTCCAGGAATGCGTGTGTGCGCATGCTCAGCTTTGTTCAACTCTTTGCGATCCCATGGACTGAAGCCCACCAGGCTCCTCTGTCCATGGGATTTCCCAGGGAAGAATACTGCTGTGGGTTGCCATGTCCTCCTCTAGGGGATCTGCCTGGTCCAGGGATCAGACCCGTTGTCTCCTGCTTCTCCTACACTGGCAGGCGGATTCTTTACCATTTGAGCCACCTAAGAAAGAGGACCTGAAATCATATTCTCATCCCTAGTTCCTCTCTATTGTCCTTTGGAGCCCCCTGTCCCCAGGCAGGCCCTCAGGAGAAGGCAGCCCCTGGCTCCTGTCTGCTTCTGGCTATGGAATCACACGTTATTAGAATAATCAGGAATAACTGGATTTGAGGTCTTTGTGCCCCTCGCCGGCCTCAGGGAGGAAGGATGCAGGGTGAACCCTCCCTGTCAGGGCCCAACTTAGGGCCTAAGTGAGTAAAGGGAACAAGGAGTGATTCAGGCTCCTTCTCTGCCCTTGGACTTCTGAACCTGGGCGCTCTTCACCCCACAGGGTGCGAAACCTAGGGAGAGCTGCGGTTCAAGGCAGTGAAATGTGCACACAAGCTTGCTGGTCCCTGGGGCCTGGCCTCAGCCTGGTGTCAGGGGCCTGTCTCACACTCCTGTCTGTGTCAGTCGTGTTAACAATGTGTCCAATGCCTTTGCATTAGGGTTGTGTGTGCCTGGCCTGTTAGGCGCTGGCCCCGCCTTGGTACCCGTCTTTCCTGCGCTCTAGCTTGAGCCTCAGGGCAGCCACAGCTCAAGACTGATGAGCTGCCTGTACGCCCTCAGAAAAGCGCTAGCGGCTAATAGCTCATCCTCTCCGGCCGTTGCCTACGAGAGCCCATTGAGCGCCCACAGGTCGGAGAACCCGAAGGCGAAGGGTGAGGGGAGGAGAAGGGCTCGGGCGTGCAGTGCCCCGGGCGGCGGCGTGCCCGGGATCCCCGTGAGGAGCGGGCTGTTCCCTCAGCCTCCCGCAGGCGCCCAGAGACGCCCAGCGGCGGCGCAGAGACGCTCAGCACTGGGGGCGGCAGTGCCTGCTCCCAGAGCCCTGCGCCCTCAGCCCCGCTCACGGACCCCCACTCCTGCACCCTCGCACAGACGCACCGACACTCTTGGGCGCCAGCACCGGCGGAGACGCAGTGACACCGACACCTGAGTGCGCAAACGCAAGGACCTGATCGCAGCTTCGTGCGGGGGCTGGACGCGAACACACGCAGACCAACACACTCAGACAGACTCCTTCCTGCAAACGCCTGCCCCCTAGGCTCATCAGAGCAAACGCGGGTCCACACAGGCGAGCAGACACACCTACACACCCTCAGTGACATGGCGAGCCCCCAGTCTCACTGGCACACTCGCAGACGTACGCAGGACCAAGACCACGGACACAGACACAGACACTCTCGGGCGGACTCGTCCTAGAAACCCACGCTCACAGAGGCAAAGGCGTGCCCACAGTGCGCACAAACACCCGACACAGCCCGGTGGACGTTCACGCAGTGACGGAGACCCCAACACCCGGGCTCCCGGTCGCTGGATCGCAGCCAACACCAGGCTCGTCCCGGCCCCACAGAGACCCAGTCCCAAAGCGCATCCACCCAGACCCACGCCACACATGCAGGCGCGCGTGAGCAGACACACCAGCGCCGCACACACAATCGCACAACGCAGACGCACTTGGGCCCCAGCTGCCTTTGAAATTCAAATCGGCGCTGTCTTCTGCCCGCTCTGCGACTCTGCAGCCCCCAGCCGCCGCCGCCGCCGGCTGGAACTCGACTTGTTATTGTCACTGCCCCCCTCCTGACCCCCAGCGGAAATTAAAATTCATTTCAGGGGAGACCTGGGAGGAGCACGGGGCGCTGCAGCCTCTGCGGGGAGTGCCCTTTCTAAGTGAAGGGATGCCTGGACCTTGACCCCGTGGTCAGCAGTTTCTGGGTCCCCTCAGGAGGGATCCCCCTTCAAAAGGCAAACACAAAGCTCACCAAGTTTGTTGAGAGTGAGGGGCACCGCCAATGTCTCAGCCTGAGAGTGGGTACTTCCCCCCAGGGCTTCTTGGGAAGAATTAGTTCAAAAAGTCCCCCAAGACAAGAATCACCATGTCATGTGTCTGGATCTGCAGACACACAAAACACATATCCACACATAATCCACACTCCTTATCTATCCAACTTAGGGCCTAAGTGAGTAAAGGGAACAAGGAGTGATTCAGGCTCCTTCTCTGCCCTTGGACTTCTGAACCTGGGCGCTCTTCACCCCACAGGGTGCGAAACCTAGGGAGAGCTGCGGTTCAAGGCAGTGAAATGTGCACACAAGCTTGCTGGTCCCTGGGGCCTGGCCTCAGCCTGGTGTCAGGGGCCTGTCTCACACTCCTGTCTGTGTCAGTCGTGTTAACAATGTGTCCAATGCCTTTGCATTAGGGTTGTGTGTGCCTGGCCTGTTAGGCGCTGGCCCCGCCTTGGTACCCGTCTTTCCTGCGCTCTAGCTTGAGCCTCAGGGCAGCCACAGCTCAAGACTGATGAGCTGCCTGTACGCCCTCAGAAAAGCGCTAGCGGCTAATAGCTCATCCTCTCCGGCCGTTGCCTACGAGAGCCCATTGAGCGCCCACAGGTCGGAGAACCCGAAGGCGAAGGGTGAGGGGAGGAGAAGGGCTCGGGCGTGCAGTGCCCCGGGCGGCGGCGTGCCCGGGATCCCCGTGAGGAGCGGGCTGTTCCCTCAGCCTCCCGCAGGCGCCCAGAGACGCCCAGCGGCGGCGCAGAGACGCTCAGCACTGGGGGCGGCAGTGCCTGCTCCCAGAGCCCTGCGCCCTCAGCCCCGCTCACGGACCCCCACTCCTGCACCCTCGCACAGACGCACCGACACTCTTGGGCGCCAGCACCGGCGGAGACGCAGTGACACCGACACCTGAGTGCGCAAACGCAAGGACCTGATCGCAGCTTCGTGCGGGGGCTGGACGCGAACACACGCAGACCAACACACTCAGACAGACTCCTTCCTGCAAACGCCTGCCCCCTAGGCTCATCAGAGCAAACGCGGGTCCACACAGGCGAGCAGACACACCTACACACCCTCAGTGACATGGCGAGCCCCCAGTCTCACTGGCACACTCGCAGACGTACGCAGGACCAAGACCACGGACACAGACACAGACACTCTCGGGCGGACTCGTCCTAGAAACCCACGCTCACAGAGGCAAAGGCGTGCCCACAGTGCGCACAAACACCCGACACAGCCCGGTGGACGTTCACGCAGTGACGGAGACCCCAACACCCGGGCTCCCGGTCGCTGGATCGCAGCCAACACCAGGCTCGTCCCGGCCCCACAGAGACCCAGTCCCAAAGCGCATCCACCCAGACCCACGCCACACATGCAGGCGCGCGTGAGCAGACACACCAGCGCCGCACACACAATCGCACAACGCAGACGCACTTGGGCCCCAGCTGCCTTTGAAATTCAAATCGGCGCTGTCTTCTGCCCGCTCTGCGACTCTGCAGCCCCCAGCCGCCGCCGCCGCCGGCTGGAACTCGACTTGTTATTGTCACTGCCCCCCTCCTGACCCCCAGCGGAAATTAAAATTCATTTCAGGGGAGACCTGGGAGGAGCACGGGGCGCTGCAGCCTCTGCGGGGAGTGCCCTTTCTAAGTGAAGGGATGCCTGGACCTTGACCCCGTGGTCAGCAGTTTCTGGGTCCCCTCAGGAGGGATCCCCCTTCAAAAGGCAAACACAAAGCTCACCAAGTTTGTTGAGAGTGAGGGGCACCGCCAATGTCTCAGCCTGAGAGTGGGTACTTCCCCCCAGGGCTTCTTGGGAAGAATTAGTTCAAAAAGTCCCCCAAGACAAGAATCACCATGTCATGTGTCTGGATCTGCAGACACACAAAACACATATCCACACATAATCCACACTCCTTATCTACACACACACACACACACACAAACACACATATAACACCCAGGTCCACAACCCACCACAGACACACACCAAATAGTATCACACACACACAGGCCCCCGCGGGGAACTGAAGGCCTGCCAACAACCCCAAGCACACACAGGAACACACGCCACAGGCTGGTACAGACAGGTACCAAGCACTGACACACAGACACACAGACCTGCAAATTGCACACACCCTCACTCATATGCCACCCCAAGGCACAGATACTCAGAGGCCTGAAAACACTTTCTCCTACACACACGTACACACACACACACATTGAACAGAAACACCATACACTCTGATTGCACACAAACTCCAACAGCACCAAACACTGCCCTGTCAACACCCTCCACGTTCACCCAGACACTGAGTGGGTGCACAGATTCCAGTATCAGCACAGATACTCATTCTCTACCATATATATATATCCCCCACCCCCCAAAAAAATCAGTGCCCAAAAACACCACACACTCCGCATGCAAACACACACACAGACACAGCAGAGATCCCCAGAGCCAGGCCCAGGCTTCTGACGTACAAGGCCTGGGCAGACACACACAAAACCTGCGCGCAGGCACACCGTATACACACACAGACTCTGCCCCCACGCATTGACGCACACAACCACCCACACGTGTACCCAAGCTCAGCCCCACTCACTCCCACTCTGACATGCAGAACACAGGCTTAGTGATGCACCCTGGGGCCCCTCCCCTCCAAACACGACACTGGGGAGCCTTCTTGGCCCCCTCCCCTGAGCCCCAGCCCCTTGACTCAGTCACAGGGCTAGCCGCCAAGTCTGAGACCCCCAGAGGTGAGAGCTGCCAGGGCTGGCAGCGAGCTGGCCCCAGCCCCTCACGTGGTGGTAGTCCTCGCCTTCCTGCCAGTGTGATGTGGCATATGTTAAAGATGAGTGATGTCCTCCTGGGCTGTGTCCTTGTGCAGCGGTGTCTGAGGGGCCTGTGGCTGTACCAGCCAGGGAAGTGTGTAGGTGTCAGCCGGCATGTGGCGTGTGTCATGTCCTTCCCAACACCCTCAGCAAAACCCCGGTTGTCTCCCCCAAATATAGGCAATCCAGCTTCAGCCTCTCTTTTCAGTTAGCAGGCCTTGGGAGTCAGACCCCTCTCTGATCTCTCACCCTGAGGGAGCTGGTCTTCTCCGGAAGATCATCTCTAATCCGGAAATAAATTATTTTCCACAGTTGTCCCTTGGTCTGTCCTCTAGGGGGTGGAGGGGTGGGCGTAGAAGGAGGCCAAGGGTGAGGCAGGATTAACACAGGACCTTCCTGAGTGAAGGGAGGTACAAGTTCTCTCTGCCTGTCTCTCTAAGCTACAGTTTCCTCATCTGTGAAATGGGGATGATCCTCCCAACTTAAGGGGTTGTTTAGATCTCCGGAGAAGGGAAAGGCTGCCCACTCCAGTATTCTGGCCTGGAGAACTCCATGGACTCTGTAGTCCATGGGGTTGCAAAGAGTCGGACACAACTGAGCGACTCTCACTTTCACTGTCCAGGGGCTAATTGCGACAAGAAGTTACAAATAGCCGGCACAGTGTCAGGCCCACAGCGGCCGAGCGGGTCCCTCTAGGTCACCCCCGCCCTGCCTGCCATGCTCGTTGTGTCTGGCTTGGCAGGAGCCCAGTTCAGCAGGATCCAGGTGGCACAGAGCCCACCTTGGGGTGGGGGAGGGTAGAGAGAAAAGCCAGTATCCCAGATGGTGGGAACACACTTATCCCCTGACTGTCAGTGTGCCCCCTGCCTGCCAATTATCCCAGGCCCTCCCCAAGGGACTTTCCCCCACACCCTGGAGTGGCTGCCAGGGCTCCTAGCCCCTAAGGGCTGCAGCAGCAGTGGGGGGTGTGGGATTAAACCTCAGAGAGAATTCACCAAGGGAGTGCCTGGGCTGCCTCCTTCAGCCCGGAGGGCCTGTGTCTGAACGCAGCCTTGATCAGGAGGTGACAGGACTGATAGGCAAGCCCGACAAGGCTCTAATGCACCAGAAGAGTGGAGGAGGTCGCGTCCTGGGCTTGGGTGTGTGTGGGTAATTATATACCTGCGTGCCCTGGGCAAGTGTGTATGTCTGTGTGTCAGTGACTGTGTGTGGATGTAGTTTTTTCTGTATGTGCGTCTGTGTATGTGTATGTTTACAGGGACAAGGATGGCAGAAAAGGAACCAGGTCTTCCAAATAAGGAGAGGAGGTGCTACGGAGAAGGGGATCCGGACTCAGTTTCTCTACAGGAATCACGCGTGCACACTGTCTTGGTCACATGCTGGCTCCGGCCGCCTCCTTCGTTGCAGTGATTTTAGCAGATAAGAACTCCAGCTGGTATGGGGAAGGTGAGAGGGGCACTGGGAAGGCCTCAAGGCCAGGGCCCCATTCTGTGCCATCTCCATGACCCAGAACCTAGAACAGCCCACACCCCAGAGTAAGTCTGAAAGGGGCCCATATTCACGCAGAGGACACCTCCCCGCATCTGGCACTTTGTCTTTATTGTCTCACGTGACTCACATCAGCTGTCTTAGGTTGAGATCATTATTTCCATTTTACAGAAAAGAAAACTGAGGCTCAGAGAACAAAAGTGACTTGGCCAAGCTCACACAACCAGTGAGGAACAGAGGCAGGGGTCTAGATCTGTGTGATCCCAGGGTCTGAACTCCTGGTTCATCACGTGGGGAACTATTAAACATTTGTTTTATTGGGCAAGCATTGATTGAAGATCTCAGAGTGGAAGCTCTTTGAGGGTGGGGTCTATGCTTGTCCTTTCACCATTCATTCCCTCAACATTTATTATCTCCTATGTATCGTGACATGACTGAGCGACTGAACTGAACTGATTTGTGCCAGGAGATCCAATGGTGAATGGATGGACAAGGTCCCTGCCTTTATAGGACTCATAATCCAGTGGGGAAGACAGATGATGTGTGGGGAAACAGACAACATATTTTCAGAGTAATGAGTGCTAGGAAGGAAATGCAGCAAGGCAATGGTATCAAGCGAATGGAGTGGGGTAGATGGGCCAGGAGGCGGGGGGTGGGGGTCGGGGGAGAGGACCTGCTTTAGAAGTGTCATCACAGAGGCCTCCAGGAGGAGGTGATAATAGAACTGTGATCTTCCTGATGAGGAGTCAGCATGAGCATGGGAAGTGCTGGGAGGAGGTTTGGAGTTTTCCAAGAGCAGCAAGGAGACCGGTGTCACCTGAGCTTTCTGTGGGGGTGAGGTAGTGGCTGTGGAGAGGCTTAAGGGCCAGGTCATGCAGTGCCTGGAAGGTCACGGTGCTCAGGGAGGTGGCAAGCCATTGGAGGCTTTAAGAAGGGGGTCCCTTGATTTACATGTTAAAAAGATGGCTCAAGGACTTCCTTGGAGGCCCAGTGGTTAAAACTCCATGCTTCCAAAGGATACATGGGTTTAATCCCTGATTGGGGAACATGGCCAAAAAAAAGATGGTTCAGTGAGCTCCAGAAGAATAAGTAGAAGTGGAAATCTGGAAATTAAATAAGAGAGAGTTCAGGTACCAGATATTGGCAACTTGGACCCTGGTGTTGGCAGTGGGGATATGAAGAGTGAATAAATAGATCTGAGATATTCTGGGAGGTAGAAGCAATAGGACTTGCTGATGGTCTGTATCTTGATGTCTGAAGTGAAAGTCTTAGTTGTTCAGTTGTCTCTGACTCTGCAGCCCCCATGGACTGTATGTAGCCCGCCAGGCTCCTCTGTCCATGGATTCCCTAGGCAAGAATACTGGAGTGTGTAGCCATTCCCTTCTCCAGGGGATCTTCCTGACCCAGGGATCGAAGCTGGGTCTCCTGCACTGCAAGCGGATTCTTTACCATCGCCACCAGGGAATAATCCCATCTTGGTACCTAGTACATAGTAAACACTCAGTAAATATTTGTTGAATGAGTGAAGGCATCTTCTTCATGCCAGGCTCTTGTCCACATCCTCCAGTATAAGACGTGTGTAAAGATCCCCCAGGACCCTAACATTTTTCTCCATCCTCTGCCCCAGGGGCTAGGGGCCAGAGAATGCAACCCCAAGGGTACACAAACCAGACACTGACCTTCTGGAAAGATTTAGTTGTGCTGAGATAAGTTGCTTCAGTTGTGTCTGACTCTTTGTGTCCCCATGGACTGTAGCCTGCCACGCTCCTCTGTCCATGGGATTCTCCAGGCAAGAATACTGGGGTGGGTTGCCATTTCCTCCTCCAGGAGATCTTCCCAACCCAGGGATCGCACCTGCCTGCCTTCCATCTCCTGCATCGGCAGGTGAGTTCTTTACCACTAGCACCACCTGGGATTTAGCTAGGCAGCAACTAATCCTCCCTTTTCTCCCTAACTTATAGCACCAAGAAAATGACAAACATTCAGCCTGGGTTGCCCCAGGATCCTAACTCTTTTGGCATCTGCAGCAGGAGGCATGGGAGCTAGATATGCAGGACATCCTGCAGGCAGAGGGTTGGCCTGTCCCATCTTTTCCAGGATACCCCGCCAGGATCCATGACAGCCAGAACACTGAGGTATTTGTCACACGAGCTCTGGGACAGATCCTGGTAGAAGACTGTCATATAGAAGTGGGTGTCTCTGGGGACATGTTATGAGTTCCTGATAGGTGTCTGAGGTGGCTGTGGGTGTCTGGAAGGAGACTTTGGTATCCAGAATTCCAGATTGCAGTAGGTGCCTGGCTGGGTGGCAGTGAAGGGCAGAGGCTGAGGGAGGGTTGCTCCTAGGTCCCACCGGCTAGAAGGAAACCTGGCCAGGCTCTGGGCCAAATAAATCATTGGGAAGGGAAGAAGAACATTTTCTCATCTGTTTAAAGGGCAACGAAGCATAGCGGTGGCGGGTCCAGTGGGAGGCAGGGCTGAGACCGAGCGCAGAAGGCTGGGGTTGTTCCCCCTCGACCCTCCGTCCCCTCCTGTGCTGTCCCACTAAGGACTGTGCTGTCTCTTGCCTGGGCCTCTGGTGATGTTTACTGTTAACAAGGATACAAATTAATTGGTAATCAAAACTATTTTAAAAAGGCCCTCTTCAGGGGCATAGCTCTTGCTAATCCATGCTTTTAATCCGAGCTCATTTATACCATTTCACAGATAAGGAAACAGAGGCTCAGAAAGCTGAAGGATTTTCTCGAGGTCCTCCAATGTGGCACTATGAGAGCAGGCAGACTGCTAGATGCCCTTGTGGGATCACCCCCCTCCATCGCATCAGAGGTCCCAGAGGGGCCCCCATAGGGCTGAAGGGCTGCAGTCATGGTCCTTGTCAAGTCTGTGGGGTGGGCACCCATGGGAGATGTCTCTTCACCCCCCACAAGCCCTCTGTGCTCAAGCTCTGGCCGATACCCCTTACCTGGCCCAGGTTATGAGCCAGGTTCCCTGCAGGCCCTCCTGGGGCTAAGACTTGTTGTTCCCACCCCTGCCAGGTCTATCAGAGATGTAATTTCTCTTCAACCAGCTGGATTTGAATATGGAAACGATTTGTAATTACTCCAAGTCCTCCTGGGTGGCATTATCACCAGAGTGAGTGTAGAAGGGCAGGGGCTCCTGGAAAAGGAGGTGGGGAAGCCCCAGTGCAGAGAGGCACCTTGAGAGAGCCTTCTGGAGGTTCCACCTAACTCAGCCTGCTTCTGCACAACCCCTGGGAGGTCCTGCTCTCTCCACCCTGTTCCCACAGGCCCTCCTGCCTTGCTGATTTCCCCACCCTGACCCAGTGAACTCCCCAAGTATGGGGTACCATCTCTGTCAGTCCCTCTCTTTGTCTGACCACCTGTCTCTCCTACGGCATATGTTTTTGTGGCTGGAAGAATGGGGTCAAGAACCCCCATCTGAGGGCTACCAAGGCACAGAGAAATAGACAAAAGCCTGCTCTTTCTCAGGAGCCAGGCCTCCCAATCCCCTGCACCCAGCTGCATCCTTGGGGAAGGGGGAGGGCCTCAGGGATCCAGCTGCATCACATCTGCAAGAGACCTTCCCCGGGTTTCTCTGGGCTCTGGGGCTTTAGTATGCTAATGTCATGAATATTCATAGGGAGGAAGGCAGGCTCTGGGTAGGAGTGAAGGGGCTGGAGCTGTGAAGGACAGGGGCCTTACCTCATCGTGGGCATCCTGTGTCCTGAGCACTCTCCTCATCTTTGCCCATCTCCTTAGGACCTCAACTCCAGCCACCCCACTGCCCCTCTCAGTGTCCAGGTAAGGAGGCCCAGGATCACCCACTGCCCTTGGGATGGCTCTCAACACACTGTGCAGATGGCAAGGCCTGCTTCGGCATAGCTTTCCCCTCTGCAGTTGAACCTCCAAACCTAGAGACCTGGGGTGTGCTTGAGGGTGCCCAGTAAGAACCCAGGAGCCCTCCCTGCCAGTGCTAGGCCCAAGGCACAGGCCTCCTTGGGCTCTTGCTGGGAAAGGAAAGGTGCCAGCCCTCCTGCTGGCTTCATACAACCTCATAAATTCCCTTAAGGTGACAGGTGAGATTCCTTCATCACCCCTTATTACCTCCTTCTATTAAAGTTGATAATCTCTCACAATCACTCATAACAAATGTCACGGAGACTGCTGGAGAGGCGAGAGACGGAGGGAGGGAACAGGGGGCTTTTTCTCTGGTACTGTCCCTTGGGAAGAAGTGGTCTTATCCTGTGCCATATCCAGGAGACACAAATTCAAGGTGCTCCGGTAGAGAGGTGGGGTTGGGATTGGGTGGACTGGGGACTTCCTTGCTCTCCAGGTTTGGCCTCCTCCTGGTCAGACAATCTTCAAAAAGTAGAGTTCTTGAAACCATCCCACCCTCACTGTAAAGCTGCCCCCTGCTGGCTACTCCTTTGACCAGAGCCCTCTGATTAACCTACTTGTCTTTGGCGGAAGTGGTGTGTCCCTGGTCTGTCCACCTTCCTGGTGGCAACAAGCCCAGGCCACAAACTGCCCCACCAGGGCCCCGAGCCATGGGCATCTCCCTGAGTGCCATCTTTACCGTGTGGGCTCTGGCCCCACCCAACTGTTCCTGGGTGCATTGCCAGGATGGGGAAGGGGTGGGCCTGTAGGTTTCTGCTGCTTTTACACAAGCAGATGCAACATGGGGGCGCCCCTGGCACAGGGAAAGGCACTTGAGGGAATAGACAGGCACTCAGGAAAACATGTAACACACCGCACACGTGTAGCATCCCCGTGCCTCGGGACATGCAACACGGCCCAGTTTACACAAGAGTATGCACCAAACCGAGCACACTGCAGTGAACATGTGTGGCTCTTACATACAAGTGATGCGCAGCATTCAGCACATACGTGGCACTTGGAAGCTTGCACATATATAGCATCCTTACCCACAGGACAAGCAACATGCAGGCAGGACCTGAGCACACGTTAACGCACCGTGCATGTGTGTGGCGGTCGCATGCAGAGCCAGGCAACATTGCAGGGCACACATCGGGCACCTGTATGCATAAGCATATGCAAAGTTCAGCGCACACGAGTGGCACCTGCATGCACAGGGATATGCAGTTTGCAGTGCACACGGGGAAAGGGGGGTGGTAACGCTTCAGCCCTCAGGGTCCCAGAGACCCTGGTTGCGCGAGATGCCTCGGGCCTGGGGTATCTCCGGAGTGGTGTCGCGGATCGCCTCATCCTGCGATCCAGGAGGCCGAGGGAGGGGCGGGGGCTTACCCGGGGCTTCTCCCGCGCCGGCGCCGGGGAGATGTGTATAAGAGACAGCATATGGCCAGACAACCAGGACTGTTCCCGCACTGCTAGCACGAGGGGGCACCCGGCCTCGCCCACCAACCTCCTCTCCTCAGGGACTTCCCAGTGCCAGTCCCGCAGCCACCGCTGATGCTCGGGCTGCGGAAACCTAGGGTTGCCCGCGGGAGGAAAAGGGGCGGCGGGTCCAGGACTGCGGGCAGGGGGCGCCAGAGGACGCCCAGGGGCCCGGCCGGCAGCTGGCGAGCCGGGCAGGCGGGCAGCATCTCTTGGCCCGGGAGCCCCTCCCCCCGCGGGCACCAGACCCTTCGCCCGCTCCGCACTGGCCCACTGGCCGTGGCGCGGAGGACTTCCCTCGGACCCAGCTGACTGCGGGAGTGGCCGCCAACTTCAGAGCCTACAACCCGCACCGCCACCCCCACATTGTGCCAGCCCCCGGGGCTGCGGGAGGGTGCGTTTGGTGCCCAGCTCCATGCCCTGGGGGTGGAAAGAGAGGAATGGGGGATGGACAGAGAGACTCTGACCAAAGATGGACAAGGGAGGCAGGGATGCGGGGCCAGTCGAGATCCCAGGCTGGAGAGGAGGGGGCTCGGAGTAGACATGGGGGACACGGCCCCAAGTCCAGGCTGAGGGGGAGGGGACTTGCAGCAGAGATTGGTGAGGGATAGCGGGACGCCCGGGCAGATATGGGGGAGGGGGCAATCAGGGCAGAAATAAGAGGGGGAAGCATGGTCGGGTTACCGACGCCGGGAAAGGCAGTAACTCTGGGCAGACATGGACTGGGAGCCGGGGGGTGGGGGGCGGCGTGGCGAGGAGGCGGCGGCAGGAGCCCGCGCCCGGCCCGGCGCCCGCCCGCCCCGCGCGGCTCCGCGGCGCCTTTTCTGCACCCGCCGCTCCGCGGAGCGGGAGCCTCGGCCCTCCGCGCGGCTGCAGCGAGCTGCCCCGCGCCCGGCCAAGCCCCCGCCTTAGGGATGGCAAACTTGCGCCCCGTGGCCGCCTCCGCCAGCGCCGGCCCCCGCTCCTGCTGCTGACGGCGCCCAGGTGAGTGCTCGGCCCCAGACCGCGACCGGGCCCGCACCGAGCCCTCCCGGCGCGGTCCCGATTTCCTCACCGGCCCGGACTAGGGGCGCTCCCCCAACCCACCTCTGCTGAATTCTCCCCCTCCCGAACTGAGTTCGTTCAGCCTCTATTTACCCACTCGCATCTCTTTGGGAACTTACAAGCCTGGGGCCGAGGTCCCCTTCATCTCTGGTGAGTCCCTTTTCTGTCCCCCTCCTCCTTACCCATCTCTGCCAAAGCCCCTCGCCCTCGAACCCCAGCTCTGACCCAGACCTCCCCCATCGTTGCCTCGAGTCTTTCCCCGATCTGAGCCTGGATCCGGGGTTGCGCCCCCACCCTTGAATAGAATCCCTCTCTCCAACCTGCAACTCGACTGTGTCTCCCCCGTTAATCTCCCCTCCTCGTCTGGGGCTGAAGCCTGCTCCTCCCCTCCACTTCATCTCTGCACAGAGTCCTTCCTGTCCCCGTCCATGTCTGCCCAGAGTTACTGCCTTTCCCGGCGTCGGTAACCCGACCATGCTTCCCCCTCTTATTTCTGCCCTGATTGCCCCCTCCCCCATATCTGCCCGGGCGTCCCGCTATCCCTCACCAATCTCTGCTGCAAGTCCCCTCCCCCTCAGCCTGGACTTGGGGCCGTGTCCCCCATGTCTACTCCGAGCCCCCTCCTCTCCAGCCTGGGATCTCGACTGGCCCCGCATCCCTGCCTCCCTTGTCCATCTTTGGTCAGAGTCTCTCTGTCCATCCCCCATTCCTCTCTTTCCACCCCCAGGGCATGGAGCTGGGCACCAAACGCACCCTCCCGCAGCCCCGGGGGCTGGCACAATGTGGGGGTGGCGGTGCGGGTTGTAGGCTCTGAAGTTGGCGGCCACTCCCGCAGTCAGCTGGGTCCGAGGGAAGTCCTCCGCGCCACGGCCAGTGGGCCAGTGCGGAGCGGGCGAAGGGTCTGGTGCCCGCGGGGGGAGGGGCTCCCGGGCCAAGAGATGCTGCCCGCCTGCCCGGCTCGCCAGCTGCCGGCCGGGCCCCTGGGCGTCCTCTGGCGCCCCCTGCCCGCAGTCCTGGACCCGCCGCCCCTTTTCCTCCCGCGGGCAACCCTAGGTTTCCGCAGCCCGAGCATCAGCGGTGGCTGCGGGACTGGCACTGGGAAGTCCCTGAGGAGAGGAGGTTGGTGGGCGAGGCCGGGTGCCCCCTCGTGCTAGCAGTGCGGGAACAGTCCTGGTTGTCTGGCCATATGCTCTGGGGATGGAGTGTGGGGTGGGCAGGAGGGCTTATCCCAGGAGCCCTGTGAGCCCCCAGGTGCAGGCCAGCAGGACTGGCCCCTGGATTTGAGGTGGTCTGGTTGGGATTGTTTGGGCTTGGGCAGGTGTCCCCGGGAAGCCTCTGTCTGTCTATCCAATGGCAGTACCCACTAGGTGGTGGGGTGGCAAATGTGGACTCTATCTTGGGCCTGAAGTAGGCAGTGGGGGGAATCCACTTGGCCTTGCCTGGGACAGAAAGAGGACCTAGGGAGCATCCCTGGAGCTGCCACAGGGGTGAGGTTCAGTGTGGACCCTGCAGGGTGTGCCCTAGTTGGGCGGGGGGGCTTGAGGGAGGGTCTTCCCTGGACCAAGATTGACAGATTTCTCCCCTCTTCTTCCCTGGTCTGCCTTCCCCTCCCCTTTTCTTCCCCCCTCCCCCATCACTCTTCAGAAGGAGCTAGATCCAGTCTAGGGTGGGTGTGTGTGGCAGGCATTTCTGTAACCCACAGTGAGGTCCCAGCTCGTCCCTGCCCTCTTCTCTCTCTCCCAACCTCCAGGAAATGGAGCTGAGTAAGTAAATAGAAACTCAGCTTGGTTGGGTGACCTGGGTTCAAACCTGTGTGACCTGGGCAAGCTATATAACCATTTTGAGTCTCAGTTGGCCCTCCATAAAATGGGTCAGAGATACCTCATATATTTAATGGTATCTAATGGTATTAGGTAGATTTGTATAGAGAGTCTAGCACCTAATAATGCTTGACAATGATAGGTGTGTTGGGCTATTTCCTCTTCAAGGCCAAGGTCAAGCCCCTCTCCATTCCACACCACTCCTAATCCCAGAGGAGAAAGGCAGGACAAGTTCTGTGACACTGTTCCAGCCTCCAGGATAATAAAGCCAGAAAACAGCTCCAGGGCCCATCATGATGGGTCCAGGGAGTCAGTGACCATTAGTCTCTCCTACTCCTCATGCATCCTTCAACATCCCTGCTAGACTCCTGTGTGATCAGAGGGGCATCAGTGAAAAGCCAAGGCCTCTGAAATACTGGCTCAAGTGCAGAGGCTGGGGAGGTGGAGGAACCCCAGCCAAGGTCCCCCAAGGTAGGTTGCCTCTTAGTGGGGGCCCACGCAGGGAATCAGTCCCAGAGGAGCAAATGGGGGCACAGAAGAGCCACTACCTCCCCGGAGGGAGGAGAGATGAAATCAGAAACTTTCCAGGGCAGTTAGTGCTCCAGGTCAGAGTTAGGGGGCAGCTTGGCTAGAGGGCCCCCAAGAGCTGGAAGAGACCTGGCTTTGGCGGGCAAGGGGCAGAGAGAAGGCTCGAACCCATGACGTTCTGCTGGGCCGGAAGCCCTCTGGGCAGAGTGGCTGGGTCTGGGGCCCACCGGGGAGTCGTAGCTTCCCGCCTGCCCGGGCAACCCTGACATTGGGGAACAAAAGCTTTCGGTTCCTGTGGCAACGGCGGCTCCAGCTGCTGCAAAGTTCCGGGAGGCGGGCGGAGGGCGGCTGAGTCACCGACCCCTCCCCCGCCGCCTGCACGGCACCGCCACCCCCCGCCCGGGGGGCTAGGGGACCTCATCCTAGCGGTGTGCGGGAGGGCCCTGGAGCCCCCGCGTCCTCAGACTCTGCCCGCCGAAGAGGGAGGGGCGGCATTGGGGAGGGTCGCCCCTCCCCTGAGTCTGGCCCGTCGGCTCTCGAGGCTGGATGGAGGGTGTGTGCCCTTCCAGGTGCCAGAGCTCCGCGAGAGGGGTCCTTGAAGACCCAGCCCCCGGCCGGGGCCAGGGCGGAGGACCTCGAGGCGCTGCGTGGGGGTCGCCGCCCGCGTGTTAGCCTGGGCTTGGCCGCGCAGCGAGCGCCGGGGAGGCGGAGGGTGAGTGACGGGCAGGCGAATTGGAGCTGCCAGGTGGATAAACGCGACGGATGGGGCAGCCGGCTCCCACCACCCAGCGCCCCTGCTTCCAGCCATCGGGAGGCTAGGGGTCGATCCCAGGGATCCCGAAGATCTCTTTGCCCTGAGGTGCCCCTCCCCGCCACGCTAGACCCCATGCCCCCTCCCGCTCCAGTCTGGTCTTGGTCCTAAAGCCTCGGATTCCCTCACTGGTGCAGAAGGGACGCCCAGGCCTGTGGGGTCAGGGACGAAGCGGGCCTGAGTGTGCTTGGAGAGAGGGTGGGATTCAAACGTTTAGGGCGGCAGAGGGGCACGCTGGGGAAGGGAGCCCGGGGCTGGAGGAGGGGGGTCCCTGAAACTGAGATGACTCCGACCAGCTCCTCACCCCTCTCAGCCCAGAGAGGTCTTGAGGGAGATGGCCTTCAGATTATCCCCTCCGTCAACCTCCGGACCCGGGAAGTTCTTCCTCAGAGCTGACCTCCATACCCCTCCTGTCTGCCTCTGTGCCTGGAAGGTTTGGTGGTCTTCCTGGACTTGCAGGTGGCAAAGCTACCCTGAGGTTTAACCCAAAGAGCCTTCAGAGGCAGCAACTCTACCCTCAGCAGGAAAGAGGAGAGAATGAGGTTCTGAGAAGGGGGGTAAAGGGGAAAAAGATGGTGTGAAGGGTCTCCTCCACAGACTGGCTCCAAGTTGGGAACCCCAGGGCAGGCATTGGGTCTCTGCTCCACAGAGGGAGAAACTGAGGCTCAGGGAGGCTACTCACAGCTGGTGACCATCTGAGCTGCCTGTGAGACAGGGGTCCTTCTAGGTCCCTTCCCGGGGAGGCAATCTGTGACCCAGCTTAGAATGGGGCTCCTGGCCTTGTTTTGTGGGTGGGGAGTGATATATATAAAGAGGGACCCCTAAAGGTCTTACGTCACTGCAGGAACGACAGGAGTCACGCAAACCCAGGGTGAAATACCAGAACTGATGTGAGGGGAGGCATCTGAAGGAGACTGACTGGAGTAGGGGGCTTGGGCAGGGTTTAGAGGTGGCTCAGTTCTGGGGAACCCCGGCTGTGGCTCTGAAGGATAAGAGACTTCGCGTGCTTTTTGGCAAGTTGGAGCTTACGGAGTCTGCAGGAGCCAGGGAGTCTCAGGAGGTGGGACTGGAGGCCTGAGCTGCTGTTTCAGGAACACCAAGGAAGGAGCAGCAGGTCAGATCCTGTGTGCTACTTAGCTGTCATAGGCTGAGCTTCAAAGAACCAAACACCTGTGTGTGTGTTCACAGTAGAGAGTACATTTGCATTTCTATGCGTGTGTATGAGTGTCTGGCTCTTGACAGCCTTGTACATGTGAGTGTGTGCACCTCGTGTGCATTGAGTTCACTCATCTGGGATTTACGCTGATTTTTGTGCGTGTGTTATCTTTTCACATGCAGAATGCCTGGCTAGACATGTGTCTGTGCATCCACGCTTTTGTGTATATGTCTGCAGGGCACAGGGGGTGTTGGTGAGTTTGTGCGTGGAGATTCCCTGATCTGCTCTCAGTGGGGGAGACAAGGCCAGTTATAATGAGCCCCCTCCTCCCCTCTACTGAACAGTAGCCATGGCCTGAATTTTGCAGCCTGCTTAAAAATAATTGGGGGCAGCGGGGGGACTGGATGTCTCTCACTGTCAGGCGCTGGCTTTTGCCGGTGCCTGGTGCCGCAGCAGGCTGGCTGGGCTGGACGGTTGGTTTGGGACAGGCATGATGTGGAGCGAGAAGGCCAGGGGCCTGGTCCCTTTTCTAGCTCTGGGGGCAGGTGGAGTAGAGGCGCAGCCTATCCTGGCTTCTGCTGAATAACTCCAGGGCGGTCTTTGGAGGAGGGTTGGCGCGGTTCCTCCCCAATCAATGCTCCTGCCTGGAACCTACTTCCCCTCCCGTCTGTGGCCCAGGATGGGCAAGTGTGTGTCTGTGGTCGGGGCCTGGGGTCTGGCTCAGAGTGGCAGCACATGGGATCTGGGGCAGTGAGGTGTTCCCTGGAGGCTGCACAGGGTTTGCAGTTCTGGGGTTCTAATTCCTGTCCATAGCCCCCCACCCCCTCACTGCCTCTGGCCACTATTTAGACCCCTGAACAGCCACAGCTCCCTGGGGGAGCAGCTGTGTCCTGGGACAACCTAGCCACACCCTGTGAGTTATCCTAGGTTTGTGTAGAGCGTGGGCCTGAAGCCTGAGTAGCAGGGAAGGGGACAGAGCAGGAGGCTATGGGTGGATGTAGGAGAAACCGGGCTGGGGCCTCAGTTCCTGGACTCCAGTCTCAGCCTGGCTTCTTTGGGGGTGATCTTGAACACATTGCCTCCCCTCTTGGAGCCTCATCGTTTCTCCTCTAATGTGGAACAAGCAGACTCTAGGGGCCCATCCAGTGCTGTGAGCTATGCTTCGGGCATGGAGGAGGGAGGCAGTGTGGATCCCTTCTGGGGGCAGGGCTGGAAGTGGGTCTCAGGCAGCCCAGGCGCAGCTCTCTGCCATCTGGACAGCTGGGGTGGAGGCCGTGGGCAGTGGCTCTGCCTGACCTGGTAGGTGAGAGACACCTGCAGCGCCCCCACATCCCTTGTCCACAAGGGGGTGACTGCTTTGGGTGTCCGTCAACTCTGGTCCTAGTTACTGTCCCATGCCTGGAGTCCATTCACAGCTGCTGGGAGCTCAGCTTAGTGCTTTGAGGGGAGGTGGAAATCAACGAACTCTGGTCTCCCCACCTTGAGCTTGAAGGCTCATGAGATGAGCGAGCTAGCCCTAGGGAGACAGCAGGGGACAGTGGTCTCAATTGGATGACGCAGACTTTCAGGAAAGGGCTGTGGCAGCTAAGAGCAGGGAGACAGCTCGGTGGCCTCCCTGGGCCAGGCCCTAGCAGGCCAGGAGCCAGGCCTTGGAGGATAACCCTTGGAGGGGAAGAGGAGTTAGAGGGGAGCAATGTACCCATTTTGTAGATGCCTCTCCCCCTGGTTTCCAGCAGGAAGTCCACACAGCAGTAGTCATGACTTTCATGCCTGTGATGCCCTCCCATGGGCACGGCTCAGGCGGTGCTCAGTCCCTGGCACACGGGCGGTAACTCCTCCCCTTTCTCTCCCACTCAGTAAAGCAGAGTGAGTGAGAATGACATTGTTCCGGGAATAACCTTGATTTGCTCTGATTTATAAAAAAGCAAATCGTTGTCAAACATCGCTACTTTGACAATTACTGCTGGATTGTGTGTGACACGCCTCACAGCTGATCACGACACATTGCGACTCTGAGCAGCGCCGTGCTGGAGAATAATACAAGCTGCGTGGTGGGGCTGGGGCTGGGGCTGGGTCTAAACATCAGCTGAGATGCTGGCGGTGGATGGGACTGATGGAGGAACGGTATAGTCATAGTCACAACTAATGTTTCTTAGGGACGTATGAGATTCCAGACCATCTCCTGCATGCCTTGGTTTAAGAAGTCAGGGAACTGGGGCTCAGAGAGGTCAAGTCTGTTGGCTTAAGATCACACAGGTGGACCTGGGTGACTTAAAAGAACCTAGTCTTCGCCACGAGGCTACAACCTGCAGCAGGCCGCAGGGGAGTCAGAGCCCATGCTGGCTGTGCTCGGGGCCACTGACCCCTGTCTCTCTCCACAGGGCAAGGGACATAGGATGACCCCAGCCTGTCCCCTCTTACTATCTGTGATTCTGTCCCTGCGCCTGGCCGCCGCCTTCGACCCTGCCCCCAGCGCCTGCTCCGCCCTGGCCTCAGGCGTGCTCTACGGGGCCTTCTCACTGCAGGACCTCTTTCCTACCATCGCCTCGGGCTGCTCCTGGACCCTGGAGAACCCAGACCCCACCAAGTACTCCCTCTACCTGCGCTTCAACCGCCAGGAGCAGGTGTGCACCCACTTCGCCCCTCGCCTGCTGCCCCTGGACCACTACCTGGTCAACTTTACCTGCCTGCGGCCCAGCCCCGAGGAGGCGGAGGCCCAGGCGGGGTCGGAGCTGGGGCGGCCCGAGGAGGAGGAGAAGGAGGAGGAAGAAGCCGCGGGGTTGGAGCTCTGTGGTGGCTCTGGCCCCTTCACCTTCCTGCACTTCGACAAGAACTTCGTGCAGCTGTGCCTGTCGGCCGAGCCCTCCGAGGCCCCGCGCCTGCTGGCGCCCGCGGCCCTGGCCTTCCGCTTCGTCGAGGTCTTGCTCATCAACAACAACAACTCCAGCCAGTTCACCTGTGGGGTCCTCTGCCGCTGGAGTGAGGAGTGCAGCCGCGCGGCCGGCAGGGCCTGCGGCTTCGCCCAGCCGGGCTGCAGCTGCCCCGGTGAGGCGGGGGCCGGCCCTGCTGCCACCACCACGCCTCCGGGTCCGCCTGCTGCCCACACCCTGTCCAATGCCCTGGTGCCCGGGGGCCCCGCCCCACCTGCCGAGGCTGATTTGCACTCGGGGAGCAGCAATGACCTGTTCACCACGGAGATGAGATATGGTGAGTCTGAGCAGGGCCCAGGTGAGGCGAGGGTGTCTGGAGGGCTGATGACGCCCATCTCAGCAGATCCTGGGGTGTTCATGTGGTTGTTCACCAGTGTGCCCTCTGGGTTCTGCCTTATCCAAGCGTGGGAGTCACCAAAGTGGATTGGGATGGGGGTCAGACCTCTCTCTGGAAGAGTTTGCAGTCTGGGTGGATGAATGGGGGCACAGATCAAGCAAAGGAGCATGATAAACCCAGAGAAGGGAGCCCCCTAGCTGGGCAGTCAGGGAAGGCTTCCTGAAGGAAGCAATACGGGAGCAGAGATCAAAAGGACAAGTGGAAACAAGCCAAGCCAAAACAGTGGTGAGGGCATTCCAGGCCGAGAGGGGAGCGTGTACAAAGGCTCAAAGCTGGGAATGATCGCAGCAGGCCTTGGCATTGCAAGCGGACAAGGTTGCCTGGAAGGTTGGAGTAGGGAGGGTGCAGGGACATCTTCCTGCCCACACGGGTCAGTGAGTTTTGCCTGTGGCCCCAGGGTCAGGGTAAAGGAAGGAGCAGAAGAATGTGAAGAGGCCTCGCTTCTTCGAGGCTGCCTTGGAGGGCTGGCCTGGCTCAGCTGCCAGCATCCCCTGTCTTTCCCCTCTGGGCCCACATCTTCTGGGACCAAGGCCACCAGCTGCTGGAGCTTCCTGCTGAGTGGGCAAAAGCTCTCCAAGCCCTTGAGTCCTGCCTGCTGCCCCTCCCACCCCAGCTCCCGCAGCCACGGCCACCTTCTGCCGACCCTCCCTCCTGCAGCTTCAAGGCCCCAAGACCCTCAACTGGGTCCTATGTGTCTGCTGAATGGGTCAGGATGTGGGGGTGGGAGGGAGGCAGATTTGGGATGTGGTTTCTAGCTTACTAACAGGGAGTTCCCCCACCTCCACCCCTTTCTGGGCCTCAGTTTCCCCATTTGGGATAACACGTGCTGGCCAGCCATCGGGAGGCTTCATGCATAGACAGAAGTCAGAAGGGACCTTCTGGATCAGGCTGAGAGCATTGACGGGGAGACAAGGGGTCTTGCGTGAGGGCTGCTGGGAGCATGGGAGGAGTAGGACTGTTCCCGTGCCTGTCTGCTTTGGAGACAGAGCCCGGAAGTTGGGAGCTGTCTTTGTTACATTGAGTAGATACTGTTTTACTTACATCAGTGTTTTTGGCTGTAAAATGGGAGATAGCCCTGGTTTAATTAGAGACGGTTTATCATGACAGTGGCCTCTCCCAGGGCTCTGGGGGAGACGCCTCTCAGCCACCCCCGTGAGACTTCTGGCATCGTGCCCATCCATGGCAAGTGCCCAGTGGCCTTGCTCTGGCCTCTCCCCTAGGCCACCTTGGCCTCTCACAGCAGTCGATGAAGCCATCGGAGTGACAGCCAGTCCGTGGGCAGGCCACGGGCCCTGGAGGCTGGCCTGGGATTTAGTGCCTGCAGGAAGAAATTGAATTTCGCTTCTTTGTCGAACATCAGCAGAGAGCGCCAGGCGTATATCATGGCTCCTCCTGCCTGGCCGCCACTGCCTGTCACTGTGTGGGGGCCGCCCCCATTGTGCTCGGCAGAGGGCAGGTTCTTTTGTCTGGCTTTCCCTGTGGTCCATAGGCCCAGTGGTCCGCAGTGGATGGAGAGAGGCTCTGCCCTCCTGGGCGGGCACCATCCGGGCAGGCTGCCATGTGGAGCACAGAGCCAGAAGCAGCCAGCTGGGCTTGGCTGAAGCCGGAAGCAGGAGTTGGTTGGTAGCTGGGGTGTCTTTAGGGGTCAGAGGGGGCTGGTGACGGGAAGGGCACCATTGTTCCCACCATTCTCTGAGCCTCTGCAGGGTCCTCTGGGACTGAGGATGGGTGGAGATTGGATGCTGGTTGTCTCTGGGCATGAAGCCTGATATTTTCTCTGAGCAGGCAACCCTGGGCTTCCAGCTCATGCCCCTTGCCCTGCTTGGCGTGTTGCCAGGCTGCTCCATGGCGTGGTCTGCAGGCAGGGCTCTCGTAGGGAGTTGTATGGGGGAGGGGTGGTGATGTGGCATCAGCTCTAAGTGGACTCACAGGGCACACTGGTGCCCAGAGCTGGGCTGGCAAAGCCCCTTCCTCTCCCTTGGTAGGCAAGATATTCTTCCTCTTCACCACCTCTTCCTTTGAGCTTACCCTCTTTGGGTCAAGAGATGATGGGCACTTGATTCAGTTGGTTCCATGGGGTGGGGGCATCTGAGTTGCCCAGTGGCAACATCAGGACCCGGAGCACTCTGTGCCCAGTGGCGGCATCACCTCGGCCAAACCTTTGGCTTGACCTCCGTGCTTCCCCTCACCTCCTCCTCACTGGGCCAGGTGGGCACTTGGACCAGCTGCAGGAGAACTGGCTGGCACACATGGGACTGCCGGCTTGAGGACAGGATCGGTGGGATGGTGGTGAACAGAAAGCGTGAGATCCCTGTCCCAGCCCCTCCGCCAGGCACCAGGGCAAGGCGAGCAGTGCTCATTTTCTCTGGGGCCTCCCAGGTAGTTTCAACGCAAGGCCAAGCAGGGTGGAGCTGGGTTAGTACTGGGAGAGTGATGAGGCTGGGAGCGGCATGGCTGGGCCTGCCTCAGAACCGAGTGCATTTGACAAGAGGGTACAGACGCCTGTTAATTTCACGCAAACTGCCTTTGATAGATCTCTTGTTATTTTTGGTGAGTTGAGCCATAAATTTGTGCCATCTTGCTGCCGCAATCTGTTGGGTGGGGGGGGAGAGGAAGAAAGGGAAGGCAGGCAGGAAGGAGCTCCGCGGAGGACGGGCACGGAGGCTGGCTGAGGCCAGGGCTGGAAGACGCGGGGTAGAGGTGGTACCCGCTGCAGAGCACAGCTTCCGGGAGCTGGGCATCAACCTGCAGGTCTGCCCACTGATCCTCAACTTGAGGTGTGGCTGCTCCAGGAGACATCTGGGAGGAAGTGTCCTTGCACCCCCTTCCCTCCTCTGCCACACTCCCTGCCTCCCTCCAGGGGCACTGTCCCACCCTTGGCCGGATGCTACGGGCAGACCGTTCCCATCATCCAGGCTCCATTCCAGAGGCATGGCCACCAGATAAGCCTGAAGTCCCTTGAGTGTTGGGCCTGGGGTGGGCAAGAATGGGTTCAGATCCTGCTCTGCCACTGCTGCTGGGTGACTTGGACAAGGCATGCCCCACCGGAGCCTCAGGACCCCCAGTTCTCTGTGTGTGTCCCTTCCCTGATTCAGCCCCGGTTATGGCCTAGACTCCTCGTTCTGGCATTCCAGCCCCGCTCCTGATCCAGCTGACACCCGCTTTCTCTCTAGTTCTCTCTCACCCTTTCAACCCAGACTCCTACTGGCCCTGGAACCCTCTGCTTTCTGGCTTCTCTGCCTTTGCTTGGGCTGTTTCCCTCACTTGAAATACCCTTTGCCCTGGGTTATTCTTTGCCCCATCCTTCCAAGCACAGCTCAAGTCCTGTCTCCTCCAGGAAGCTGCCCCTCACCTGCCTAACCCAGTCCTTGATTGACTTTCTCCTCGACAGTCAGGCCCTGCTGTCTTCCTTTGACAAGCCTGGTCTAGTGTCAGGAAGAGGGACCCTCCCTGCCTTTTGGGGTGCAGACATGGCGGAGGCAAGGCCTCTCTCAGAGGCCCAGCACACGTGGTACATTTCCTGGAAGATCCTTCCAGCCAGATCTGTGCTGCTAGAAAGCTGTGTGCTCCCTCATGGGGTGGGGAGTGGGACTCAGGGCCCCCACCCCCGCCCCAGACGTCTCAGAAGGGACTGAGCCCCAGCCCATCCATCACACACGTCTTGGAGTCTTCATCAGAGTGGAGTTTATGCCAGGCCTTGGAGTGGCTCTGAGTGAATGAGATCTAAGGTGAACTGGACAAACCTGCCCTCTGGTGGGGGAGAGTGACTACTAGCTCAGTGGTGGTCAAGGCCACTGGCTGAAGTCGCCAAGCCCTAGGTTCAGTCCCAGACACCACCACTGACTGGCTGTGTGATCATGTTTCCCCATCCCTGTATCATAACCTATAAGATAGGGAGAGTGGAGCTATGCTAAAGAGTATTGGTGACGATTAAGCGAGAGAATGTGGGTTATCGCTTAGCACAGTGCCTGGCGCGTGGTAAACTCCTAATAAATAGGTGTGTGTTGTCAGAACTTAGTGCAATAGGTATAAATATATGTGCTGGATGTCAAGGGAGGAGGAAGAGTGAATGATTAAACCACAAAGGGGTGGGAAGGCTGTCTAAAGAAGGTGATTCTGAGTTGGGTTTTGAGGAGTGAATAGGAATTCACTGGCCTGTGAATTTTTTTCTTTAAATCAAATGGCTTTTTAAATTTAATATAGTAAAAAGAAATACCATATCATCAGTGGAAAAGAAGTATCACTTATCTGAAATCGGAGATAACCAAAGAAAATAAGAGATTCTAGCTTGACGCTCATCCTTTCTCTCAATTTGTTAGAAAAAGAAACCATCAGATACCGGGGATGGTGGTAACGTCTCAGAGTGCACAGACACCTTCTTTCTCATACATTTGGAAGGATTAAAAGTGACATGGGTCATATAGTTTATCATCTAAACCAGGACATTTTCGAGGTTATAAATGGGGGGAGGAGTACGGTCACTTCCATCAGGGCGGCAGGCCCAAACTGGACTCTCCCCAGCAGATTGGCAAATCATCACTCTGCGGGAAGGAGGCCTGGAAAGGGGCCCAGTGTTATTTCGTGGCACATTTATGCGCCTCCCCAAGTCATTGCCCCATGCAAGGGGAAGGGCTTTCAAGGTAGAGGAAACTGCCCTTGCTGGGGCGTGGTGTGTGAACATGCAGGGGACCAGCCTTTACTAGACGGTAGCCCCAGTGGTGGGAGATGGGGGCCGAGGCTCTGACCGCTGCCCCCAAACACTGGGACCTCACCCTGTTGGTGGAGGGCCTTAAGGAAGCGAGAAGTTAGGCAGCGTGGGGGAAGAGGGATGAGACAGACGTAGTCCCTGCTCTCGGGGAGCTCCTGGCCATGTGGAGGACGTGGCAGAGACCCAGCTAGCTCTGTTGGGAGGCTGGGCAGATAGGCCAACAGCCTGGGGAGGAAGTCGTTGGAGGGGGAACTGGCATTCTGGTGGGGTGTATGTACCCAGTTGCCTTGTACTGGGTACACCTTCCTCTGCCCTGGCCTTTCCCCCACCCCACCCCCCACCCCCAGATGCTGATACACTGCCGAGATGGGGAGCCATGGAGGGACATGACAGAACTGTGTTTCAGGGGGTCAGTTGGTGCCTACTGGGGGCTCTAGGGCCAGTCTCAGGGAGGATGTGGAGAGCCCTGGGAAGGGAGGACTGCTCTGTAGATTGCACTGCTGTCTCGCTGTGGAAGAGATGATTATCGTGGTTATTTTTAACACGTTCATGACAAAGGAGGCTGAGGGGGCTGCACTGTGTAGTTTGGGGGCAGGGTCTGTGGAGCGTGGAGTAGCAGGTGTGTGTGGTCCTTCTCAGATGGCAGAGCGCCTGTGCTT
This sequence comes from Cephalophus harveyi, assembly GCA_006410635.1. Classification (NCBI taxonomy): domain Eukaryota; kingdom Metazoa; phylum Chordata; class Mammalia; order Artiodactyla; family Bovidae; genus Cephalophus; species Cephalophus harveyi. The sequence continues at coordinate 250,651 of SJYT01022033.1, read as the reverse complement.
ACCCCGCCTGCCAGTACTTGGGGTGAGACTAGAGTGGCCCTGTGTGGCTGGGATGGAGGAGCCCTCAGGAATATCTGGTGCTTGCTGGATGCCTGTCCTGTGTCTGGCAGTTCAGAGCTGGGCCGTTTGTGCGAGAAGGTCAAGGGAGATTGAGATCCTTCCTCAGGGCCCGGGAGAGAGAGGAGCCCAGGTTACATACAGCTACAGCTGGGGAGAAGGGACCTACATGCCCAAACCTCTGTGTAGTGTGCCTAGGGAGCCTTCCTGGAGGAGGTGGCATTTGGAATCTAGAAACTTTCGACAGATTGAGGTAGAGGAAGGGCATTCCGAGAGGTGGGAACACCATTAACAGATGAGTGGAGGGAGGAACACATTTGCATGTTCAAGGGATACCAAGAAAGGGGGGGCGGCTCCTTTTCATTAAGAGCTTATTATGCTCCAGGTGGCCCATATCTCTCGTCATTTAATTCTCACAATGAATTAGAAAGTGTCATCTCTGTGTTCAGTGGGAAATTCAGAGAGGTGGGCGACTTGCCCAAGGGCACTCAGCAAGACTAGGCATGCTTGGGAATCAGACCTGCGTCTGTCTGTCTGGCTCCCAGATCTGTGTCCTTCCCACTGGCCCACTTGGCCTCACAGTGAGTTTGGCTGCCTGGGGGGAGGGGAAAGCAGGCCCTGACAGGTCAGCAGGGCCAGAGCATGCCAGGCTCAGAGGTTTGTGGTGGCTATCGCAGTGGGAGGCCCTGAAGTTTCCTCAGCAGGGGAGTGTGTGTGGCTGGGCTTCCAGAGGGCTGCTTTGGAGGCTACAGACAAGACTCAAAATTGATGCTTTTGAACTGTGGTGTTGGAGAAGACTTTTGAGAGTCCCTTGTACTGCAAGGAGATCCAATCAGTCCATCCTAAAGGAAATCAGTCCTGAATATTCATTGGAAGGACTGATGCTGGAGCTGAAGCTCCAATCCTTTGGCCACCTGATGCCAAGAACTGATTCACTGGAAAAGACCCAAATGCTGGGAAAGATTGAAAGCAGGAGGAGAAGGGGACGACAGAGGATGAGATGGTTGGATGGCATCACCGACTCAATGGACATGAGTTTGAATAAGCTCCAGGAGTTGGTGATGGACAGGGAGTCCTGGTGTGCTGCAGTCCATGGGGTCACAAAGAGTCGAACACGACTGAGCAACTGAACTGAACGGAGGAGACTCAGGCTCGCCTGGGGGAGGGAGGGGTTGATGAGCAAAGGAATGATTAGGAAGAGGTGTAGAAAAAAGGAGAACGGAGGCAGTGGTGGGGTGAAGGAGTGAATGGGGTCCTGTGGGAATTAGGAAAGGTGTCTCTGGGGAGGCCTGAGTTGAGCTGTATTTTGTCAGAGCCAGCACAGTTCAGTGGAACGTGGCCGTGGGATGAGGTGGGCCGGAGTTCGAATCCCACATGGGCCTCTGCAGAATGAGACCTTGGAGCCTCATTAGTATCTCATTAGTAAAATGGGCAAACGCGCCCTAATGAGGATTAAATGAGCTGGTGCAGAGTGCACAGTGACTGGCACATAGCAGTGGTATGGTGAATTACCTACTGCGAAGTTATTCACAACCAACGGGACAGTGATGAGATTGTTCAGGATTGAGCTGGGAGGCGGGTTGCAGGCGGCAATCAGGTGGGAAAGCTGGTCAGCTGTAGGGCGAGGGGCACCCTAGCCCCTGGTCCAGTCAGCTCATGGCACTCACAGTCTGGGGTGCTCACACCCCTCCGTGGACTGCTCTGTGTCCTCTTGGCCCTGGGTCCTCTCACACCCTGCCCTGGCCTGGGCCCAGAGCTGGCTGGGACCTGCACGTGGCATATGTACAAGAAACGTGTGTTTCAGTGGCTGACACCCCTGGTCTTAGCTCCTTCTTTCCTGGCAGGGAGAACTGGCTTTCTTCGGAGGGGGCTGCGGTAGGGATGGGGAGGGGAGGGCAATCAGTGCAGGCCCCACTGTGTGGCCTTAGGCTTGTCACTGACCCTCTCTGGCCCAACCAGAAGAAGAGGGGCTCAAGAGCTGGACCTGGGACACGTTCTGATTTTCATATGGGGTGGATTCTAGAACCACCGACACTACCTCTGGTTATGTGGTGAGGCTGGCCAGCAAATGGGCAGTAAGTGGTTAGTAGAGGATGCAGGCGCCACAGGAAGCAGTGTGAGCCCCTGACAAGTAAGTCAGGCTGGTCTCTCACGTGGCTACGTTTGATGGGCTTGCTGGATGCCAGGTCAGGGATGGGAGGGGGTCGCACACAACAGTAATGGCCAAGGCGCGAAAAACCAGCTGGATGAGAGGACGCTCAGCTGGGTTCACAACAGGTCAAATGGCATTTCCAGAATATTTATTAACAAGTGGATGTCAGGCTTGGGGGTGGTCTTGGTCGTGTGTGCAGGGCAGAGCTGATACTCAAGATTACAAATGACCATTTCCAATGACCCCCATGGGGTGGGAGGATCTAGGAGCAGTGTGTCCATTGGTGTTTACTGCTGTTTCTCTGGGCTGGATTCTGTGCTCATGTTCACTGGTGGTCAGGGAGATGGCTCACCCAGCCTTCCTTCAAAGGGCTCATGGGTTGGGGGAAATTCAGTTACCAGATGGAATCATCTGTGATGAGAGCGCATGTATAAGACAGGGCAGCCAACTCTGCTAGGGGAGCGAGGAATATGACTTCAAAAACAGGAGGTCATTTGATCTGGGTTTTGAAGGTCAAGTATGAGTTTTCCAGTTGAAGAAGGTAGGAAACAAACAGGTTTGAGAGGAGATGATGATCCTATTTTGGACATATTGAGTTTGGGCTGCCCCCCGCTCCCGTCGGGGGACCTGTTCAGGAGGCAGGAGTGAAGCACAGAGGGCTTCACTCTGTCTTAGGGGAGACAGTGATGTGGGAGCAACCATTTTGAGGGGGTTAATGAAGCCTGGGGGAGCAGGGAAACAGGACGAAGTGTGGCCGCCTGATGTGGGAAGCAGCAGGAAGACCAGCCTGGTCAAGGAGGCAGGGCAGGGTGAGGAGAAAGGCAGATGAGTCAGGGAGGGAGTGTTTCACGGCTGGAGAGTCTGTGGGGCCAAATGTTGCTGAAGAGTCACATGAGATGAGGCCTGCAAAGGGTCCTTAGGATTTAGCAACAAGGAGGGCGCTGATGACTCTGTCAAGAACGGTTTCAGCAGAAGGATGTGGTCCGAAGTCAGATTGCAGCAGATTTAAGGTGACATTTGAGGCAGGATGCGAGTGGCAGGTGAGAAACTGTAGTGCCAGCTGCAGACCACTCACTGATGGTGATGAGAAGCCGAGGGCAGTAGCCAGAGAAGGCTGGAGGGTCAAAGGAGGGCTGCCCTCAGAATGGAAGAGGCATAGATCTGCTCACCGGGTACCACGAGGAGAATGCTGACGAGATGCTGATGAGAGAGAAGGCAGGCGGGAGGAATGATAGGCAGCACGTGGCTGGGGGGCTGGCCTCGGGGAGGACAAGGACTGCAGGAAAGTTGGGAGTTGGAGGGGGGATGGTAAGAAGTCAGGATGTGTGTGTGTTGGTCAGGGGACTTCCATGTCAAAGCTTCTGCAGTTTCCCAGTAAAGCAGCTTGTTGTAGAGAGCGGGTAGGCGGAGGTGGGCTTGAGGAGAGAGGTCGAGGTCTGGCACAGCCGCTGAGGTTGGGGTCGGGGGAGGCAGGGAGCCCTGCATGCCCAGTGGATGTGAGGCCGTGAATCTGTCGTGGTGCCAGTTGGCACAACTGTGGATTTCTTCAGTAGCCTGGGGGTGGGCGTGGAGAAGGCGGGTTGTCACAGGCTCCAGGGCCAGGGAATGGCTGAGCGGGTGTGGTGGAGGGGCTGGGTGAGGGGATTCAAGAACTTGCCAGACATGGCTCCAGCATCTTCCCGGTGGCCTCGACAGAGACAGGGCCCAAAGTGAGGCCAGGAGGGATGGCAGATGCTGTTCAAAGGGAGGAGGCCCAGGGAGCTGAGGGGGTGGTGAGGGGAGATGATGAAAATAAGCCAGATAGTAGTGCCTTCTGAGAATTCTCCATGTCCAAGCAGGGTGCTGAGGGCTTCATGGCCTCCAGTCGAGAGGTCCTCAAGTCAGCCCTCGAGGTAGGGCGTATACTGAGTATTGTTCTCTGGAAGTCAGAAAACAGGATCAGAGAGCCAAAGACAGTTGCCCAAGGTCACGCAGCTGGTCAGTGTCCACACCCCAGTTAGGACCAGAGTCGCCTGACTCTGAGGCTGTCCTGGAGACAGAGGACCCGCAGGTTTCTGAGATGGTGGAGAAGCTTGAGGGATGAGGAAGATCAGCTGCTAGGACTGGTGGCTGAATTGGAGGGAAGGGTCCAGGAGTGGATGAGGCCAGAGACTGGGCTGAGTGGCAGCTCAGGGCTCCTTGGACCTGCAGGTTTGCTCAGAGTGGCCACTTTCATACCTGGTCAGGAAGAGCTTTCTCTTAGGCTTGCAGCAGGGGGCGGGAAAAGTATACAACCTTCTTGAATTCCTTCCAACACGGAGTGCCTGTGCTGTGCTGACCTGGTGTTCAGAAATAGGAGAGGGCCTGGGGGTAGGGGAGAGGAGTACCTTCTAGTTTGGGGATAGCGTGGGCTGAGCCCTGTCCTAGAATTATGTTCGGGTCCCACCTGCCCCAGCAGCCTCTACACGGGCTGGGTCTTTCTCCCCTGTATTCATGTCTGCTGCCGTGCCCGCTACCCAGCCTGTGCGAGGAGGCCTGATGAGCTCATGTCTGAGCAGGAGGGCCTGACTTTGGAGAAAGGGAGCTCCCAGCCCCTCCTCCAGGACTGGCGGTGCTTCCCAGGCCTAGACCAGACACATAAATCAGGGCAACCCAGAGCCCAGTGAGGCGGGGCCGGGGAGCAGCCGCAGACCCCAGAGCGCCCGCTGCTCTCTGGCCACAGAGCAGTGGGGCGTTGGATGGAGGCACCTGTCCTAGGCCCTTAGCTCTTGGAGGAGCCGCGTTCTGACCTGTGTCTCCAGGTCACAGTCCAGTGCTGCTTGGGCCCCAGGCCCCGCCCCTGACTGGGCAGGAATCGTGTCCCACAGGCAGGACTGGGGGGCGGTCATGGCTGCTCACCTTGGCTGTTTGTCCGCCTTCGGGTCAGCCCTTCAGGTCAGGGGCAAGAGGCTGGACTTCCGGCTTACCAAGCTGTGTCATCTTGGATGAGGCACTTCCCTTCTCTCCGGTCCTCAGTTTTCTCATCTTTAAACGGCGGCGATGGTCCCTGCTTCCCAGGCGAGGAGGGTTTAAGGAGATAGGTAAGGACAGCACTTGGCAGAGAAGCCTCCCAGAGCTCATTAATATGAGCGGCCACTCCCTGCAGTCTCCCCTAGTCTGGCGGAGGCAAGAGGCAGATAGTCGTGAGGCTATGCGTGAACCCGGAGTGGCCTTTGAGCCTCAGCTTCCTTATCTGTAAAATGGTGGTGGTGGTGGGGCAGGGGGCAGGACGTGATGCGCTCAGCGTCGCCTGCAGCTGGTTCCAGGCCCTCCGGCTGAGGGCAGGCAGACCCGCTCTCTGCCACTCTGGCAGGACGGAGCTGGCCTCTGCTGAGCCCCTGCCACCACCTCCGTGTTCCAGGTGAGGAGCCGGAAGAGGAACCGAAGGTGAAAACCCAGTGGCCAAGGTCTGCAGATGAGCCTGGGCTGTACATGGCGCAGACAGGTAACTCGGGCCCGCCTCCCTTCCTCTGTGGCGGGGGCCCGACTGTGTGGCGTCTGGTGGCATGTGTGCTTGGCGTGTGCCCGTCTGTGTCTGTGTCCTGGCGCTCAAGTCGTGTCTCTCTGCCATGTGACGCCTGTTGGGGCAGGGCGGGGTCGCCTCTTGAAGAGCCTGTCGCTCCGGGGTCAGGGTAAGAGGATTCCTAGGAGACAGTGCTTGGGAGATACCCCCTGCCGCCGACGCTGTCCCTCTCTCGTAGGCGACCCGGCAGCTGAGGAGTGGTCCCCGTGGAGCGTGTGTTCCCTGACGTGTGGGCAGGGCCTGCAGGTGCGGACCCGCTCCTGCGTGTCCTCCCCCTATGGGACCCTGTGCAGCGGGCCCCTGCGGGAGACCCGGCCCTGCAACAATTCAGCCACCTGCCCAGGTATGCCCATCCTCCCCGCCTGGTCTGCCTGCAGGGTCAGGTCCTGCCTGGGACTTGGGCAAGTTCATCTTCCAAAGATGGTTGGTTGCCTCCTCCTTTCATTCAGCAAAACTGACTGTCTGCCCCCGCCACCCAACCACCATCCGTGCCCAGCCCCCACCCCGGGCACTGGGGACACAGATGAATCAGACCAGGGCCTGCAGAAGCGGGCTTGGTTCTGGGCACGTCACTCCCCTGATACCTGCGTCCTGGCAGTCAAGGCGTGTCTTGTTACCCTCACTGTCCTCCCTGTTCCCTGTGCTCTGGCCACACTGGCACCTCTTGCACTTTTCCCACCTCCCTGCACTGGCTTATTCTCATCCTATCCCCTCCACCTCCCCCTGGGCTATTAAAATTCAGCCTGTCCTTCAAGATCTGGGAGAAATGCCACTAAAAAAAAAAAAAAGAAAAGAAACTTTCTCTGACCATCCCCTCTCTCCTCTGACTGTCCTACTCCCCAGGGAGTCCCCTCTAGACCCTGAAGCCTTCCTTGGTTCAGCATGGAGTTGCTGGGAATGCGCATGCGCCTGAGGGGCCTGGCGGCTTTAGCGGGTCCTGCCCCTTGTGCCTGAGGGAGTGAAGTGGTGCCTAGGCCAGACCGACTCTTGGCTGGGAACTTAGAGTAGGGTACCCGGGGGAAGGGGGTCTTGGCAACTGGGGCTGTGCAGGAGCTTGCACAGGGCTGGGGCAAAGCTGTGTTCCGCTGTGAGCTCTTTGTGTCAGTGTCCATGTAGAGGGTCATGTCTATTTGTGTGTCCACGTGCTTGGGATCGGGAGGGGCATTCTCTTGCCCCTGCCAGCCTTGTTGGATTCTCGTTCTGGGTTTGGGGTGGGGAGGGGTAGGGATGGGGTAAGGCGGGGTAGATCTTGAGCCCTTTCCTGGGCTTTCCTGTGCCCCCAGGAGAGGAGGACCCCTGGCTCCCCTCCTGGGTTGATTCTAGTCTCCCAGGTCGGGTGTCCACAGGCAGTGTGGCCTGTGTGAATTGGGACTAGAAGTCTGTGTCTTCTATAATCACCCTCAAAGGGCGGTGTCCTGGGCCCCAGGACAGAGCCAATGAGGAGCGGGGGCAGAGCCGCCGGAGCTCCTGATTGGTGGGCGGATGGCAGTGGGCGGGGCCAAGGTGCCGCCCAGCCACCGGCCACATGCTTCCTTGCAGTGCACGGCGTGTGGGAGGAGTGGGGGTCCTGGAGCCTGTGCTCCCGCAGCTGCGGGCGGGGGTCCCGGAGCCGGATGCGGACCTGCGTGCCCCCCCAGCACGGCGGCAAGGCCTGCGAGGGTCCCGAGCTGCAGACTAAGCTCTGCAGTATGGCCGCCTGCCCGGGTCAGTAGCACCCGTGGGCTTCCAGGCGGGCATTGCCCAGCCAGGGTGGGGGGTCGGGAAAGGGGAGGAAGTCAGGTCCAGTACCCTGCCCCTGGGGGATCCCAGGAACTTTGACCAAGCATGGGGAGACTGGCAAAGTCTACCTGCCAGTGTGGGAAGTGACCTGGCCCAGCACGTACTTGGAGTTGGCACCCAGGGACCCCCATCCGAGGGGGCTGCTTGCCCGTGCCCCTTCCCCTGAGCTACGCCTTGTTGTTCACAGCAGTTTGGAGCTCATGGCCAGCTGGGCTCTGAGAGGACCCAAAGCTGGGCTTATATGTGGGCACAGATCAGAAGGTGGTGGCCCAGGGCCCATTTCCCTAGCCAGAAGAGAGTGTGCGTGCCTCAGTGCTGAGTGGAGAGGGTCCTGTGTTCCTGGAGCTGGTGGCAGGCAGGCCCAGGCCCAGGCACCACCAGCTCCCTCTAGCCCCCCTTCATCCACCCCTCTCCAGTGGGTCTGGCCTCATTCAAATCTGAATGCCATCTCCCTGCAGGGCTTTGCCCCCACCCATCCCCACACCTCTTGCTCAACAGCCACCCCTGCTTGTGTCTCCCCATGCAGTGGAAGGCCAGTGGCTAGAATGGGGTCCCTGGGGCCCATGTTCCACGTCTTGTGCCAACGGGACCCAGCAGCGCAGCCGGAAGTGCAGCGTGGCAGGCCCAGCCTGGGCCACGTGTGCCGGGGCCCTCACTGACACCCGGGAGTGCGGCAACCTTGAGTGCCCGGGTGAGTGTGCGGTGCAGAGGCAGCAGGTGGCGGCCCTGGACCAGGGGGCACCTGGGGCCACTCATGCCCCCCGTCTCTGCAGCCACAGATGGCAAGTGGGGGCCGTGGAATGCGTGGAGCCTGTGTTCTAAGACATGTGACACAGGCTGGCAGCGCCGTTTCCGCATGTGCCAGGCCACGGGCGCTCAGGGTTACCCCTGCGAGGGCACCGGCGAGGAGGTGAAGCCCTGCAGCGAGAAGAGGTGTCCAGGTATTGCCCACCGGACCCTGGGGCTTGGGGGGCAAGTGCCTGGCCCTGGCTGAGCCCTGCCGCTGTATCCACAGCCTTCCATGAGATGTGCAGGGACGAGTACGTGATGCTGATGACATGGAAGAAGGCGGCTGCTGGCGAGATCATCTACAACAAGTGCCCCCCCAATGCCTCAGGTCAGGGGCAGGTGGCTCTCCCTGCAGGCCCCCCACTCCCCCCTCCGCCGACACCCGCCATCCCTGCTGTTCCCTTCCAAGCCTCCGGCCTCTTTGAGCCTCCATCCTGAGGTGTGGAGTGAAGTGGGTGAGAGCTGAGCCTCCACATCCAGCCCTCTGTCCTGTTCCCCTGCAGGGTCTGCCAGCCGCCGCTGTCTCCTCAGTGCCCAGGGTGTGGCCTACTGGGGGCTGCCCAGCTTTGCCCGCTGCATCTCCCATGAGTACCGCTACCTGTATCTGTCAGTGAGTGCACCCTGCTGGGCTGGGATGACACAGGGTCTGTCCCAGACTCTGGTGGGGGGTGGAGGGAGCTTGATTCTTGCTCATGCCCATGTGCCTTGGGCTATAGCTGTGTGCCCACTTCTGCCCAGCTCTGCCTCTCCTTGTCTGGCAAACTCCTATTCATCCCTCAATGCCGGACTCTCTTCCCTTAGCCCTAGTGCCTACCTCTCTGCACCTGCAGCCCCCCTGAGCTTCTCCGTCATTAGGTGTTGAGTGCTCATCACAGTGTCTGTGTCCTGTGAGTCTGTGAGCTCCTTGAAGACAGGAACAAAGTTGAAATTATTTTTATGTCCCCAGTGCCCAACCCAGGGCTCCCCATGGGGTAAAAATGGTGTTTGCGAACTTGGCCTGTGTGTACTTATCTGACTGGAGCTGGTATTGTGTTTGTGCTTGAAACTTGTGTTTGAGAGGGAGAGAGCACAGCGCACTTCAGCATGGGTGGACTCCTTTCCATTGGGGAGGTCCCTGGACTGTGTTTATCATCTTTTCTATGTGCATCTGAGCTCCTTCCTTCTCTTGCTACTTCTGTTTCAGTCTTTTTTTTTTTTTTTCCACAGCCTTCCATGAGATGTGCAGGGACGAGTACGTGATGCTGATGACGTGGAAGAAGGCGGCTGCTGGCGAGATCATCTACAACAAGTGCCCCCCCAATGCCTCAGGTCAGGGGCAGGTGGCTCTCCCTGCAGGCCCCCCACTCCCCCCTCCGCCGACACCCGCCATCCCTGCTGTTCCCTTCCAAGCCTCCGGCCTCTTTGAGCCTCCATCCTGAGGTGTGGAGTGAAGTGGGTGAGAGCTGAGCCTCCACATCCAGCCCTCTGTCCTGTTCCCCTGCAGGGTCTGCCAGCCGCCGCTGTCTCCTCAGTGCCCAGGGTGTGGCCTACTGGGGGCTGCCCAGCTTTGCCCGCTGCATCTCCCATGAGTACCGCTACCTGTATCTGTCAGTGAGTGCACCCTGCTGGGCTGGGATGACACAGGGTCTGTCCCAGACTCTGGTGGGGGGTGGAGGGAGCTTGATTCTTGCTCATGCCCATGTGCCTTGGGCTATAGCTGTGTGCCCACTTCTGCCCAGCTCTGCCTCTCCTTGTCTGGCAAACTCCTATTCATCCCTCAATGCCGGACTCTCTTCCCTTAGCCCTAGTGCCTACCTCTCTGCACCTGCAGCCCCCCTGAGCTTCTCCGTCATTAGGTGTTGAGTGCTCATCACAGTGTCTGTGTCCTGTGAGTCTGTGAGCTCCTTGAAGACAGGAACAAAGTTGAAATTATTTTTATGTCCCCAGTGCCCAACCCAGGGCTCCCCATGGGGTAAAAATGGTGTTTGCGAACTTGGCCTGTGTGTACTTATCTGACTGGAGCTGGTATTGTGTTTGTGCTTGAAACTTGTGTTTGAGAGGGAGAGAGCACAGCGCACTTCAGCATGGGTGGACTCCTTTCCATTGGGGAGGTCCCTGGACTGTGTTTATCATCTTTTCTATGTGCATCTGAGCTCCTTCCTTCTCTTGCTACTTCTGTTTCAGTCTTTTTTTTTTTTTTTAAGTGTCTTCCAATTCTCTCTCTGTATGTCTCTTTCTGAGATTCTCTCCCCCCGCAGTCCCTTTGAGCGTCTCTATCTGACCTTCTCCCTCTGGATGCGCGTGGTGGCTAAACTGCAGCGGGACGGGCCAGGGGCTGGTCCCAGCTCCTGACGCTTCTGTTACAGTGGTCCCCCTGTCACCTGCAGCTTCGGGAGCACCTGGCCAAGGGGCAGCGCATGCTGGCGGGCGAGGGCATGTCTCAGGTGGTGCGCAGCCTGCAGGAGCTCCTGGCCCGGCGCTCCTACTACAGTGGGGACCTGCTTTTCTCCGTGGACATTCTGAGGAACGTCACCGACACCTTCAAGAGAGCCACCTACGTGCCCTCGGCTGATGACGTGCAGGTACCCCTCTGCTCTGTCAAGAGGAAGCGGAGCTGAAGTTCAGAAGCCCTGTTTTGAAGTGGAGGAGGCCAAGCCTCTATAGCTGAGTCTGCAGGCGGTGTGGCAGGTGTGGCTGTGGCGGGGAAGCTACTGTCCCTGGGGTCGTGACCTCCCAACACCCACTGCTCTCTCCCCAGCGCTTCTTCCAGGTGGTGAGCTTCATGGTAGATGCAGAGAACAAGGACAAGTGGGATGACGCTCAGCAGGTGAGGAGCTGGGCTACCAGGCTTCTTCCCCTGTGGCTCACTCCCACCTCAGCCCCTTACACCCTTTCTGTCCCCAGGTGTCCCCAGGCTCTGTGCACCTGCTCCGGGTTGTGGAAGACTTCATTCACCTGGTGGGCGATGCTCTCAAGGCCTTCCAGAGCTCTCTGATTGTCACAGATAACCTGGGTACAAAGAGGCAGGCCGGGGAGAGGCTGCTGGATGGGGCCAAACGCCATAGGGGAGGGGATGGTTTCCAAGGGCTCTTCCTGTTTTCCTCTCCTGTTCTCTGGGTCCTGTCTTCCCTCGTTTAACTCCTTAATTGCACCTGTCTCTCCGTGTTTTCTTCCCATTCCCCCATTTCTTTGTTGTTTCTCTATGTGTCCGCCCCACCTCTGTGTCTGTACCAACCTTGACGTCTCCATCTGCATTCCTGCTCTGTCTCCCCCGCGTCTGTCTCTCCCCCGTGACGGTTCTCTCTGTCTCTTATCTCTCTCGGTCCATGGCAGTGATCAGCATTCAGCGAGAGCCTGTCTCCGCTGTTTCCAGCGACATCACATTCCCCATGCGGGGCCGCCGGGGCATGAAGGACTGGGTGCGGTACTCAGAGGACCGCCTCTTCCTACCCAAGGAGGTGCTCAGCCTCTCCTCCCCAGGGAAGCTGGCCGCATCTGGGGCAGCGGGCAGCCTGGGCAGAGGGAGAGGCCCAGGAACCGTGCCCCCTGGCCCCGGCCACTCCCACCAGCGCCTCCTGCCGGCAGACCCCGAGGATTCCTCCTCCTACTTTGTGATTGGTGCTGTGCTCTACCGCACCCTGGGCCTCATCCTGCCACCGCCCAGGTGAGTCTCTGGGAGGAGGGACGTGGATGGGGCTGCTGTGGATCCCGGCAGGCCCAGGTGAGGCAGGAGGGCTGAGCCTACGCTGGCCACAGAGAGATCCGTCCGGAGCCTCCTGCAGCCTCTTGGACCTTTTGCCAGGCTCTGGACACAGGTGCTTCTCAGAGATGTCCATTGCAGCTGCCAGAGGCTGCAGAGGGCTCCAGGGGCTGTTGGACTGTGTTCTGGACCTCAAAGTCCTCGGCCCCATGGAACCCTAGGCCTTCCTCTAGCCTTGGCCCCACGGTAGCCTCCTGCCTCTGGTCCAAAGCACCTTCCAGGTTCCCAGCTAGGTGTGGGTGCCTGGTGGCAGGAGCTGACCTCAGCATCTGTCCCCCAGGCCCCCTCTGGCCGTCACATCCAGGGTGATGACAGTGACCGTGAGGCCTCCCACCCAGCCACTAGCGGAGCCCCTCATCACAGTGGAGCTCTCCTACATCATCAATGTGAGTAGGTGCCTGGGCAGGGGACCCTGGGGTAATGCAGCAAGGGCAGCCAAGGGCCTGTCTGATGGGGAGGTGGTGTCCCCCTGACGGTGCGCTGAACCTCTGACCACCGGTGGTCGGGGTGGTGAGCGCCTCACTCCGCTCTGGACTCAGCTCTTCTGCTCCCCAGGGCACCACGGATCCCCATTGTGCCAGCTGGGACTACTCCAGAGCGTGAGTTGGGCAAGGGCTCAGTGCGGGGAAGGCTGCAGCCACAGGACTCCCCCTTGGGTGGGGGTGTCCCACCTGGAAGGCTAGAGGGCGGGTTCCTGGGCACCATCCTTGGCCTAAGGGATCAAGGGCAGACCCAGGGCTCCGGCTGCCTGCCTCTTGGACGTGGCCTTGCCCTGGGTCTCACCTCTTCTTGGGCAGCGGCCGGCACTGGGGGTGGGACTGCTGAGCCAGGCTGGGGCTCATTCCCCCTCTCCCCGGACCCAAGAGACGCCAGCTCAGGGGACTGGGACACCGAGAGCTGCCAGACGCTGGAGACGCAGGCAGCCCACACCCGCTGCCAGTGCCAGCGCCTGTCCACCTTCGCTGTGCTGGCCCAGCCGCCCAAGGACCTGGTGAGTGGGAGGGAAGTGCCCGGGCTGGACAGGAGAAGAGGCTCCTGGGTGCCAGGGGCCATCTGTGGTGGTGGTGGTGGTGGGGCTACCTGGGTGATCCCATGTGGCATCTGAGTAGATATATTTGTGGGAGGGCACAAGGAAGTCTGTGCCCCTGGGATGGTGCCCGCAATGATGACACACGCCTGGGGGTGTGTGGCAGTGGGTGATTTGCCTGCATGTACACACACGTGTGCATCTGGTTGTGAGCGGAAGAGTGTGGGCGACATAAATACGTGTGTACATATGTGACTGGGTCTGCTCCGTGCACGTGTGAAGGCAGCAGTGAGCCCCCTCTGTGTGTACGCATGACCCAGGTGGAGGTGCTAGTCTGTCCTAGACAGGAAGTGGGGGAGGCGTCCCTGCAGCTGCCCCCCCCCGTGCCCCATCAGCCTGTCTGCCCCTCTACCCCAGGCCCTGGAGCTGGCGGGCTCCCCCTCGGTCCCCCTTGTGATCGGCTGTGCCGTGTCCTGCATGGCGCTGCTCACTCTGCTTGCCATCTACGCCGCCTTCTGGAGGTAGGTGGGATGGTGGGGGGTAGGGCTGGGGAAGGAGGTGTCTGGCCATCCCCGGTTGGGCCGGGCAGCTAGCTTTTCTGTCTGTGCCCACTGTGTCCCCCCACACCACCCCCAGGTTCATAAAATCCGAACGCTCCATCATCTTGCTGAACTTCTGCCTGTCCATCCTGGCATCCAACATCCTGATCCTTGTGGGCCAGTCGCGGGTGCTGAGCAAGGCAGGTGCAGGCTCACAGGGGTGCCGGGGTGCGAGAGTGGGGTGAAGAGGGGGACGGCACACACATGTGCGTGTGTATGAAACTGAAGTGTGTAGACTCTCAAGCGGGGGTTGTGTGAGAGTGTGAGTGGGAGCTGGTGTGAGTGAGCATCCCTGCGGGCGTTGGAGAGGGGGGTGTGTGTGTTCCAGGGAGAGATGTCTGTGTACATCTGCAAACGTGGAGGTGAGCTGAGCGAGTGTGTGCACGTGTGTTGGACGTGTCTGCGGGCACGAGGGAGCCCAAGTGAAGCCTCTTGCACCCCTTGCCCGCGTCTGATCTGTGCTGGCTGTCCCCCTTGTGCCCCCGCGGCCCTCTCTACCTGTCGCCAGCCCTGCTGGTGCCAGACGTGTGGCCCGCCCGGCCGTGACGTCGCAGGCCCTCCTGTTTGTCCCCCTCCATGGCACCCCCGTCTGTGCGTGGGCAGCCCGCCCGCCCCCGGATGCCGAGCACCATGTGCGTGTCATGGGCCCGTGTCGTGCTGTGTGTGGGTGCAGGAAGACGGGGGTGCCTGGCGGGGCTCTGTGGGGGGTGCAGCTCAGGTGGGCGGCCGTGGCAGCGCCCAGCAGCAGCGGGCATGGGAAGCCCAGCGCCTCCCAGCCTGGCGGCTGCTCAGGGCCACTCCCTGCCTTTGGTCTCCCCGCAGGGCGTGTGCACCATGACCGCCGCCTTCCTGCACTTCTTCTTCCTGTCGTCCTTCTGCTGGGTGCTCACCGAGGCCTGGCAGTCCTACCTGGCTGTCATCGGGCGGATGCGCACCCGCCTCGTCCGCAAGCGCTTCCTCTGCCTGGGCTGGGGTGAGCAGGGCCCATGCTGGGCCCTGTCCCTGGGCCTCGGGGGCAAGGGCAGCTGGAGAGCTTCAGCTTTGGCCCCTGGTCTGCTCTCTGGTGCCAGGCGTGGCCCCGGCCCTGCTCTCTGGGCACAGGGGTCAGCTGGGCTGGGGGTCTGGGAGGATCAAGGACCCTGAGGACGGGCGGCCGTCTCACTCGGGCTCCCCCGCTCCCCCAGGTCTGCCTGCTCTGGTGGTGGCCGTGTCTGTTGGCTTTACCCGCACCAAAGGATACGGTACATCCAGCTAGTACGTGGGCCTCCCGGGGTGGGCAGTGGGGGTCCGTGGGCCTGATAGGGTTCCAGACTTCTTAGAATGCGATCCTGGCCCATGCCTGCTGTGGGCCTTCGGGCCAGTTGTCCCATGTTTGAGCCTCAGTTTCCCTGACTATAAAAGGCTGGGATTGGATGATCTCAGAACCATTTACTCAGGGATCAGCCTTGTTTGACCCCCCGCGGTAGCCCCAGAGCCTTTGTTAGAGGGGTGACCGAGGCTCTGTGTGAGCCAGTGGCTCACTCTCACCCCGTCTGGGTCCTGGCCCCATGTGTGATGTGACCTGGCAGCTCAGGGGGCCCTGCAGGACGGCGTTTGAGGGTGACAGCAAGCCTCCCTGGGTATCTGAAGCCTCCCTGGGTATCTGATGCCCCCCTGGGTATCTGATGCCCCATTTCCCCTTCCCCAGCTGCTGGCTCTCTCTGGAGGGTGGCCTGCTCTATGCCTTCGTGGGCCCAGCAGCTGTCATTGTCCTGGTATGTGGCCCTGCAGTGTGGGGACGGGCGTGTGGCCCCAGGGGTCTGCCTCCTCCACCTGGGGGTGTCCCTGCCAGGAGGGCATCTAGTGATCCTGTCTTCCCCCACTCCCACTCCACCGGGCCCCCAGGTGAATATGCTCATCGGAATCATCGTCTTCAACAAGCTCATGGCTCGCGATGGCATCTCAGACAAGTCCAAGAAGCAGAGGGCCGGGTAAGGGGAGGGGGGTTGTCTGTGCCATGGCCTTGTGGGCAGTGCTGTAGGCAGGGTGGGCCGCAGCCACCCTTGGAGACTCAGGGCTTGATGATGCGACTGGGGCTCCCTGGCCTTGGGGCATCAAGGGTGCAGGCAAGGTGGGCACCCGGTGTGCTCAGCTGCAGCCCCTCGCCCACCCTAACCCACCTCTCTCTCTCTCATCTGCCCTCCCCCTCCCACCCCACTCGGGGCTCGCACCGCCCCATCTCCTCCCATTTCCTGTGTGTCTCCCCTCCTTCTCCCATGTCTGTGCCGCCCCCGAGGTCGGAGCGGTGCCCCTGGGCCAGCCTGCTCCTCCCCTGCTCAGCGTGTGGAGCGGTCCCCAGCCCCCTGCTCAGCTCAGCCTCGGCCAGGAACGCCATGTTAGTTGTGCCCCCGTGGGAAAGGGGGGTGGGCGGGGGCAAAAGAGTGGGGGGCAGTGCTTGTGGTTCAGCCACACCCTCCTCCTTACACCCCCACCCTACAAAGGCTCATAGAATCTTCCGCTCTCAGAATTTTTGAGCGCAAAGAACCTTAGAATTAGAATGATAGAATCTTAGAATAAGACAATCAGAAGCTAAGAATGTTCGAATGAGTGAATCAGAGAGTCTTATCATCTGTCATAGAATCTGAGACTTAGAATTTCAGAGGCATTGAATCTCGCAATCAGCTGGAGGACAGAGAAGCTTGGAGGTAGGGAATTATTAGGCTGAGATGTCCCCTGGCAGCTGAGACCCTTAAAATCCCAGCCACACAAGAGTTGAATGAATGAATGAACTTACAAGGGTTTCAGGCCCAACCTTCCACTGAGGCCAGAAAGGCAGCTAACCCTCCCTTGACCAGCGGGGGCCCAGCTCTGGCTTGCTCACCTCCAGGGTCAGGGAGCTCACTGCCTGTGGAGGTGGCAGGGACCATCTCCAGGAGCTCCATGTAGTAGAAAGCTCCCTCTCACTTGGGCTGCCATCTGCTTCTCTGATCCAGTCTCTCAGAACTAACAGTCAAAAGCCTGGGCTTCAGAGGCAGCCAAGTTGAGTTTGCATACTGGCTCTGTCTCTGCCTCTGCCCAGCTGGGCACACTCCAGTTTTCTCATCTGTAAATTGGGATAATAATCCCCATGCCTGTTTATTAGAGTTGTTTTGGTCACAGTGTGACTCATGTATGTAAAGTATTTGGTGTAGGGCCTGGCAGAGCATTGGTGGTTAATCAATGGCAGCTCTCATGGCTGTGATTAGGTCCTCTCTTTAGTCTTGGCTCTGCCCCCCAGGGGTTGTGGAGGCCACTGTGCCTGCTCCCTGCCAGGGTGAACAACCCTGGACCACTCTTTCTAGGATAGGTCTTGGCCCCCTGCCCATGTCTCTGCCTTGTCCAGAGCCATGCCCACTCCTGCCTGCCTCTCCCACCCCAGTGTTCATGAGGCAGAGTGGGCAGGGTGGCACGGAGGGCAAGACTGCCCCCACTGTGCCCTCATCGACTATTGTTGGTGGGGGCAGGCTGACACTGGTGCCTGGATGCCAGGGACCCTCTGCCTTTTTTCTCTGCCCTCCTTTGTCAAGGAGGCTGGGGACATGTGGGTTTGGCCCTGACCTCCGCCCTCCTTCTCCCACCCCCCACCCCACCCCCTTCACCCCTGCCAGCTATGGTCTTTCTGCCCAGCTCTGAGCAGGCACCCTAGAGCCCTGTCTCTTATACACATCTCATCAAGGGTGCAGTAGGGACCCTCTGCCTTTTTTCTCTGCCCTCCTTTGTCAAGGAGGCTGGGGACATGTGGGTTTGGCCCTGACCTCCGCCCTCCTTCTCCCACCCCCCACCCCACCCCCTTCACCCCTGCCAGCTATGGTCTTTCTGCCCAGCTCTGAGCAGGCACCCTAGAGCCTGGCACCTCCTCCTTGGGAAACTGAGGCAGAGGAGCCTCTGCACCCCTGGCCCCCTCATCTCCCCTGAATATTTGCGCTCTGTGATGTCCTCCGTCCTCTCTGCCTGTTTAATCTTCCGGTGTGTCTCTGCCCGTCTCATCCCCGCTCTCACCGTGTCTGTCGTCTCGCTTTGTCCCTCTCCCTCTCCTCCCCGCCCAGAGTCTCTGGGGATGCGGCCCAGGCCTGTAATTCTGTGCAGATTGGGGCTGAAATGCACAGCACCTGTGTCTGTCTCCCTCCTCCTCTGTCCCACTGGTTCTCTCCAGTTTCTCCGTCTGCCCCGTAATGCTGCCTCTGGCTCCATCCCCTGTGTCAGTGTGTCTGTCCCTCCCTCCTTCCTGGTCCCCCAGTTTTCTGCTCTTTGTCTTTGTTCCGTTTCTCTGCCCCCAGCTGCTCAGCCCCTCTCTGCCAGGGGACGTGACTGGGGTCATATCGCTGGGGGCCCCGCCAGTCTCGGGCAGCTCAAGGGCCCCAGGCTGAGTGCAGGCCCAGGCTCAGTCCAGCCTGGCCCCCGGGAGGGTCCCCGACGGACCGTCTGCCTCGTCCTCAGGGCCTCGCTCTGGAGCTCCTGTGTGGTGCTGCCCCTGCTGGCGCTCACCTGGATGTCTGCCGTCCTGGCCATGACGGACCGCCGCTCCGTCCTCTTCCAGGCCCTGTTCGCGGTCTTCAACTCTGCGCAGGGCTTTGTCATCACGGCGGTCCACTGCTTCCTGCGCCGAGAGGTGGGCTGGATCTCTCCCGGGGCCCGTCCACCCCTGCCTGCGACCACACCGGTCCCTTGCCGCTCCCCATGGTGCAGACGAGCATAGCTGGGGAGGATTAAGGCCCCGACCAGGCCCCCATTTGGGCAGCTCTTGGTGTGGAAGCTGATAACCTGGGCAGCCTTGGCCCCCCTGGGGCTCCTTCTACCCACCCCCCTAGGCTGGATACACCGCTTTCCTTCCATGCCCATCTGGGTGCCTGGGGTGGAAGGCAGGCAGCTCGCCGTAGCCAAGGGGCCCTGTGATGGCCTCAGGCCCAGCAGACACCTGCTGTCCCCAGGTCCAGGACGTGGTGAAGTGCCAGATGGGCGTGTGCCGGGCTGATGAGAGTGAAGACTCCCCCGACTCATGTAAGAACGGGCAGCTGCAGATCCTGGTGAGTGAGGAGGCCCGGGCAGGGCACAGGTCAGTTCTGAGTACCCCCTGCCCTAGACCCCTCACCTTCCCCTTCCCTCTTCTCTGTCCCCATCTTTCTGGGAACAGAGATCAGGTTTGATTCTGGCTCAGCCGCTGACAGCTGAGTGGCCTTGGGCAAGTCCCCCCTTCAGACATCCCCCCCTCTCGGGTGGGGCTCGAGGAGACCACACCGGGGGCCTCTCTGCTCTGTTGGGCAATGTGCCATGGGCAGACCATCTGGCTGGGTAGGGAGGGGCCTGAGTTCCCTCCCACCCTGATACATGGATCCTCTCTCTGCCTGTCTGCTCTCTCCCTCTCTGCCTATAGTCAGACTTTGAAAAAGATGTGGATCTGGCTTGTCAGACTGGTGAGTGTGCCAGGGCAGCGCTGAGAATGGCCCCAGAGATGGGGATGAACAAGGGGCCCCCCAGCCCTACCGTGGGATGCTCTGATGGATTCTGGCTATGGGGCCCAGCTTTTGAGTCAGGCAGCCCTGAGCTGGAGTCTAGGCTGTGAATACCACCCACTGTATGACTTTGCGTGGACAGCTTACTCCTGGAGCCTCACTTATAAAGGAGAGAAATCTGTTCTCCTAAGGTAGATAGGAGCCTTAAATCAATTAGGGGACACCAAATGCCTAGCAGGGTGCTCAGCACAAAGTAGCTGTTATGTTATTGTGTCATTTCCATGATTCTTATCAGAATCTGCAAGTTCTGTCACCTAGGGAGGAGCTGCCCAGGGAGCAGGGAGGAACAAGGCCCTTTGACAGCCTTGGGGCTGTGGGGTCAGAGGTCAGGACCTGCACCTGGGCACCGTGGGGGCGAGGGCCTTGGCTTCATTCCTTGCTCTGCCTAGCTCTGGACCTCGGGGATAGTCACTGTCTTAACCCCCGTGTTTACCACCCAGCCGTCACTCCGGGACTCAGTTGCCCCCACCGTCCAAGCTCAGGGCCTTGGTACCTGCCCAGCCTGGTCAAGGGGACATCTGGGGGCTCGTGCTCCCCTGGACTGACTTCCCTCTGCTCCTGCCCCCAGTGCTGTTCAAGGAGGTCAACACTTGCAACCCATCCACCATCACGGGCACGCTGTCCCGCTTGTCTCTGGACGAGGATGAGGAGCCCAAGTCCTGCCTCGTGGGCCCCGAGGGCAGCCTCAGCTTCTCACCGCTGCCTGGCAACATCCTGGTGCCCATGGCAGCCTCGCCAGGGCTGGGGGAGCCACCGCCCCCCCAGGAGGCCAACCCCGTGTACATGTGTGGAGAGGGCGGCCTGCGGCAGCTGGACCTCACATGGCTGCGGCCGGCTGAGCCGGGCTCCGAGGGGGACTACATGGTGCTGCCCCGGAGGACTCTGAGTCTGCAGCCTGGCGGCGGGGGCGGCGGTGGCGAGGATCCCCCGCGGGCCCGGCCTGAGGGCACCCCCCGGCGGGCCTCCAAGTCCCTGGGCCACACCGAAGCCTACCCCAGCTTCCTGTCTGTGGAACACTCGGGCCTGGGGCTGGGCCCTGCCTATGGGTCTCTACAGAACCCCTACGGGATGACCTTCCAACCGCCACCGCCAACACCCAGCGCCCGCCAGGTGCCGGAGCCGGGGGAGCGCAGCCGGACCATGCCCCGAACCGTGCCTGGCTCCACCATGAAGCTGGGCTCCCTGGAGGTGAGGAGCTGCTGGGCCTGGGGTGGGGGTCGGAGGCCTGCCCCAGGGCGCCCGTGACTTTGGCAGCAGCCGGGAAGGGACAGCTGGGAGCCTCCCCATACAAAGTCCTAGGAAGTGTGCGTGCTGTGGCTTTCTCCTCCGTTGATGCCCACGGTGGCTCCAAGAGAATCCTGGCTCCTCTGAGCTCCTCAGATGGGCGTGGTCTGCACACGCTGAGGGTGCCCTTCTTGAAGGTGCTCACATTTGCTTGCGTGCCTGTTTTGGGGTGAACTGGTCAGGGTGGGCCCTCCTTAAAGGGACCCGTGGCTCAGGCCTGGGGCCTTATTGCTAGGGAAGCCGTATCTAGGAGCTGAGAACCTGGGCCTCCAAGTTCCTGAGTCGAGATCTGAGCGCTGCTGGATCAGCAATGAGATCTGGTGCCCAGTCCCCCCTCCCCGAGACTCACGTAATCTCTCTTCGCCCTAATCTCTCTGAGCCTCAGTCTCCTCATTTGTTAAGTGGGGATAAGGTAGCAGCCTCTTGGTAGGGTTGTTGTGAGGACTAATTGACAGATATGAAACATTTATCTCTGTGTGGAGCAGGTAGAAAGTGCTAGATAATTGAGGAGTGCTACTGTTACTGTTCCTGAGATCAGCCTCAGGCACTGCCCACAGGCCTATGGTAATTGCCTCGCTCTTCCCCGCCCCAGA
>SJYT01022033.1:175346-229419 GCA_006410635.1 Cephalophus harveyi | reverse complement strand
CTCCCCCCCCCCCCCCCCCCCCCGAGAAAACTGAAGCCCCTCTCTTTCCCTGCGTATGTGTTTTCTGTGGCTGCCTGCCTTCTGTCTGGCTCCCTCAGGCCCGCTCCCTGCAGGGAATCACTGGCAACAAGCAGTTGATAGTGACCCACTGTAGAACTCTAGAACATTCTAGAACTTTCATTGGCAGGAGGAGGAAGGTGTGAATGAGAGAAGGGGCAGGAGTCACTACTTGGGCACTGTTGGCTGCTCATATTTGGGCCCCAGAAACCGGCTCCCCATCCTCCCTATGGAGAAAACTAAGTTAGCAGCTAGAAGGTTCGCAAGTTTAGTTTTTCCTCCCAAAATGTTTCTTGAACATTTGGTGCCTGCTCCTGCCGCAGATGGCAGAAACAGGAAGGCGTCACAAAGACAGAAAACTCTCGACACGGGCAGTGGGGAGGGAAGCGCTCAGCATCACGGCAGGTTTTGTTCTGTGGACACCTGCCCATGCTTGGGTCCCTGAGGAGGGGCCAGTGCTGGGCTCCTTGTGTGGGAGGTAGCTATAAACGTGGCAGAGTCTTAAGGGGTCAGGAATGACGTCCAGAATTCTGGTGTGGGCAACTACGATGGGGCGGGGGCAGAGGAGTGCGTTTGGGGCGGGGGAGGTTAGAGATTATTCTGTTGGGCGCAGCTGTGTGCATGGTGTCTGTGGACATCAGGGAGCAAGGAGGAGTCCCACGGCCTCTGAAAGTGCAGTGAGACCAGAAATGGGAAGGACACGCATGTGCATGTTCATGCACATGGACCGGGGAGAAGGGCCGGGGAGAGTCCAGGGCAGAGTATGGGGGCCTGGAGTTGGAGAAGTCAGGGTGGGTGGCTGAGAAAGAGTAGGCAGGGAGGTGGAAGGACCAGGAGAGGGTGTAAACCAACCCCAGTGGTGGTGAGTGTGCGCAGGCATGGGACTAGGGAAATCTAGATGGTGATTTTAGCCATATCCTTGAGGATTTGTGGGCAAGTCCCTTCTCTCTGGACCTGTTTCCCTGGTATAACCTGGGAAGGTTGGTCTTGGTCTCATGAGTGCGCCCATGCTGACATTCTGAGATGCTGAGGACTTCTTGAGTGGCACTGGATATAGCATAGGCCACTGGGGCTTGAAGGTGGTCTTGGGCAAGTGAGAGCTGGGAGAGGCATGAGGAAGGGAGGCGGGGCCGAATTTGGCAGGAAAAAGGGACAAAGTGCAATCGAAGGAAGGCTTCTGTGATGCTGAGTCCTGTATCTGCAGCGGGGTGGAGGCTTCCAGGGAGAGGGGAGCCTGTTGGTGTCAGAGAGGATGGGGCGAGATGGGCCAGGACAGGGACTGCCTCCGGGGCACAGAGGAAGGAGGGTCTGCCCTGCGGTCCGGGGTGGGGATCCGTGTCCCTGCCTCGTTGGAAATCTGCACTGTGGCATCTGGCTGCTATGTAGGTGTACGTCTACACGTGTGCCCGCCTGCGTGTACCCCTTGGGGTGGGATCACAATTCAGTGCCTCATCTCTCATGCCTCCACCCCATTTCCACAACCTCAAGGGCTGCCCTTTAAAGGATTCCTAACTCCTGGGCCTAGGCAGGGGGACAGACCCCGAGGGAGCAGATTTCCTGTCTCTAAAGCCCCTGCACTTGGTTAAAAAGTTCTCTTCTCCTTCACTGCCTCCTGGTTGCTCCTTCTCAGCGAAAGAAGTTACGGTATTCAGACCTGGACTTTGAGGTAAGTGCTCCAGTGCACGTGTGTTTGAATTGTGTGTGTGTGGGGTGGGGGGTGTCTGGCCTTGGAGGGTCCCCTCCTAAAATTAATCCAAGCGCCAGTGAACAGCCTGAGCCCATGACAGTCCCTCCGCTGCCCAAGGCCAGAGCTCTGGGGTGAAGACCAAACCAGGCCTTGTCCCAGAGAGGGGCCAGCAGCAGGCAGGGATGTGGGGACCCAGGCGCTGAGTGCCCTGCGGGGAGCACCTCTGCTGACGCCCTGTGGCTCCCAGAAGGTGATGCACACCCGGAAACGGCACTCAGAACTCTACCACGAGCTCAACCAGAAGTTCCACACTTTCGACCGCTACCGCAGCCAGTCCACGGCCAAGGTGAGAGCTCCTCCCGTGGCTGCCCCTGCCCAGAGCTGGGGGCCCGACCGGGCATAGTGGCTCCTGCGGTCAGACCCTGAGCCATGGTCCCCTGTTGCAGAGGGAGAAGCCGGCGGGGGTGTGTGTGTGTGAATGTCCCTGGGTGGGGCGGCCAAATGGAGCGTGTCCAGCATAAGTACCCCGGATTGGGTAGGGGTGAGGCGGCCCAGGGGGCACTCATTTTCTCCCTGCCCTCCTCCCCAGCCTCCGCCTGCCTCACCAAGGGCCTGCTTGTGGCGTAAGCAACAGTCTGGGGTTTTTCAGGAGGTGGCGGGTATTGGTGGGGGCTCCCCCAAGATCTTGAGGAGGATGGGCAGACAGGAGACATGGTCTCAGGGGCCCGCTCTGAGCACAGGGGTCAGGAGCCCAGCTCCGGAGCCGGTGGGTCTGGATTTGAACCTCACTTGATTGGTGGTAACGTCAGACATCACCAGCCCTCTCCTTGGGCCTCCTAAGTTGGTTCTTCTGTACAATGGGTGAGAGGGTATTGGCCCATCTCCACCGGCCCATTTTGCTCCGCCCACAGGATAAGCCCAGTCCAGGGGAGCATCCCGGCTTATCCCAACAGCGGCGACATCAGAGCTGGAGCACCTTCAAGTCTATGACGCTGGGCTCGCTGCCCCCCAAGCCCCGAGAGCGGCTGGCCCTGCACCGGGCAGCAGCCTGGGAACCCACAGAACCACCGGATGGCGACTTCCAGACAGAGGTGTGAGTGCCACGCCGGACTGCCCACTGCGTATAAATATTATATATCTCTCTATTTTCACACTCCACTTTGGAACTACCCAGGAGCCAGCGCCCCCTCCCCTCTCCCGAGGGCTGGGCAGGGAGGCACAGTGGACTCGGCCAGGCTGGGGGAGCCAGACATGGTATGGCCAGGGGGCCGGGGCCCTTCCCTGTTTCTCAGAGGCCCCTCAGCTCCTGGAGCCCCATCTTCACCCCCAGCCTGTCTGTCCCTGTCCCGGGCTGGGGAGGGGGGAGGGGAACTTTGTTGGGAATAAACTCACTCTGTGGATTTTGCTTCTGAGCTGCTTGCTTCCCCCGGAGAAGGCCCAGCCCTGGGACCCCCAGCTTTGTTCCTCTGTCTCTGTGATTCACCTCTCTTGGTCTTGACACATTGTGATGGGGTCCAGCTGGGAGGGGCGTGGCCTGGGCTATGACCCCATCTTTGCCCCTGACTCTTTGAGTGACACATCCCTTCCCCTGTTGGGGTATAGGGTAAGCAGATTGGGAATGTAGGGTGGGGCCCCTTGAAGCCAGACTTCCTCAGTGGCTGTGATGGGCATGGCTGCCTTTCACTGAGACCCAGAGGCCAGGCAGAGCTTAGTGACCTCAGTTTCCTCATCTGTGAAATGGGGATGGTGACAGTACCTACCTCATAGGGTTGTTACGAGAATGAAACAATGTAACAGATATAAGGAGTTTAGTAAGTGCCTGGCACATTAGCTGTTTAAGTATTAGCTGTTGTCTGAGATACTTGGTCTCCTGCTGTGCTCTGTGTTAGGAGCTCCACACCCTTGGCCTGGACCCCTCACCACAACTTTGCAGGAAGGTTTTAGGTGGCCCATTTTGTGGATAAGAAAATGAAGCCAGAGGTGGGAAATGACTTGCTCAAGGCCACAGTCAGAGGCAGGGCTGGGACTGCATCTTTATCAATACTCTACCAGTAGGACTGGAAGCTTGAGCTCAACTTGTGGGGACCCAACCTTTGTGGTTGCAGGAGACGTCAGGGAGCTGGTTGCTGGGGGAGCCTCAGGTTCCAGGGCTCAGGGGATGTGGGGAGGAGGGGCCAGGCCGGCTCAGTGCCAGAGGGCAATTTCTGGGGCATAGTCTTCAGAGGCCTGAGTGAGTGGGTGCTGCTCAGATCCCAGGAATCTAGAGGTGACCGGATAGGATCAGTGTGGAGATGTGTTGCCCTGGCTCTTCTGCGGTTAAGCAGCCTCGGCAGAGGCCACGGGTACATTCTCTGCTCAGTTAACAGCATGGGCGCCTCCGAGACACAGGCACAGCCCCTGGGGAGCTGACCATCTCCGGGTGGACATGTCAGAGGGAGGGATTAGGTGTGGCAGGGGACCGAATGGGGGAGAAGGAAGAGGGGCTGGCTACTGGGGTGGGGGTGGGTGCCACGAATAATGGCCTCCTGGAGCGGCTGGAGGACTGGGGGTTGTGGTGGTACAGGCTCCCCCAGGCTCCTCTGAATCCTGCCACCTGTGGGCCCAGTCAGAGGAGAGAGCGGACCACCTCCCCCCAGGTGATCGCCCAGCAGCTGGGCTGCCCTCCCCTCCGGCAGCGCCAGCACTTCTGGGTGCAAAGCGTTCATTCAGGTACCACCTCACTTGAGTCTTCAAGGTGAGTATTGTGATTCCCCCATTTTACAGACGAGGAAATCAAGGCTCAGAGAGGGGCCAAACCCCCCATGGCTTGTAAGCAGCTATATTGAAACTTGTGGCCGGAAGGAGAAGAGCCCTAGCACCAGCCAGTTTGGGCAGAAGGGGACTTTGGTTGAAGTTGCAGCACTGGGGGCAGGGGGTGGGTGGTTAGTCTTGGGCTTCCACTTTGGAACTACCCAGGAGCCAGCGCCCCCTCCCCTCTCCCGAGGGCTGGGCAGGGAGGCACAGTGGACTCGGCCAGGCTGGGGGAGCCAGACATGGTATGGCCAGGGGGCCGGGGCCCTTCCCTGTTTCTCAGAGGCCCCTCAGCTCCTGGAGCCCCATCTTCACCCCCAGCCTGTCTGTCCCTGTCCCGGGCTGGGGAGGGGGGAGGGGAACTTTGTTGGGAATAAACTCACTCTGTGGATTTTGCTTCTGAGCTGCTTGCTTCCCCCGGAGAAGGCCCAGCCCTGGGACCCCCAGCTTTGTTCCTCTGTCTCTGTGATTCACCTCTCTTGGTCTTGACACATTGTGATGGGGTCCAGCTGGGAGGGGCGTGGCCTGGGCTATGACCCCATCTTTGCCCCTGACTCTTTGAGTGACACATCCCTTCCCCTGTTGGGGTATAGGGTAAGCAGATTGGGAATGTAGGGTGGGGCCCCTTGAAGCCAGACTTCCTCAGTGGCTGTGATGGGCATGGCTGCCTTTCACTGAGACCCAGAGGCCAGGCAGAGCTTAGTGACCTCAGTTTCCTCATCTGTGAAATGGGGATGGTGACAGTACCTACCTCATAGGGTTGTTACGAGAATGAAACAATGTAACAGATATAAGGAGTTTAGTAAGTGCCTGGCACATTAGCTGTTTAAGTATTAGCTGTTGTCTGAGATACTTGGTCTCCTGCTGTGCTCTGTGTTAGGAGCTCCACACCCTTGGCCTGGACCCCTCACCACAACTTTGCAGGAAGGTTTTAGGTGGCCCATTTTGTGGATAAGAAAATGAAGCCAGAGGTGGGAAATGACTTGCTCAAGGCCACAGTCAGAGGCAGGGCTGGGACTGCATCTTTATCAATACTCTACCAGTAGGACTGGAAGCTTGAGCTCAACTTGTGGGGACCCAACCTTTGTGGTTGCAGGAGACGTCAGGGAGCTGGTTGCTGGGGGAGCCTCAGGTTCCAGGGCTCAGGGGATGTGGGGAGGAGGGGCCAGGCCGGCTCAGTGCCAGAGGGCAATTTCTGGGGCATAGTCTTCAGAGGCCTGAGTGAGTGGGTGCTGCTCAGATCCCAGGAATCTAGAGGTGACCGGATAGGATCAGTGTGGAGATGTGTTGCCCTGGCTCTTCTGCGGTTAAGCAGCCTCGGCAGAGGCCACGGGTACATTCTCTGCTCAGTTAACAGCATGGGCGCCTCCGAGACACAGGCACAGCCCCTGGGGAGCTGACCATCTCCGGGTGGACATGTCAGAGGGAGGGATTAGGTGTGGCAGGGGACCGAATGGGGGAGAAGGAAGAGGGGCTGGCTACTGGGGTGGGGGTGGGTGCCACGAATAATGGCCTCCTGGAGCGGCTGGAGGACTGGGGGTTGTGGTGGTACAGGCTCCCCCAGGCTCCTCTGAATCCTGCCACCTGTGGGCCCAGTCAGAGGAGAGAGCGGACCACCTCCCCCCAGGTGATCGCCCAGCAGCTGGGCTGCCCTCCCCTCCGGCAGCGCCAGCACTTCTGGGTGCAAAGCGTTCATTCAGGTACCACCTCACTTGAGTCTTCAAGGTGAGTATTGTGATTCCCCCATTTTACAGACGAGGAAATCAAGGCTCAGAGAGGGGCCAAACCCCCCATGGCTTGTAAGCAGCTATATTGAAACTTGTGGCCGGAAGGAGAAGAGCCCTAGCACCAGCCAGTTTGGGCAGAAGGGGACTTTGGTTGAAGTTGCAGCACTGGGGGCAGGGGGTGGGTGGTTAGTCTTGGGCGATGAGAGCCAGGGTCAGGGTGTGGCCAGATCTGCCATCCCTTCCAGCTGCTCTGTGTGTCAATGCCATTCTTTCAGGCAAACTTCCCCACTCCCCTGGGCCCCCAGGCTTCCTTCTCCCAGCTCAAATCACTCAACTCTGCCCCCAGAGGGAAAGAAGCTTTCTCTTGAATTCCAATCAGAAAACCCCCAAGGCAGGACTCTGATTGGCCCCAGGCAGGGGGTGGGGCACTGTGATTGGCAGCCCCCTTGAGAACCTCAGGGGAGGGGGGAGGGCGTAGGTCTCTAGAAAAGGGAGCCCTAGTCCCAGTTGTGCTTAGTCACTCAGTCGTGTCTGACTCTGCAACCCCATGGACTGTAGCCCGCCAGGCTGCTCTGTCCATGGGATTCTCCAGGCAGGAATACTGGAGTGGGTTGCCATGCCCTCTTCCAGGGGATCTTCCCAACCCAGGGATTGAACCCAGGTCTCCTGCATTGCAGGCAGATTCTTTACCATCTGAGCTCTTCCCAGAAGGGGGTTTAAAGGCTCACACAAACAAAGCCCCCTGTCTCTGACCTTGTGCCAGCAGACCCCACCCCACATTCCTGGGCTAGGCTTTCTCTGATGCGTCACCTAAAACCCTCTGGGTGCCTTTCCTTTGTTCCTGCCTTCCTCCTCAGCGCTGAGCTCCACTGGCTCCACTAGGATCTCTCCAGCTGAGATACAATGTGCATCCCCCCATCCACCCACCTTGCAGTTTCTGTTTCTTGCTTTGTATCTGGTTTGAGAAGGAGGGTTAATATTCACCTGATTGATTCTGCTCCAACAGCAGGGCTGCAGCAGAGGCTCCTGGAGGGCTTTGAGACTCACCACGTCCATGGTCAGGGGCAGAGCTTTCCTGAGTGGAGAGCCGTGCTCTTCTCTGCTCCTGAGTCCCCACTCCCCAGGCACTGATGCACTGTCTCTCCTCAGACAGGGTGCCGGGCCCTGTCTGACTTGGGTTTCCTTATCTATAGTCCTGATTGCCCTTTCATTTGGACTAATATCTAAAACTGTTGTGTCTTTGTTTTTCTTTTTTTAAAGTCTTTATTGAATTTTTGTTACAGTATTGCTTCTGTTTTATGTTTTAGTTTTTGGCCCCTAGGCATGTGGGATCTTAACTCCCTGACCGGGGATCAAACCTGCAGCCCCTGCATTGAAAGGTGAAGTCTTAACCATTGGACCTCCAGGGATGTCCCCTGTCCTGTCTTTGATCTCACTGTCTTCCTTATTCTTTCTGCCTCCAGTCACTACCTAGCTCTAGTGTGATCTTTCCAAAATGCCGA
Organism: Cephalophus harveyi; assembly: GCA_006410635.1. Classification (NCBI taxonomy): domain Eukaryota; kingdom Metazoa; phylum Chordata; class Mammalia; order Artiodactyla; family Bovidae; genus Cephalophus; species Cephalophus harveyi. The sequence goes on along the minus strand of SJYT01022033.1, from coordinate 221,656 downwards.
TCTGGCCAGGCCACTGCCCTCCCTACTAAGAAGCCTTCCATCGACCCTGGAATTAGCCTAGAATGCAAGGCCTTTGGTGATGTGGTTGTTGCCTGCCTCTCCTGCCTGACCCATCTCTGTCACCTCTGTGCCTTTGCACATGCCATTTCTTCTGCCTGGAACTTCTGCTGGCTCCCATTTGCCACTTCCCCTTTAGCCTCCCAGATCCAGCCCCATGGCCCCCTCTGTGAAGCTGCCCCTGAACTCCCCGCTTCAGCACTCAGCACTCACTGGGCTCCCACAGCCCTGGCACACATTGCCACTCTTGCACTGTCACTGGCTGTCATCTGTGTCAAGTGGTTTGGGTTTGTGCACTCAGCTGAGGGCTCCATGTGGAGCTATGGCTCTTTACGAGAGACCAGAAAGTGAAAGGGTCAGTCACTCAGTCCTGTCCCACTCTGCGGTCCCATGGACTGTAGCCTGCCAGGTTCCTCTGTCTCTGGGATTCTCCAGGCAAGAATACTGCTGTGGTAGCCATTCCCTTCTCCAGGGGATCTTCCTGACCCAAGGATCAAACCCAGGTCTCCCACACTGCAGGCAGATTCTTTGCTAAACCACCAAGGAAGCTCTGAGAGAGATGAAGTTGAAGTGAAGTTGCTCAGTCGTGTCCGACTCTTTGCGACCCCATGGACTGTATCCCTCCGTCCATGGGATTTTCCACGCAAGAATACTGGAGTGGGTTACCATTTCCTTCTCCAGGGGATCTTCCGACCCAGGGATCGAACCCAGGTCTCCCGCATTGGAGGCAGGCGCTTTAACCTCTGAGCCACCAGGGAAGCCCCTGAGAGAGTTGGAATGCACAAATCTCTCTAAACAATGGCTTTCTCATCTGCAAAATGGGGATACTGGTCATCCTTACCCAGCTTTCCTGTATCCAGAACATGGCTTGAGATTATTCCCAGGGAGAGTTTTGCAGGTGGTATCAACTCCTCCCTCCCCTTATTCCTTCCTGTGCCTCAGTGCTATCTTAGGACCCCAGGTGGGAAGCGAGCCCAGATGCTGTCCAGGGTACTGAAAGAGACTTGCCGCCCTCCCAGGCAATAAGGAAACAACAGCCTGAGCAGCTCACCCAAGCTCACCTGCAGCCTTTCCTTGCCTTTCAGACTGTGGCAAGGTCATGGGTGAGCAGACCATCCCCACTTTCATAAGATCATACCCCGGGAATGTCCAACAAAAATATAACGCAAACTCTCTCTCACTCTCAAAGTCGCTCAGTTGTGTCCGACTCTTTGCAACCCCATGGACTGTAGCCCACCGGGCTCCTCTGTCCATGGAATTCTCCTGGTAAGAATACTGGAGTGGGTAGCCATTCTCTTCTCCAGGGGATCTTCCCAACCCAGGGATCAAACCTCAGTCTCTCACATTGCAGGCAGATTCTTAATCTGTCTGAGCCTAATGCAAGCTACATACGTGATTTAAAGCTTTCTTGGAGCTATTTTTTTAAAAGTAAAAATTAGTGACATTCATTTAAATAATCTATTTAGCCCACTATATCAAGAATGTTATTATTTCAAAACCACATAATCAATATAGAAAATTACTGACAAGCTACTTTACATTCTTTTTTCATACCTAATTCTCTGAAAGTGTGTGCATTACATGTACAGTACATCTCAATTCAGAATTGAGGACTCAGTAGCCACATGTGGTCAGTGGCTATCATATTAGACAGCATAGCTCTAGACAGAATAAAGGCAGTGACCTTGGGCAGATCAATTCAGCAACCTCTGAAAAGGAGGTAGGAATACTACCTGCCTCAACTGGTCATGGGAGGATTCATGGAGGTGATGTTAAAAGGGTTCCCAGCTCAGTGCCAGTACCGAGAAGGTCCAAAGTTGATATTCCTGGGATTTGGGTATTCAGGAGATGCTAGTTGGCAGAGAGGGGGTGTTAGGGATGTAGGAGAAGGTCCTGAGGAGACCTGTGCCCTGGTATCAGGCCCACTTATACTACACACCCCCTCCCCTCACCCTCTACAACCACTCTCAGAACCTGTCTTCCTTTGTTCCCCCTGCAGCCCCAGATCCTGGGATAAGGGAGGCAGGTTAGGAAAGGCACTTGGATCAACATATTAAAACTCAATTGAGTTTAATTCACTTCCATTAGACACCAACTAAAAGAAAATTAGGTGGCCTAGGTGGCCAGAGGGGGAGCCTGGGTGGAGGAGGCTGCCAACTCCTGTCTCTCTGGACTCGTTTCCCTTGAGGCTTCTTCTTGCACTCCCTGGGCAGTTCATGGGGTCCAACAGTTGGGGTTTTTTAGAGCCGGTCCCCAGTCCCCCCTATTACTCCTCCTTGCACTCTTCCAAGGACACCAACCCCAGGAACCCCCCTACCCTCTCAGGCCCTCGAAGCACTTGCGAAGTGTCCAGGGCAGGGGAGACTCTAATAAGGGTTTTGGTGTTTCAGACTAGTGGAAATCCAAGAAGGGTGTTGGGCAGGGGGTGGCAGGCTCAGATTTAATAGGATTGCTCAGGGTGGATGGGAAATGGATGGGGGCAGTTACTTAAGAGTGAGATGGATGCAGAGAGACCATGAAGAGACCATGCATAACAAGGGAACTTAAATTAGGGGGATGCTACAGAGCGGGCACGGAATCTGAACGTATGCAGCAATGGGATTGTCAGCCCTGGTATGGGCGTTGTCAGAAGGAGCCAAGGGCGACTTGTGGGCTTCTGTCTTAACATGCTGGATGGATGACCATGCCATTGAATTCGGAGGCCAGGAAGAGGACCAGCTGTGGGGCAGACAATTACGACTTTCACCTTGAGCCTGTTAACACTGCAATACCTTGGAAACAGTCAAGGGGGAATTTCAAGTAGGAAGTAGGTGGTTAGACATACAGGACTAGAATTCAGGAGAAGGGCAGAACTGGAGTCCCTGACATGGCAGGAAGCGTACTGGAGCAGGCTGCAGGGTGAGGAGGAGGTGAAGAAATTAAGGCAGGATAGATAATTTCTGAAATGGAGCTAAGAAAAGAAGGAAAGAAAGCTCAGGGGACACTGTTGATTCTGAAGGTGAAGTTACCTGGAGAGGATGATGGAATGTTTCCAAGGATGGAGAGGCCGTCCTTACCCCCTCCCCAAGATCCTACATAATGATAGACCAAAAATAACCAGCCTTACTGTCCTGGGAGGCAGGGTCCTGAGCCCTGGTAATGGATATCATCACAGAGATTGATTCTGCTCATTTGCTGGGCGGCAGGCCAGCCACAGTTCCTGAAGGAGGGTGGGAGAGGAGAGGGGTGGGCATTCAACAAAACCTTGGCTCTAAGGTCTTCTGGGAAGAGGGAACTCTGGACTCTACAGAGTAGGGAGCTCCCAGGCACAAGATGGATAGACAAACCCACTGCCTTGGGCTCTCTGCGGCCCTTGTCCCTGTTCCTTCTGACCAGGCAGGAACAGGGGCGAGCTCACCCCACAAGCCTCAGCTGCCCACTGACCCTTCTCCAGGCTGGTATGTCCCCATCCCTGGCGGTGGCACAGCACAGCCCCAGCCATCAATCCAGGCATCCCCAGGGTCAACCGAGAAAGTCAATATTTAATTTGGGCACCATGTTAATGCCATCGATTGCTGACTCCCCTCCTCCACTTCCTCAGACTCATTTGTCACTTCCCACCCATGGGGGGCGGGGTGGGGTGATGCAGTACTGGAACCCAGGGGCGGCGGAGCTCCACCAGGGTCCGCTTGGGAAAACTGGCTGCATGTGGGGGTGCTGCCCTTAGCCTCCCAGCCTCCCATTCTCCCTGCAAATCACTAATCTGCTTTGTTTGAGTTTCCTGAGCTCTGTCTCCAGCGAGGAGCAGGTGAGGAGGTGTCCATTCCTCCCAGGCAGGGACTGAGCCTGACTCCCTGCAGGGTCCGTGTATAGAGCAGGTGTGGTTGCAGGTTGAACAATGAAGGGAAGGATAGAAACCGTGAAGGCCCCACCGTGGGACAAAAGTGAGGCCCAATCCTGAGATCCAGAACCCGAGGGCCGTGTTGGCTCAGGCTTCCGGAGCCCCTCCCAGGTGCCCGCCACTGTGCCCGTGTGATGCTGTGGAACCCACACAGGGACTTTATATGGAGTCCTTCTCTGGGCCCTGGAGATGGGCTTCAGGGAGAGTTGACCTTAGAGGCCTCACGCCCCTCTGAGCAGTGAAAGGGGCTGAGGGGAGGGCAGAGCCCATCTCAAAACTAGGCTGGGTCCAGCTCCACCATGTGTTCTTGTCAGCTGTGTGGATCCAGGTATGGGCTGGGGGCTGTGCCTCTGCACGCAGCCCAGCCCACCCACCCTCAGGAAGGGCATGGAGGCTGCTTTACAGGCCAGGCTTGTGCTCAAACCACAACTCCATCCCAAACTTCTGATCGACCTTGGGTAAGTTAAATAACCTCTCTGAGCCTTATATTCCTCTTCTGAGAAGTTTCTTAGGGCCTGGATCATTTGTTATAGTTTTAGAGGGTCAGGAATGGACCGGGGCAAACTTTGGTGGCCCAAGGGGGTATTATGAGAGTTCTCACGCCGAGCAGTTGTCACACCTGGTGCAGCCTTGAGAAGCTGCTGGCAGCGATGCTCTGAGGCCGCTCACTATCAGTTAGGCCTGGACCACTGTGGCCCCCTTGGTGTTCCTCATTATGCAGAGCTCAAGAGCCAAGACTGTGTCACCAAGGGGACAGTCAGTCAGGCCGGCCATGTGGCACTGGGTGTGACCCAACAGGCAGTCCCAGCTTGGGGCACCAGCAAGGTGGCAAGAACATAGGTACACACATGCACACGCGCACACACACACACACACACACACACACACGTGTGTGTGTGAAGAAATACTGCTTCAATGAACTTGTCCAGAGTTTTGTGATTGAAAAATCCACAAAGAAGTTGTTTTCATTTCAGCAGACATGTAAGTATTATGCCTTGTGGGTTACCGTTATTTCTGTTATGAATCATGTGTGGGGAGTATGAGGACATCTAAATGTCTTAGTCTGGCCCGGATGACTCCCATTCTGAGCTGCCGAAACTTCACAGCAGCCCAGCTGACCCACTCGGAGCCACTCAGTCAAGCCTAAAGCCAGAGCCTGGCTTGGTCATTCATTTATTCAGTAAACATTGGCTGATGCCAAGTTGTGCCAGACCCTTAACTGGGCACTAGCAATGTAAAGATAAGGAAAACATACTTTTTAAGAAGGAAACAGAAGAAGAGGGAAGCAGGACAAAGGGATGGATTTTGTTTCCTCTGCCCAAAACCTTCCAGGGGCCTCTTGTTTCTCTTAGAATAAAGTTACATTTCCTTCCTGTGGCCCCTGCCCATCTCTCTTGACAGAGCTCCAGTCACGTGGCCTCCTTTGTTCTCTTTGAACAGTTTCTCCCACCCCAGGGCCTTTGCATATGCCATACCCACCAATTGAAAGGTTCTACCCTGGTTATCTGCTTTGCTGGCTTCTCACCTTTTGATTGAAGCTCTAATGCACCTCCTGCATACCCCTTGCCCTTCTGGACCATTTTTAATCACATCACCCTAATCCTTCCATAGTACCACTTCTCCTGGTGAAATTATGGCACCTGTCTTCTGTTTGGGCTTCCCTGGTGGCTCAGATGGTAAAGAATCTGCCTGCAGTGTGGGAGACCTGGGTTCAGTCCCTGGGTTGGGAAGATTCCCTGGAGGAGGGCTATCTCTTCCACCAGACTGTAAGCCTAAGAGGGCAAAACGGTGAGTCTCTGACATTCACACCATTGCCTGGGACATGATAGGAACTTCATAGCTAATATTGAATGAATGAGTGAATGAATGTGGAGTTTAAGGTTCCCATAGGAGATCACCAGGCAAGTATCCAGGAAGCTGGTAGAGCTAAGGCTCTGGCCCTTTTTTCCCTACCGCAGACCAATGGTGTCTGCATCTAGACTTGGGAGTGGAGGGAGGGTGTTGCGTGTGCAGGCCTGGAAAGGGGAGAGCCCCAGAGAACACCAGCCTTCGAGCATACATATTGCAGGAGGCTTCTTCCTTGCATATTAACTTGCTGCTGGACTGGCAGCTCCAGCTGCTAATGAATTTTTTAGTGTTAGGGCCAACGGTTGATTGGGGATGAAGGCCACGTCCACTTGTGTGTGAGAGGGTTATGTGCAGCTATTTAGGTGGGGGTTTGCTCCCAGGTGGTCCCTGGGTGCTAGCACGTGCAGTTACGTGTCTGAGTGGGCTCTGCCCTTAGCTGGCCGACAGCACACATGGGTGATTGATGTTTTACATGCTATCACTTCCAATCCCAACCCAGGGAAGGAAGGGTCCTTAGAAACCATGAGTTTCACTCCCCCCTCTCCACATTGTGCAGGCCCACAGAGGGGAGAGGTTGCTCAACATTACACCAGGAGTCCATGGAGGGGAGAGTCAGGACTGGTGCTCAGTGGACACCGAGCATTTATGGAGAACCGTGGTGAACCTGGCGCTGCTCTGGGCACTGGGAACTCATCACACGAGGGAAGTTCACGATCCAGGAAAAGGAGCCTGGGAAGAGGAGTCAGAACTGGGCATGAGCAATAGGCCCAAGAGTAGGAGGCGTCTCCTCTGCCATTAGGGGGAGGGTGTCAGGGGAGGCACTTAAAGAAGACCACACTTGTACAGGGCTTTGAAGACTGATTGAAAACTCAGCAGGCAAAGAAAAGGGAAAGGACACTGCTGGTGGAGGGTGCCACGTAAGCAAATGCACGGAGGCATGAAACAACCTGGAAAGTTTGGAAAATTGCAAATCATGAGGTTTGGGTGGAGAGGAAAGTGTGAGGAGGATGGGCTGCAGAGATGAGGTGGCGAAGGGAGGCAGGTTCCGATGGCAGTGGGCCTTGTGGGCCACAAAAAGGGTTTGGATTTTATTCTGAGGACTGCTGGCAAATCACTGGAACAGACTTGGGCTTTAGAAAGATTTCTCTAGCTCCCAAGGGAAAATGAATTCAACAAATACATTTTGAATGCATCCTTACAATGTGCCAGGCACCGCGCTGGGTCCTAAGAATTCAATTCTGAATGAGGCACACCTAGTCTCAGTCCTGCAGTTGGAAGCACAGACAGGTGGAGCAGGTGGGACTGTTGGCACACGGACTCAAGAAACACCCTATTTTTGTATTCTCATTAAATCAGCTCCAATCTGACTCTCACTCTAAGCCCTTTCCTACATGTTGGCAGAAGATTCAACCTCAACCATCCTTGGGGCTGCCTGTCACTTTCCCTATAGGCTTGTGCGAGGACCTGCTGTCCCACCTGGGGTCTAAACATGGAGTCCTGACTCTGGGTACACTCGTTACACAGAGATAGATGCTCATTGTACTAGTCCATGGGGTCCCTAGAGCTTTGGCAACTCAGCTGTTCCTCTGCCACCCGGAGGCATTGAGGTTGGTACCCCAGTGCTTGGGCTCTGGCCTCCCCAGGTGTTCCACCCGTCCCCTCAGTTCCCATTATCTGTTGGGGGAGGGGCTGCTGGACCCCAATCTCCACCATTCAGACGACCCCTCCTTCCGAATCCACTGCAGCTAGCTGCGTGCTCTCCTTTCTCTGCCCTCGTTGGCTGCCCTCTTCTCCCCATCCCTTGGGAACACCTAGCACAGTCACTTCCAGAAGGTTAGCTTTTTCAAAAGTCAGGATGAGCCATCAGATTTAAAGCAGCTTTTGTGTTCAACCCCTCACAAGTTCCCCGAGGCTAGAAAAATCAAGGGGCTCAGATACCAGCTTGGAACTGGGAAGGGAGCAAAATAATTAACATCTCAATAAAATATACTGCCACAAAAGTGGATAGGTGATGAGAGACCCAGGCACTGGGTCCTGTGGGACCTCAGAGAAGAGGTACCTAATTCATGCCAGAAGGTCAGAAAAAGCCTCCCAAAGAGGGGACTTTTTTTTTTTTTTTTTCCCAGACAGAGTCCTTAAGACAGCAGGGAAAAGTATTCTGGGAGGAGGGAACAGCAGGTATGAAGGCCTCAAGGTGACAGCCAACAGGGGTGTGTGATGAACTGATAATTGCTCTGTGAGAATAGCTGGGATTGAAGGAGGTGAATCTGGGTGATGAAGAGCCTCCCAAGTCCCAAGCCAAGGTTTGAAATTCATCTGACCAAGAGAAGCCACGGAAAAAAATTAATCAAGGAAGTGACCCAAGCAGAGGTCTGGTTCAGAAACAGTTGACTAGTAGTAGAAGAATGAATGGGGAGAGGGTAAAACTGGAGGCAGGGAAGGCAGTTGCCAGGAACTGCAGGGATCCAGGCAAAGGATGGTGGCTGCCTGGACCCCTGATGGTGGCAGTGATAAACAGAAGAGGCCATTATCCATAAGTAATGAGGGAAGAGGGACAGGTTTGGGGGGTAGGGGGAGGGTGGATCTTCGAATGACTATCAGGGGTGAGTCCTTGAGACGGAGCAGAGCAGGATGTTGGTGCGAAGGTGTCAGCAGAAAATCTAGGGAGAAGAAGGAAGGATTCGGGGTGCAATGGACCCCTCCCCGCACCCCATCTCTGCATCCCGCGATTCCCAAACTTCCCACTAGATGGAGGGCTGGTGCTGGGAGACCGGCTCCGCCTCTCATCGTCTGCCCCTCACCCTCAGTGGGCTGGGCCTCCACTTGAGCTTCTCCAAACCCCGTGTGTCCCTGAACTCGACCCAGAGCACATGTATCAATATTTGGGGTCATCAGCTGTCCCCACTCCCTAGGACTCTGTTCTCAGCCTCAAGGGCCCAGTAGTAAGGGCCCTCTGCCCCAGGTTCCCTCGGTGTAGAGCTCTGCGCCCAGGTATACAAGAGTGTTTCCGTGCTGGGGGCTGCCTCCGCCCCTTCAGCCTCCAAAACTGCCTGGCTCCCACAGATAGGTCCTCAGCCTAGAGGCATCCCCATCAATGGCGTCATTGTTGCCCTCGATGCTCTCCTTCTCCCGACCTCACGCTGCGGGAGGAGGCCCCCATCCCTCTCACTTTTGCCCCAGCCCCCAAAGATGGGCCCAGTTCCGGTGCCAGGCTGTTAAGGAGAATGGCATCTAGGCCTTCCTGGACTTTGGGAACAGGATAAGGAGCTAGTTAGGAGGCGGGGCCCAAGGTGAAGTCAGGGATGCCACCCGGGCCGTGGGTGTGGCCCAAGGCGGGCTAGGGGCGTGGCCTATGGCGGGGTGGGGTTGGGATCTCCCGAAACTGGAGGCTTCCTCCGCTCTCCCAGCACTCCCCGCCTCCGCTCCGTCCCAGCCACTGCGGTCGCCCGGGAGTCCTGCCCGCTCTGGCTTTCAGTCCAATAGCCAGACAGACGGACGGTCGGGAGGCTCCTGGCCCCACTTAACAGAGGTCGTTTCTCAGGAGGCCGCGCCCAGCTCCCTGAAACCGCCAGGCCTTGAGAAGCCGAAGGGGAAAGGGGAGGTACATTTTCTGGGCGCGCACCTCCCCCACCCCCTACACCCCAAGTGTTTCCGTTCTTTGCTAGACAGACAGCTGGAGGTCCTGGGGCTTACGTCCTGAGCTGGAGAAGCTAGTCAGGCGCCTGCACCCCCATGAACCTCCCCCCGCCGCCCCTCGACGCTCAGGCCTGGAGCCGGCTCTAAAAATAGATCGAGGCCCGGGAGCGTGCCTACGCAGGAGGGGGTCTGGGAGGCCTGAGTCACCCTGCCGGCAGGGCCTTCCCCGGTCTCGGGAGCCGGGAGCCGAGGCCGTCTTGACGGCTGGGGAGCAGAGGCCGCCTTGGCGGCTGGGCATCGCTCCGATCCTGTTGGCCCGACTCTGCACTCTTGGCCGTGCCATGTCCCCCTCCCAGGCCCGGGGAGCCAGCCAGGCGATGGCGGACCCGGCCGCGTGAGCGGTAGCAGCCACAGCCGGGAAGGATTAGGAGTCCCCCGGTCCTGATTTATTTAGTTGTTTTTGTGTGCCTGCCGGCAGCGCCCCCATCCCCCACCCGCCCGCGAGGCAGTCACGTCTACACCTGCCCTTCTCTTCTGCCCAGGCCCACAGAGATGTTCTAGGCTTCTGGGTGGGGACCTAGCCTCCGGGCAGCAAGAAGTCCCAACTTGGATCTTCGAGGTTCCAGAGTTAGCATTCCCATTCAACAGATGAGAAAGCTGAGTCCAGGAGAGAGAAAGGGGCCTATCACACAGCAGATTGTGCTGTGATATTCCTGGGTTCAAATCCCAGCTCTGACCCCTAGCCAGCCACTTCTCCCTGCCTGTTTGCTTACAGTAAAGTGCTCGAGTTGAAGATGACACCCATTCACCTGTAAAACTGGAATAAGAATAGGTATTTAGGATTGTCCAGACGATTAAAATTATTCTTTAAAAAGCAGCAGTGACCTGCTGGGTGTTACATGTGGGTTTAGTTCCAGCTCAGCAAGTCAGTTATCTCTGTCACCTATTTTTCTGGCTTCTCCATGTACAGAGGAGGATTAATGGGTGTGGTGCGGTAAGCCCCACCTCCTACCCCCAGGGGCTCAGCCAAGATGACAGGGGCCTGGTCAGGGCGCTTAAGTGAATGTGGAATGCTTGGGTCAGAGTGGAGGGAGGAAGGGCAGCATCCTGGCTTTGCGTGGGTCTGGCTCACTTGGCTCAGATGGTAAAGAATCCGCCTGCAATGCGGGAGACCCGGGTTCAATCCCTGGGTTGGGAAGATCCCCTGGAGAAAGAAATGGCAACCCACTCCAGTGTTCTTGCCTGGAAAATCCCATGGATGGAGGAGTCTGGTGGTTACAGTCCATGGGATCCCAAAGAATGGGACATGACTGAGCAACTAATGCTGGTTCCCGTTCTGAGGAGGGGGCATGTTTGGGTCATTACAGGTTTAAGAGCCTCAGGGTCAGGGAACAAAGGGGCTCAAGAGTCTCTAAGATCATCTTTTCCTTGTTGGCAAAGGGCACAGGCCCTGAATCCAGGTCTCCTGTCCCAGGCTCTTTCTCCCCACCTTCCAACCACCTGTCCTCTGTCATTCAGACACCAATATCAAGCCTATTCTGAATGATCAAGGCTGACAATACCCCAGTTGGTTTTATTTCTTTATAATATATTATTTAGGCCACTTCATGGAAAAAATTGTCTGATATCTGTTGGAAATGTCATTGACCTTTCAAAGCTACATGAAATCAGCTTTGTAAATAGGAAGGCAAGTGGGGTGGGGAGGGACTGCCAGTGATGAACATGGGTGTAAGATGCAGAGCAAGAGTGCCCGGTGAATTAGCAGCCCTCCCCAGTACTAATGATGTTAATAATGAACATTTTTAGCATTTACTATGGACTTGGCTTAGCTTCATGTATTATCTCATTTAATCCTCCCAACAGTTCCGTGTGGTTAGGTGCTATCCTTATCACCCCATTTTACAGATATGGAAACTAAGGGCTTAGAGAGGTGAAGGAAGAGAATGAAGCCAGGAAGTAGCAGAGCCAGGAACAAACCTTTTCTGAGCTTAGATTTTTATTTCCTACCTTGATGAAAAAGTTGGATTTTCACCCTGAAAATCTACTCCCTCAGCCTCCCTTTGTAGCTAGGTTGTCAGGACTACCCAACCCAGCCCCGGGCACTACTGGGAGGAGGTGGGGCTGGGCAGCAGCCAGTTTCTCTCCACCCAGAGTTCCAGGATTCAAAGAATTTATGAGTCCAAATGTCTGAGGCTCTTGCATGCAAAGACACAATCCGGGAGTCCCCAAGTGCTCCTCTCCCCACCATGCCTCACCCAGGAGACTCCTTGGCTTGCTCTCCACCAAAGGGAGTTTGTCCTGGGCCCTGTTTCCTTCCTGTTGCCAGTAGTTATAAAGGGACTAGTCTCTGTCACATGCTCTAGGGATAAATGGTAGCAAAAACAGGGCTTTCTGTGGCTTACAGTCTAGCAGGCTGATAATTAATTACACCCCTCCCTCTTCCAAGCTTCTGCTCAGATCTGCCCTTTCTGGGAGACTGTTCCCAATTGCCTTCCTCAGCCCTTTTGGGAAGGAAGGTGAAGATAGTCTCAAAGCTAAACATGGGAAGGGCAGGTGGGAAGGGAAGGCAGCCAGCAGACTGTGTTTGTTGTGGTGGTAAGGTTACACTCTCATCGTGTGTATGGAATAGCTAGCATCTATTGAGTTTCAGGAGCCGTGCACAGCACTTGAAATGTCTCATCTCAGGGAACTCTCACAGCATCCCTGTGAGCTATGGACAATTCCATTTTACCAACAAGGAAACTGAAGCTCTCTCCAGGAGATGAAGGGATTTGTCAAAAGTCACACAGCTCGTAAGTGGTAGGAGTGAGGTTTGAATCTAATTATTCTGAGGCTGTAGCCCCCACCCTTAACACTATGCTGAGTTCTTGCTTGACTTTTAGGTAAAGAAACTAAGACCTAGGACTTCTTGATGGTCCAGTGGTTAAGAATCTGCCTGCCAGTACAGGAGATACAGGTTCTATACCTGGTCCGGGATGATTCCACATGCCTTTGGGCAACTAAGCCCATGCACCTTAACTACTGAGCCCATGCGCTGCAACTCCTGAAGTCTGTGCACCCTAGCTAGAGCCTATGCTCAGCAACAAAAGAAGCCACTGCAGTGAGAAGCCCATGGCAACCTCGGCTTACCGCGACTGGAGAAAGTCTGCGCGCAGCAACAAAGACCCAGCGTGGCCAAAATAAATAAAAATTTAAAAGAAAGAAACTAAGACTTAGAGAGCCCTAGCAATTGGCTAAAGGTCATACAGCAAAACAGGGCTGTGAGTTGAGTTGGCTGGTACCCAAAATGATGCTTGGGTGAAGGTATACAAGCTATCCCGCTAGGGCCTTGGGAAGCCAACTGTCGCACCAGAAGGGAATGGGGCGGGGCCTGGAGGAAGACTGGTTTGGCGCAGGTCTCTCTGAGGGTCTTCAGTGATGCTTGGGCTGCACCCTCATCCCTGCCCCACAGGCTCTGTGCTATGGGGCAAAGGACCTTGGGATGTCTCGGCAGAGGCACTGTCCCTCCCCTGCGTGTTCTGAGATGTCACCTCTGTGTCCTGCTCTGTGCAGGCCTGGGGTGGTGGCTGGTAGACAGGAGAAAAGGATGTTTAAGTCCTTCACTGAGTCCTTCACCACCCTGGGGGCTTCCGGTCTGTCTGGAGAGGAGGGAGGTGCCCTTGTTGGGGACAGGGAAGCTGGTGAGCCTTTATGAGCATATTTGGTAGGTGCCGACACCAGGAGAGCACCTTCCCCTTCGCCTATCTCTCCCACAATCCTTTCAGCAAACCCTAAGTGACAGATACTGTATCTCTGTATAGTGTATACAGATGCTGTATTTCTGTTTATCCGAGGAAGAGGTGAAGTGATGCCACCAAATTACAGAGCCATGATTTGGACCCAGGAATAAGAATCTAACACCGTGCTCCTCTGCAGGGCTTCTCACATGTGGTCCCTGGGCCCCAGTACCAGCATTGCCTGGGAAGTTATTTGAAAAGCAAACTGCTGAATCAGAAACTCTGGGGGTGAGGGGCTGACAGTCTGTGTTTAACAAGTCCTCCAAGCTCCCAACTTCTGCTCTCCTGCCTTATAGGCCCTGGGTGAGAGTGGGGCAGGGTGCAGGTGACCCATCTAAGATCATGGGCCCTGAAGTCAGACAGAGCTGAGTTCAGGCAAAACTAAGTTCAAACTTCTGCTCCACCAATTTCCAGCTCTGTGACTCTGAGACTTTAATCATGAATCCTTGCTTTCCTAGCCCGTGAAGTGAAGGTGGTAACAGTGCCTCACCTCCTAGAATTGTTGCTGGAGAAGGAAATGGCAATCCACTCCAGTATTCTTGCCTGGAGAATCCCACGGACGGAGAAGCCTAGTAGGTTACAGTCCACGGGGTCGCAAAGAGTCGGACACGACTGAGCGACTGAACTGAACTGAAAGATGGAAATGGCAACCCACTCCGGTGTTCTTGCCTGGAGAATCCTGTGGACAGAAGAGCCTGGTGGGCTGCTGTTCATGGAGTCGCACAGAGTTGGACACAACTGAAGTGACTTAGCATGCATGCACGCATTGAAGAAGGAAATGGGGACCCACTCCAGTATTCTTGCCTGGAGAATCCCAGAGACAGAGGAGCCTGGTGGGCTGCCATCTATGGGGTCGCACAGAGTCAGACACGACTGAAGTGACTTAGCAGCAGCAAAGATCTGATTTGACAGATGAAAAAAATGGCAACTCCGGGATCTCCTTGGGGGTCCAGTGGTTAAGAATCTGCCTGGCAATGCAGAGGTTGCAGGTTCAATCCCTGGTTGGGGGACTAAGATCCCATATGCCGAGCTACAACTACTGAGCCTTCATGCCACAGCTAGAAAGTCTGTGTGCCACAATGAAAGATCCTGCATACCACAGCTAAGACCCAACACAGCCAAATATTTTACAAAAAAGAAAAGAAAAAACGGTGACTCAGAGAGGGAAAGGGACTTCCCAGACCCCTGCTGTGTGAGCTCCTTTCCAGAGAGGACTCTGCCCTGTGGGTCTGTCCCAAAGTGACCGTTTCCCATCCAGCTCCATCCTGGCTAGCTGTGTAACCTTGAGCTGATTACTCATGTTCTTTCTGCCTGTCTCCTCAGGCTTAGAGTGGGGATCATAACAGTGCCTGGGCTTCCCGCCGTTGTGGCGAGACTAAAATGAGTTTCTCCGTGCGTGGTGCCGGCCAGCGACTTGAAAAGGGCTCAATAAATGTTAGCTGCTGTTATTGAAGGCAGAGGCAGGAGCAACTCCTGTGTCTTCTAATGGCCCCCAGCCCTGGTCAGAGCATGATTAAGAGTTTAAAGGAGGTCAGGGAGCGTGGGAATCCTGAGGGGCGGAATCTTCCCCTTGGAGGAGGGTATTTTGGACTGGATCATTCTGTATCGTGAGAGTCCGTGTTGTGCCTTGTAGGATGCTTAGCAGCGTCCTGGGGCCTCTACCGTCTAGATGTTAGGAGGTCCCCCCACCAAGCTGTGATGATCCCAGATATCTCCAGACGTTACCGAATATCTCCCGGGGAGGAAAATTGTCCCTGTTGAGAATCACTGAGATTATCAGGCAAGGTGGTCTGAGGTGCTTTAACACATCAGGTGGGTTAACGCAGGATCCTATTGTTTGCCTCATGGGATGGTGGGGAGGTTGGGGTCCAGGGTCACACAGCAGGTAGAGATGGGCCCGGACTCCAGGGCTCTTGCGCCTGTCGCCTCTCCACAGGTCCCTCAGAACAGGTGGGCAGAGCCCAGGGGACAACCAAGCTGGGGCTCAGGATGCCTGGAGTGTCCCCGCTTCTCCCGTCAGGGTCTACTTCCCCGACCACTGCCACACGCCTGGCAGTGTCCGTCAGAGTCTGGGCTCACCTTTCCAGAAGCTCCAGGGTGGCCAAACCAAGCAGGTACCGGGTGCCAGGTGCCACTGAAGTGGGCATCTAAGAATGCAGCCAGGGCTGGGGTTGTCAGTGTGGAGCTCGCCATGGCCCTGTGGGGGAAGGGGGCATCAGCGGAGTGGAGCGTCAGCCCGCCCGCCCGGGCCATAAAGCTGCCACCAGAGGTGAAAGATGGGTCCCCCTGCCACTGGGATGCAGAGAGCCGTGGAGACGTGGTGACAGGGCTGATTTAGCGGGGGAGGAGGGAGGATGAGAGACAGTCAGAGATAAAGAGCCAGAAACAGAGGCAGAGAGACAGGGTGAAGAGAAGCAGAGAACACGGATGAGGCAGAGAGACAGTGTGAAGAGAAGCAGAGAACATGGATGAGACAAAGAGAGATGGGAGAGGACATACAGACGCAAAAAATGCAAGAAACAGATCAGAGACGCACAGAGAGATGCAGTTAGAGACGCAGATCCAAAAATAGAGGAAAAGAGGAGAGTCACAGACACAAAGATGAGAGGGAGCTGCAGAGGGGGCCGGAGTCACAGAGAGGGCGGAAAGAGAGCTGGAGAATTAGACGCAGAGAAAAGAGGCCGTGAGGGAGACACGCTCAGTCAAAGGAGACAGGACGGAGACATCCAGAGACGCTCAGGGGCTGACCTCTGCCTCTTCTCTGTGACTCGTGCCCTCTGGGCATGTGTGTGAGTCTCTGCCCACGTGCACGTTCACGTCTGTGCTCGTGTGTCACACCACCCGTGGGAGCCATCTGTGTCTGAGAGCCCGGCAGTGCTTGGGTGCGTTCATCTGCTAATTCTCCACTGGCTGCCTGTGGGGTGCAGGGCAGTGGGTATCAGTGGACAAGGCCCCTCATGGAGATGCTTGCTTATTCATAGAAAAAGTGTACAAACAAACACCAGAGCTGTGCAGAGATGTGAAACGGAGTCATGTATTAGAGGACGACTCAGGGCTCCTCTGTACGTGGTGGTCAGGGAAGGTCACTGAGGAGGTGACTGGTGAGGTGAGACCTGGATGTCAAAGAGCCAGCCTGGCAAAGATCAGGTGCACATCCTTCCAGAAGCATGACAGTACAAAACTCCGAGGAGAAAACCAACTTGGTGAATGCAAGACTGAGAAAAGAGGCCAGTGGGGCCACAGCTTCAGGGGGTGAGGTGGCTGGACAGGAAGGCAGAGGGCAGATCATGAAGGATTTGGTAAGGCCAGGGGAAAGATGTCGGGGCTCTTCTAGGGGAAATGAAAGCTGGAAGATTGAAGCCGGAGAGTGATGCCAGCAGATACAGGTTTGGAAAGATCTCGCTGGCTGCTGGGTGGGAAGTAGGGGGTTGCGAGGCTCCTGCAGTAGTCCAGGCAAAAGAGGTGGGTGGCTTGGGTGAGACTGGGGAGAAGTGGGTGGATGCGGGCTCTGTTTTGGGTGTAGAATCAACAAGATAGTGGGATGGCGGGGAGAAAGGAAGGAGCCAAGGATGACTCCTGGGTGGTTTGCCTGAGCATCTGAATGAATTATGGTGGTGTTTACCAGCATGAGGAAGACACGGCGAGGCGGCTCTGGGGGAACAGTACAGGAGTCTATTTCGGCTGTGTGATGTGCCTGTGTGTGTGTGTGCACCTGTGTGCACATCTGCTAGGGCCCAGGTGTGCACGTGTGCCTGTGTGGGTTCAGACCACTTCTTGCTTGGCTGTGTGGGGGCTCCTGGGCCTGACCTGGGACCAGGCCCTGTCTTGACTGTTTCCACCAGCCCCAGGTGCTGCCCCTGCCAGATGGGGATTCCCCAAGGGCCAGCAGGAACAATGGGGTGGGCAGGCCCTTGGCGCTGCTGACATCTGGGCACACAACCCCAGGCCCAGGAGGCCCGGGAGCCCCGCCCGGCAGCAGCAGGCAGGCTCCGGGGCAGCTGGTGGCGATTAGCAGCGTTGATTACCTCGTGGCGATGCCATCTGGGGTGAGGGCACTGAGCCCAGCCCCACGGGATACCCTGCTTGCTGGCATGCAGGGCTTTCTGGGGCTGAATGCGTGTAAATGTGTCAGTGTCGCGGCCTGCGTGTGTGTGGATGCCCATTGGTGAGCACATATCTGAGCAGGGGTTTCCGTGGGAGCCGAGTCTGTGTCTGCACGTGTATGTCCTGCAGGTCTGCAGGTTTCCCTGTGTGCATATATGAAGAATGATGCCTGTGGGCACGGGTGTGTGTTTCTATGTGTATGTTTGTGCACACACATCTGCATGTGTTTCTTTGTGCATATCCAAGTACATGAAGTACTATATGTGTGCATTCTGAAAACAATGCACCTGTGTTTGAGTACACCCAGGGATGTATTTCTGTGGCTTCATCTGTGCTCACACGTGTGTCTCTGTGTATCTGCTTATGTGGAGGAGTATCGTGTGTGTGCACCTGTCTGTGTAAACCTGTCTACATTTGCACACGGAGTCTATACACACGTGCTGTGAGAGAACATATCTAACTCTCTGCTTCTGCATGGGTGCACATATGTGTCCGGAGCAGGGAGGGGCACAGGCCCATTTCTAGACTGTGTCTGTGATAGTGTATCCAGGCATAGGGTGTGCCCCAGCCTTGGCTGTTCTTATGCGCACCGTTAGGGAGCAATGGAAAGGGATCTGGACTCCCCCTTCTCAGGTCCCTTCTGCTCTGGGTCCAACCATCCCCTCCTGCCTATGAGGGTCTGGGGTATGAGTGGGGGAAGGATTGGGGGTGCCCAGGGTGGCACAATGGTTAAGAGCACGTGCAATGGGTCCAGGCTAGCCAACATGGGCCCCTGCCCCACAACCCACTAACTACATGACCTTGGGCAAGTTGAGTCATTCCTATGCTCCTGGTTTCTCCATCTGTAAAATGGGGGTAAGCACAGAATTCTCTTTCTGGGGCTGTTGTGAGGGTGAAAGGAGCTAGCCGATGTGAAATGCACAGAGTCTGACCTCTGTCTGAGTGTTGTCTATTCATTTCCAAGTGCCTGCCGCTGGGGCAGCACCCTATGGAGACAGAGCCTGTGCCTACCCTCTCCTCAGGCCAAAGCTCCCAGAAAGCCCCACCCGCTCCACTTCCCGCCTGCTGAGCTCAGCGCTTCCCAGGCCCTGCCACTGTCGTAGCCACATCTGAGCCGGCTCTGCGCAGGGACCACAGTTGTGCGCCTCCGTGGCCACGGCTGGGGTTTCCGCTGACTCAGCGCCTCAGGCTCTGGAGGCGGGAAATCCCAGTCCTGCCCCGCCCCCACCTCAGGTTACATAGGGCCACAGGGTTATGGCTCTACAATGTTGCTTTTCCAGGAAGCCCCCTGCCCCCAAATCAGGGGACTCCAGTTGCTCCCCCCATGGGCATTCTTATGCTCAAGGACTTCTTGAACCTACTTCTCAATAGGTCGTTATCCTTGGAGCCCAGAAATTTGCTACCTCCCTTGGGAGGGTCACCTTGATTATCCCCCTGCCTCTGGACAGAACTAGACACCTTACCTGCTTCCTTCTCCTCGGAAGTCCAACCTTCTCCTCATCCAACCTCAATTCCCCTTGCTTCCTTGCATTCTGAGCATAAAGCAAAACCCTCTCCATTGCTGGGCTGGCCCAGCGTCACCCCTTCACCCCATCCTCCATCCTCACATCCTGCCAGCATTCACCATAATAATGATAAAACAGTGAATATTTATTGAGCTCCTCTTTTGTGCCCTTGGTAAGCACTTTTACAGACTAATTTGTTTTCTGCTCACAAAGTATATGCAGTCATTATCCCATTTTACAGATGAGAAAGTAAAGTCATCATTAAATAGTAAGTTCACAACTAGAGGATAGGGATTTGAGCCCTTCTAACCTCAAGGAGTTAGGAGGAATAAGGGGACCCGTTGGGTTCCACTTGTCTGGAATTGAGTCCTGAGAAGAAGGGGTTAATTTAGCACCCTCAGGACTCCTCCCCACCCCACCCGCCTGCAGCCAGAGCCCCCTTGCAGGGCAGCTCCGGGCACGCAGGGTCCCGCCTAGCTCGCTCGCTCACCTGGCGGGCAAATGGGAGGGGCGGGCCTGGGAGCGCAGCCAGGCCAGCAGCGGGGCCGCGCGTCCCGCCGCCTCTGCCACCGCTGGAGCCCCTTCTCGGTCCTCCCTCCCTCCTCCAGCCTGGCGGGCGGGTCCAGCTGTGTTCCATTAGCGGCCCTGGCAAGTCCCCAGCCCCCTGGAGCCGCCCCCTATTCCCCCACCCGGAGTAGCCGGCAGTCCCTGGCAGTCGCGCGCGCGGGCGCGCGAGCGGGACAATCTTCAGCCCCCAAAGCTCGGGACCCGGGAACTTGGGGTCCCCGAAGCCGGCCAGAAGTGATCCAGGACCTTCCAGCGGGCTGAGGAGCCCAGGCCCCGCTTTCTGGGGTTGGCTGCATTGGGCTGCCTGGATTACTCAGTGAGGTGGGGGCGAACCCCAGCCACGGTAAGTGAGCGTGGAGGGGGTTGCCTCCCGGCGCCGGGCTTGCTGTGTGACCTGGGGCAAAAGGCGCTCCCTCTCTGGACTTCAGTCTTCTTTCTAGCCGGATAAGCCCTACCTCCATGGCAGTTTATGCTGGGAGGGATTGGGGGCAGGAGGAGAAGGGGACGACAGAGGAAGAGATGGCTGGATGGCATCACGGACTCGATGGACGTGAGTCTGAGTGAACTCCGGGAGATGGTGATGGACGGGGAGGCCTGGCGTGCTGCGATTCATGGGATCGCAAAGAGTCGGACACAACTGAACGACTGAACTGAACTGAGGGTGGGGGAACAGTTCTGCCTCAAGAAGAGGGAGATTGGGGTCCTATCTCCAAATATATGGAGGTGAGGGGTCCTTCCTGCTCTAGTTCCCCATCCAGAACTGAGGGAGGGGGAAACAGAATTCCTTTACAGCTGGAGAGAATGAGGTCAGACTTGCATAAGAACTTCCCAACAGGAGGGCCTGCAGGAAGGGTAGTCATCGCCTGCCCTTGTGCACGTGTATGCGTACAAGCTGGTGTGTCTGGGTGGCCCCTGAACACATGTCTCTGTGAGCCTGCCTGTGTGTAGGTAGGCTTGTGTGCACACAGTGCACAAATATGCCTGCGTGTATGTATGTCTGTATATCTGTATATCTATATATATGCCTGTGTATCATGACTGTGTGCGCACGCGCGGGCTGCCTGTCTCAGGGGACGTACATGTCTCTGTGAGCCTGCCTGTGTGTAGGTAGGCTTGTGTGCACACAGTGCACAAATATGCCTGCGTGTATGTATGTCTGTATATCTGTATATCTATATATATGCCTGTGTATCATGACTGTGTGCGCACGCGCGGGCTGCCTGTCTCAGGGGACGCCGGATGATGTATGGCTTGCCTGGCCGCTTGCTGAGCCCGCATTGATTTATCTGGGCCCATCCATCACGGTTTAATAAAACTAAAAGACGAGCATCCATCAGCAGGGGAGATTGGCAACAAGGTCCTGAGCCTCGTGACCTGCTCTCCCTCCCACTGCACCCATGAGGGAAGCTTCCTTGGCCCCTGTGATGACTCTAGGAGACTCAGCTCAGTTGTCAGCCCCTTGTGGGTGCCAAAAAGGGCCGGCTGGCTGAGCTGGGTGCAGCTAGCCAGGTACCAGATTAGCATATACCTATGCAGTGCACAGGTTGATAAAATATTGAAATACTTCCAAGTGTCTTGGCAGATAGCCTCTGCTTCAAACTTCCGCGCTATCCCCAGTGACCTGGCCTTTTAGGACCCTCTCGATCTCTCTTCAGTCCAGCAACTGTCCACTAGCACAGCCTGATCCTGCCTGGACCTGGTTTCACTGCTCCGGCCAGCATTCTGCGCTGGCTGCTGGGTGTCCGTGCCATACCGGTGGTTAAATATTTTGAATATCACCACAGCCCAAATCCTAGCCCAAGGCCTGTGGTTGGGCCTCTGAGAGGGACTGATGCCTGGCCAGACCTCCTGCCACCCCAGGACCAGCGCCTGGGCCCCACGGGCTGGCTGCTGCTTGCCCACGTGACAAATTGTTCTCTGTGAGCTCTGGAATCCACCCTCCCCCTCCCTGTGGTTTTCAGGTGCTGTGGCTGCAGTCGACTTCTCTGGACCGGGATGTGGGCATCTTGGGCTCCTGGCTTGTGGCTGCTCAGTCTCTTTGTCACCTACAGCCATGGGGCAGATGCAGGTGAGATGACGTGAGGATCGGAGTGCCATAGGCCTGCCACTGGCTCTCTGAAGTGTGGGGTCCTATGCGGGTATGTGCCCGTGGACCTCAGTCACGTGGGCATTTATAGGAGAGTCCAGAGGCTGGGCTCAGGGTGGCCTGAGCTGTTTGCACACACGAGCCAGCGTAAGGCGAGCAGGGGTTCCCGACCTCCGGGATATAACGCCTAATGATCTGAGGTGGAGGTGATGTAACAATAATAGAAATAAAGTGCACAGTAAATGAAATCGTCCTGAAACCATCCCTCTCGGACCCCAGTCCTTGGAAAAATCATCTTCTATGACACTGGTGCCTGGTGCCGAAAAAGTTGGGAGACCGCTGAGCTAGAGAGTGTGTGTACTTCTGTCTACATATCTGTGTGTCTCTGGGCCTCTCTGTTTTTACATCTCAGAGCTGCTCTGTGCTTCTGTACATACTCCTATGTCTCTGTGTGTGAGAAGAACCCCCCTCCCCAATACATAAACCCAACCTGTGCCCCAAGGGCTGGTGAGGCCAGCGTGGTGGGGAGGAGCCGGCAGCAAGCTCTTCTTGCAGACAGGCCAGGACTCTCCAATCCTTTCCATGTGGAGGATCCATCCTCCAGCCCACGTGCTCCTCCTCCTCCCTGGCAATCTTGGATAAAGGGCCTGCCTCAAGGCCCAGACACTGGGTAAGACAGAAGGGTGTAGCTTTCCAAGGCCCAAAGCCAGAGGAAGTTGACCGGGCAGCTTGCCCTGCCCTGCTGGGTGCCCTCTGGCCGTGTAGTTGAGCAGAAATAGAACTCCTAGAACCCCCAATCCAGCCAAAAGAGGCAGAAAAACCCAGGGACAGATGTGAGAGGGTATATGTGGCAACCTGTGGGTTGTGTGTCTACATATGTGTTTCCGCATGTTCCCACGTATGCTTTACTCTCCTCTCCCTCACCGGGTCCCCTGGGGATTGAGGCAGAAAATTTCAACATCTGTAAGGAATTTGGGCCCATTGCCAAGGGAGTGAGTCACCCCTTGCTGCTGCTGATACTAAAGACGGTGATAGCTTTTCTGGCCAAACCTGCGGCAGAAGGATAAGGGGAGGGGGCTTGGTCACTGAGCCTAGGGATCCAGGATTCCTTCTTCTAGCCAGGGATCCAAGGAGTCCAGTGTCCCAGCTTCTGGATATAGCTTCTTCCGGGAGCTGTATCCATCGCCTGGTCCCAGCTACCCTATCTGCATTGATGAAAAAGCTCTCTCTCTGTTTTTTAAAATTCTAGCCTCTATCTCTTCTGTTGTAGTACCTCTCTCAAAACTTCTGTTCCATGAGCCCTAGAGGAGAGGCCGGCCCATGGCTGCCCACCTAGTCCCTTTAAGGTTCTGGAGACCTGAATAAGCTCTCCCCTTCTGCAGGAGCCTCTGCCCCCTTCATATATCCTGTCTGGAGCCCTAAGACTCTGGTGGGTCCCTCGAGCTTGTGGTCCACTCAGGCCCTCGGTCTCTCCTCACAGTTTCGTAAAGTGGCTCTCCAGGTGAGAAGTCAGTCTGTTGACTCAGACTTGGGTCTGGCCTGCTTTGTTTTGGCTGCGGAGCGGAGACCCACCCACTGCTGAGAGCACGTGTACCGGCGGCACATGGCATCCCTGGTGGCACAGGCGTCTGCAACTCACACATGTGCAGACCCGCGTGTGCGTAGATATATAACACAGTGCGCACGGATCTGACACCTCCTTGCCCTTGAAGTGCTCCTTTGTCCCCCACTCAGGTGTGTGTCGTGGGATATGTGAGCTGTCTAGAATTTCTTTCATTCTCTAGAATGAAAGCAGCCTGGCCCCTGTCTTGGGGCTCTAGGAGAGATCTGGGTTCTAGGAGATCTTGCTCAGCTATGAACTCACTTAGTGGTCTTAGGCCAGGCCTCCGTCTTCCCATCTGTGCCCTGACTCCCAGGGTGGGTAGGTAGGATTAGTTGCTAAGTCATGTCTGACTCTTGGGACCCCGGCAGGCTCCTCTGTCCATGGGATTTCCCAGGAAAGAATACTGGAGTAGGTTGCCATTTCCTTCTCCAGGGGATCTTCCTGACCTAGGGATCGAACCCGGGTCTCCTGCATTGCAGGCAGACTGTTTACTGACCGAGCCACCACCAGGGTCAGAAGGCAAAAGCTGAACGGAGCCCAAGGCAGACCTGGCTGAAGATCCAGAGTGGGGAGCATGAACTGGCTCTGTCCTAGGCTCCCCAACAGCCATGCCTCCACCTCAGCCTGAGCCCCTCCAGATGCCCCCACTGCCAATTCTTTTGCAGGGGAGCAGTGCCCACCTTCACAGCAAGAAGGACTCAAATTGGAACACAGAAGTGACTTATCAACCAACGTGACTGGTGAGCGCCCAGCGCAGCCTGTTGTCCCCCCTCCGCCATCTTCCTGGAGTGGCCTGTAGCCCACTCACCTGCCCAGCTGACCTCGTCATCTGGTGTCTCCCCTAAAGGCTTCAGCCTCATCCACCGACTCAGCCTCATGAAAACGTCTGCTGTCAAGAAGATCCGAAATCCCAAGGGACCACTCATCCTGCGACTGGGAGCAGTCTCCGTCACCCAGCCCACACGGTAAAGGCCCCAGTGTGGCCACTGGGAATCAGTCTCAGCCACACTCCTCAGCAACTCTGGATGTGCAGCTTAAGCTCAGGGGGACCCGTGGGTCATTTATCTCGCTCCTTGCCAGGAGTCAGCCTGGTCCCACTCCTGGGCCTGGCAGGGCAGGCAGCGAGGGAACTGGCAGGCCCACCCTCTGTCCTTTCCCCATCTCTGGCTAGCAGTAGGTGAGGACAGGTCTGCATCCCCTGGGCACGGTGAGGACCCCAGGGTGGAGGAGGGAGCCTGAAAGAGTTGGGTGTGTTTGTGTGTGCGCGTGTGTGTATTCACATGCGTTGATACGTGTCAAGTTCAAGCTCCTACAAGTTCCTGAGGCCTCTGCTTACCTCTCCAGCCTCATCTTCCAGAACGTTCCTCTTTCTTTCCTGATTCTCTAGTCATGCTGAATCCAGTCATCTCTTTTCAGTATCTCTTCCCTTCCCCCAGGCTTGGTCATGTTCCCCATGGCATCCTGGTTTCCTTGGAATCCTCGTGAAAGAGCGAAACAGTCATTCTGAGGATTCTTTGTGTATGGCCTTACCTCCCCCATCATCCCTTCAGACTTGCAGGCTGCCTGAGGACAGGCCTCTTCTCTGTCTTTTCACCTGTTACCTGCAGCAACCAGACCACCCCTGACACATAGTAGGCCCTCAAGAAATGTCTGTAGAATGAATGGGTGTGTATACGTATATGTGTGTCCATGGGACGTTGTGTGCCTATCTATGTCTCGTGTAGGTCCAACAGTGCTGAGGGCCCAGGGTGGGCAGTGAATGGTCTCTTACCTGAGCCTCAGGGTGCCTTCCCTCTTCTACCCCCAGACGCGTGTTCCCTCGGGGCCTCCCCAGTGAGTTTGCCCTGGTGCTGACCCTACTGATGAAGAAACACACCCACCGGAACACGTGGTATTTGTTTCAAGTGACTGATGGAGACGGGTACCCGCAGGTGAGCCTGGCGCCCCGCTCGCTCCACCCGTGTTGCTCTTGGGTATCGAGCGGTACCAGTCCAGCCCAGCTTCTGTCCCAGCTTGTGATTCTGGAGTCTCCCTGTTCCACCCCAGTACCCACCCTTGAGGCCACCTGCAGCCCACCTATCCCATTCTTTTAGGAGGTATTTCTCTGTGACCCCAGCCAGCTTTCCTTGCTTTGCGGGCTGAGTTTCCCCTCTTGTGAAATGAGTGGGAGGGCCCTTACCTTTGTCAGGCTATGGCTCACGGGGCTCTGATTCTCTGTCCCTGCCTTTCTCCCTCTGAACACAGATTTCCCTGGAAGTCAACAGTCAAGAGCGGAGCCTGGAGTTGAGGGCCCGCGGACAAGATGGTGACTTTGTGTCCTGCATCTTCTCAGTGCCCAAGCTCTTCGACCTGCATTGGCACAAGCTGGTGCTGAGCGTGGCCGAACGAGTGGCCTCCGTGCACGTGGACTGCATGTCAGCCTCCTCCCAGCCTCTAGGGCCCTGGCGATCCATACAGCCTGTGGGCCATGTCTTTCTGGGCTTGGATGCTGAGCAGGGCAAACCTGTCTCGGTGAGTGCTAGGTCGGGCTTGGACTCTGCTCCCACTTTCTGGGAGCCTGAGTGGGCTCCCCAGAACCTGTATCTCACCAGGGCTCAGAATCCCCTTATGCTTCCCCGCTGACCTCCAGGTGCAGCCTGGCATTCAAGGCCTTTCGTGACTTGGGCCCTAAACTGTCTGCAGCATCACCTTCTGCTCTGCCTGTCCATGCACCTTGGCTCTGGCTGATCCCATGCCGGCCATCCTTCTCCCCTAATACTTTCACACCTCTAGCCTTTGCCTATGCTGTTACCTCCCCCTGGAATGCTTGTCCTTGCATACCTACCTACTGAATATCTACTGGTCCTCACAGCTTAGCTTGAATGGAACCTCCTCTTCCCCGCTTCCTCTGGCCAAAGCGAACGTGTCTCCCGCCTCTCCCTCTATCTTGGATGTATGGTTTTGCTTTGTAGTTTGTGACTATATTCTTGATGATCTCCCAAGCCAGACTGGAAAGCCTCTGAGGGCAAACCCTGGGATGGAGCCATCTCTGTGCCTCCTTGGGGGCCAGGACACAGAGCTGTTTGCTAAAATGAAGTGACGCTTGTGTGTCCCCTGCAGTTTGACCTTCAGCAGGCACACATCTATTGTGACCCGGAGCTCGTGCTGGAGGAGGGCTGCTGTGAGATTTTACCAGGAGGGGTGAGTGGCCTGGACCCAGCCCAGCTGGGAGAGGCTGGGGCACTGCCCTGGGGCACAGTGTGCTGGAGAAGAAGGGCCAGGAAGGGGATGCCTAGACATCTTAGGATGCTGAGTGGGTTAAGGGGGGGTCCACCTTCTGTACTGACCCCAGCCCTTCCCCCACACTGGACAGTGTCCCCCAGAGACCTCCAAGGCCCGCCGGGACACCCAGAACAATGAGCTCATCGAGATCAATCCACAGACTGAGGGCAAGGTCTACACCCGCTGCTTCTGCCTAGAGGAGCCCCAAAACAGCAAGGTGGGTGGCCAGGGTAGGGCACAGGCTTGAGTGGTCCTGTCCCTCCCCCGGTCTGACTAAAGCCTGCCCCCAGGGTCAGTTGGTCACGTGCGCTGGGGCAGGGAGGTCACTGGAAGGCCTGCCTATTTGCTTCCTACCCCTACCGGATTCCAAGAGGCAGAGAGACAGCCCACTGTATGACCCTGTGCCTGCCTGCTTGCTGGCATTGAGAACTGTGCCTATCGAACTCTGGCACTAACCAGAACTTCACTGGTACCATCCCAGACCCTGGTGAGCAAAGGATCAGGCTGACACCCAAAGGCATTTTCTCCAGGACACAGATACCTAGGATCAGAGGCCAGGCGCCACACTGCTTGTCTTGGGGCTCACTCATTCTTCTGGGCTCAACCCGGGCCAGTGCCAGACTGGTTCCATGCCCAGCACCATGGCCAGCTGCCCTGCCTGCTCCCAGATTCTTTAGGGGGTGGCAGGGAAACCCAGTTCCTCCTGTAGCCCCACCCCTGGCCCTGCAGCCTCCCTGCCCACCAGGCATCTTGCCCAGCCTTTGGCTCCAGGAACACAGGATCCCATTGATTCATGGTCTTGTTTTCTCCGACATCACGTGGGTGGGGGGAAAAGAAGGGGGGTGGACTGTGGGGTGCCAGGGGTCTGAGCAGACTCTCGATACCCTGGGAGCTGCCAGATATCAGGCTGAGGGGGTCCCTGGGGTCCATGCCCCCGCCTAGGGGTCCCCAGAACTGTCTCCTTCTCAAGTCTTGGCCCTTAATCTTTCTGCTCAGGTGGATGCCCAGCTGTCGGGAAGAATCAGCCAGAAGCCAGAAAGAGGAGCAAAGGTAGAGACAGGCGGTGGGCGGAGGAGCCTACGGCGTCCTCAGTCTGCCCTCCGCGTCCTCTGTAAACCCCTTGAGTAAGAGATTCTCTCCGCCCACGCTCGTCCCACCTGCCCCCACTCTTGGACAGAGCTTAGGATTTGAAGACGCCAGCTCTGAGAAGGAAAGATGAAGAGGGAGAGGCAGAAAAGTACCTGGCTCTGTGTAGGGCCCCCGCTCCTGGTGGTTCTTGGGTAGGGGTGTTGGAAGCCGCGCTTTGTCCCCTCCGTTCCCCGCCCATTCTCATGCCCCCCTCCTCTTCCCAGGCCCACCAGGAGACAGCAGCCGATGAGGTAAGCCTCCCATCTAGACTGGAGAAAAGAGCTTGGTTGGAAGGGTGCCAGCCTGAGCCCTTTGGACAAGGCTTTGAGGCCCTGGAGGCTGGGCCTGGGGTGGGATGACCACACAGCTCCCGGCACTCCTTGGGGACCTGATGCTGGGCTCTGCCTGCCTGCTGCTTCTCCTTAGAAGGTGGCTGTTTAGCCCTGGACACTCCTGTTGAGTGGGCAGCAAATGGCCATGTGCCTTTTGGAGAGAGCCCAGGCCTTGCCCATGGGACCCCGGATTTGGGGGTCTCACTCTGCTCCAGTATGCTGTGTGGTCCAGGGCCCACCGTTGTTCCTCTCTGGGCTTCAGTTTCCTCATCTGAGAACTGGCTTGGCTCTGGGTTGGTGGGAGTTGGGGGACACGGCCTATTTGATGGGATTTCGATCTTTATGCTCCTCAACTCCACCCAGACACCTGTGTACTTGGTGTGTGTATGGGGGCCAGTGGGGTGCAGGAGGCTGGCCCTAGGCTGGCCCTTAGACCTGGCCTCCAGGTCCATTCTTCCCTTTCAGTGCCCACCCTGTGTCCATGGTGCCCGGGAGAGCAACGTGAGTGGAGAAAGTGTGCTGGGTGGGGTGGGAGGAGGCTGGGAGTGGGCACTGCCTGGAGGTTGGCTTGGCAACGTCTTGGTTTAGGACAAGGGGGTCTTTGTGCACTTTCGCACTCTCTGCCCACCCATCCCCCAGAGCTGGGCCTGACCCTCACCCCCAGACCCACCAGGACAGGGCCTCATGGAAGGAAGCCTCATGCTCTGTGATCCCGGCAATGCACTGGGCTCCAGGGTGGAAGGGGGATGGGGTGGCAGCCTGCAGGGTCAGGGCCTCAGTACTGATCCCAACACTCCCCACAGGGACTCAGGCCTGCTTTGCTTGGAAGGCTTCCCATGTCATTCTAGAGACAGAGAAGGCGAAGGGCTGGCTCAGGGTGACACAGTCCAGCATGGCCCCCCAAGCCACATGTTGACTCGGGGCCTCCCCTCTAATCCCTCTCCAGGTGTCCTGGCCCATTGTCCCTCTGGGGGGCCAAAAGAACAAAGGAAAGGGGCTCACTGTGAGCCCAGCTGGTACCCCAACTGTGCCTCTTCCATGGGCAGTATGAGTCACCACTTTCCCACAGCCTGACATTCTGAGTTGACATTCTGCATTGATCCACAAAGGACACAACCCTCTCTCCTCTCAGCTCTAAGCCCCTGGCTTTTGGGGATGTCAGGAAGTACCCCTCTGCTGCCCGCCCCTTTTTCCATCCTGTCCCCCACCAAATCCAGTAAGGCTGATCATCCCCAGATATGAGGGGGTTACCATGGCAACCGAACAGCCATGTTATCCTAGCAACTAGGGGGTGGAGCTAGCCAAAGCCAGGCAGGTTAGAGAAGATAGGTCAAAGCCCTCTGTAAGTTTGACAGCTTTAGTATATAAAATCAGCATGCTGGTTGGCCTGGGAGGCAGAGCAGGGGCTGGGATACAGGATGTTGGTTCAGCCACCCCTGTGTGACCCTGACTAAACTGCTTGCCCTCTCTGGGCCCTTGGTTTCCCCTTCCTCCCTAAGATGATTATGTCGTCTCTCCTCTCTCCTTTCAGGTCACAATTGGTCCCTCTGGCCCCCAGGTGAGTCCCAGATGGAGCACAGGACACCCCTGCCCTCGTCAGTGGTGCTAGCCCCTCTCCTGGCATGTGGCCTCCTGGCTGTGTGTTTATATCAGGGCTACCCAAGCCTGCCTGGGCTTCCCAGGTGGCGCTAGTGGTAAAGAACCCACCTGCCAATGCAGGAGATGCAAGAGATGCATGTCGGGAAGATCCCCTGGAGGGAGGCATGGCAACCCACTCCAGTGTTCTTGCCTGGAGAATCCCATGGACAGAGGAGCCCGGTGTGCTACAGTCCTACAGGCTACAGCTCCCTACCTCTAGGTCTCACAGAGTTGGACATGACTGAAGTGATTTAGCGTGTATGCATGCACACAAGTCTGCATAAGGGTGGGGCTGATTAGATGTATGTTTGCGTGTGTGTGTGTGTGTTTGTTAGAGAGAGTAGGGAGTGTGTGAATCTAAAGATGTAAAGAACTGCGTGTATCTAAGGGTCTATTGTGCGTCAGGCCCTGGGCTGCCCATTGGCAGTATGACCTTCTTAAACTGCCTCAGGCATAGGTACTGTCATTTTATTTCAGGGCCAGCTATGCCCACATGTGTGACTGGTGTGATTTTGTGTGTGTGTGACTGTGCATTTCTGGACATGTGTTTGCATGTGCAGGGGGTGAACCCGTATACCTGTGGGCCTGACAAGACCATAGAACCGTGGGTGATGGGCTAGGCAGCATGTGCAAATGTGAGATTGCACTCTTGGGTGTGCCCATGAATAAATAATGTTATTCTTGGGGCCACCTCCGTGTGCATGCTAAGTGGCACTGAGCAGTTTACCTGCAGGGTGACATTTCTTCTGCATTACAGCCCCTTAGCCCCTTGAGGTAAGTGCTGACATGAATCCCATTTTCTTGATGAAGAAACTGAGGTTCAAACAAGTTGCATGACTTGCCCTAAGTCATGTACTTATAAGGTGTGGAGGTAGGATTTGAACTTGGGCAGCCTGACACTCACCGTTATGGGTGTCTGCCATTCCACATGTGTGTGTCCAAGCACGTGTGTCCCTAAGCCCCTGGGTGTGAGCTAGCATGCTTGGAAAGGGGTGTGGGGAAGAGATGCTTTCTGCGTGAGACTATAGATCTACCAAATATAGCCTTTTGGGGTGGGAGGGACAGGCGGATGGATGCGTATGGGATCCATATGCTGTGTGCGTGGTGGTGGGGGTTGGGGTAGGGTTGTGCTCATCTACACACCCATGTGTGGTGGATGCATGGAAAAGATCAGACCGAAGAGAGCTTTTTCAAGGCTTTCATGTGCTTCTCTGGTCCCAGCCCTTGTCTTGGTCTCGTCCACAGGGAGGGAAAGGTGAGCGGGGTCTGCCTGGTCCATCAGGACCCAAGGGAGAGAAGGGAGCCCGGGTAAGTGCTCCATCCATGCCCACGGCAGGATCTTCCCAGTGTGCCCTGGGGTTGGTCTGGAATGTGAGCCATCATCATCCCATCATCTTAGCTGGAAATCTGCAGCCTGTTCTAAATAGAGGAGGAGGGCCAGAGTCTTTCAAGGGGTTAGTGTGTAGAAACCTCTGTTTTCTAGGGGCACCTGGGATGATGGGATTTCTGGGCCCTTCCTTCTCAAAATAGGTCTAGGGTGGCTCCCCCTAGGAAGCTGATTCCTTGCTCCCCACTTCTAGGGCAATGACTGTGTTAGAATCTCCCCGGATGCCCCGCTTCAGGTAAGACCTGGAGGAGAGGCCTGCTTTAGGGCCAATATGTGGGTGACTCCTGGGGAAGGGGGCTGTGCCCTCCGAGCCCTGGGGGTGACCCTGGGCCCATCTCAATACCTTATCTCCCTGCTCAGTGTGCAGAAGGCCCGAAGGGAGAGAAGGGGGAGTCGGGAGCCTTGGTGAGTATGCGACCAGGGCCAGGGCAGGGCAGCAGGGTCGTGCCAGTCTCCCCATCCTTTCCTCACCTCTCTCGTGTGTCCCCTTCTCATCTCAGGGACCCTCAGGACTCCCCGGCTCCACAGGCCAGAAGGTAATGGGCCTGGATTCTGAGGGGATGGATACCAGGGAGGTCTGCGAACCCTACAGACAGGAAGAGGGAGGTGTCCAAAGTCATCCTAGAGGATGACGTCATTGGGCCCAGAGTGGGTGGCACCCCCCACCCCTCCCAGTCATCCTGCCTTGTCTGCATTCCCACCAAAACCGGGAGGGAAAGCCTCAGACTCCCTGAGTGAGTGGCCTGGCGGGTTGGGCAGTTCTTTCTGTTGTCTACCCTCCTGTGAAGCCATTTAATCTCTGGGGAGGCTGAGACTGGCTCTAGGGAGCAGATGAAGCTGTCCGGGTTCTTCCAGCCCCTTCTCTCAGCCCCCGTCACTCTGCCTCTTCCTCCTTCAGGGCCAGAAAGGCGAGAAGGGAGACGGAGGCGTGAAGGGCTCGCCGGGAAAGCCAGGCCGAGATGTACGGTGCTGGGACCCTTCCCCCCTGAATCCCCACGTCCCTCAGCACGTGGTCTTGAAGTGCTGAACTGTAACCTTTGGAATCCAACCCACTGCCCTTGTTCAGATAGAATGGAGACCCAGGGAGGGGAGGGCTGTGCCCCAGGAGGGGGCAGAAAAGGGCCTGACTGACTCCCAGCTTCCCAGGTGGCGCTAATGCAAGAGATGTGAGAGATGCGGGTTTGATCCCTGGGTGGGGAAGATTCCCTGGAGGAGGGCGTGGCAGCCCACTGCAGTATTCTTACCTGGAGAATCTCATGGTGGGCTGCCGTCCATGGGGTCGCAAAGTCAGACACACCTGAAATGACTTAACGCAACATGACTCCCAGTCCAGGAGCCCCTGACCTCTAGGCCCTGAGTTGACATCTCATGGCCTTGGGCACTGGGTGGAGTCTGTTTGGGACAGGGCAGTGAGGGTGGGCATTTCCATGTCCCAGTGGGGCTGCTGTCCTGGGAGGTGCCAGGCCTCAGCCATTCTCACAGCCTCCCTCCACCCACAGGGCCGGCCAGGAGAGATCTGTGTCATAGGGCCCAAAGGGCAGAAGGTGAGCTGTGGCCATCTGACGGGGAGGAGCAGGTTGGGGGGCGCAGAGGCGGTGGTTCTCTCACACCCACCTTATGTCTGTGCTAGGGAGACCCTGGCTTTGTTGGGCCTGAGGGGCTGGCAGGAGAGCCTGGGCCCCCAGGCCTCCCTGGGCCCCCTGGTGTAGGACTTCCGGGGACCCCGGTGAGTACCCCTCACTACTCCTGCCGTTTTCCCCTCAGAGACCCTTCTCCCTCCTGGCCAGGATGGGGAGGTGGGGCTGGGTTCCAGGGGGCCGGGCTGGGGGAAAGGGCTAGAGTGGACCTCACTGTAACAGGAAGCCCCTGGTTGACCCACCGTGTTTTTGCCCTCAGGGGGACCCAGGTGGCCCTCCAGGCCCCAAGGGAGACAAGGTAAGCACGGACAAGAGTGGGGGCCCATGTGGGAGCCCCCGGCTTGGTGAGAGGAGAGAGGAAAATGGGCCCGGGATGGCCGGGGCAGCAGGAGGGAGGCAGCGGGCAGGCTGGGGAAGGGGCCAGGGGGCTGGGCCCCTCAGTGGGCGGCATCCCCATGCCAGTGCTTGCTGACGTGAAGGCCTTGGCCTGGGTCCACAGGCCTAAGTCTGGTTAATGACCACAGTGGTCCAACTGGAGGGCCCAAGCTCATGGGAGGGCCTTGTGCCTCGAAGAGCAGAAGCCCTGGAAATGTCTGTCTGCTGTGGTTCCTCCGGGCTCACCCAGGTCACCTCCCAACCTGCTGCTCTGGGGCAGGGACACACAGAGGCCTCGTGATCCCCCTTCCTGTGCAAGCAGAAGGACTCGGGTTAGACACGGAGAAGGACAGGCAACAGGAAGGGAGTGTTGGTTGACAAAACTGACCGAGAGGAGACGAGATTTGGCAAGATTGTCCTGCCATCCAGAGGGGACTGGAGGGTGAAGGGGTGGATGGGCTGAGGCCACGGCCAGCACCCTTCCCCTTAACCCTTCTTCTGACCGCAGGGCAGCTCCGGGGTGCCTGGAAAGGAAGGTCCTGGCGGGAAACCTGTGAGTGGCCCAGCGGGAACACGGCTGCCCACTATGCCCAACCCTCCTCTACCAAGGCCTCCAGAGGGAGGGGGTTCTGTCCTCCAGCCCTCTCTGCCACGGCTAACGCCTGCTGCTTCTCCAACAGGGCAAACCAGGGGTGCCCGGGCTGAAGGGAGAGAAGGTGAGTCCCAGGCCTGGTTGTGCCAGGGTGGGGTGGGAGAGCAAGCCTATCTCTGAAGGTGACGGTGAGCATCAAGGGTGCTGAACCTGAGACCTTCCTTGGGGGACCCCCACCCCTCCTTTGTTCCAATAGCATGCCTTTGACTACTAAATAAAGGGCCTGGCTTTGGAGTTTCATAGCCAAGTTCAAATCCCACCTCTGCCACATACATGAATATGACAAGTCAGTTAGCTTCTCTTTTTTGCCCAAGTTTCCACACCCCTAAGTGGGACACAATGATTTCTTATGGCTTGTTGTGAGGAGGTAGTTTTTGATGTCCAGGAACTGTACTCTGAGTGAATGAGTCAGGTGAACAGAAAGCCCCTCTGCCCCCCTAGTGTTCCTGCTGCCCACTTTGCCCTGGCTCACCCCTTGTCTTCCCTAGGGTTTCAGCCCCACCCTGTCCGCTCATGGTCTTTCCCTTCTGCTAGGGTGACCCCTGTGAAGTGTGCCCAACACTGCCTGAAGGGTTCCAGAACTTTGTGGGGCTCCCTGGAAAGCCAGGACCCAAGGGAGAACCAGGTGATCCTGCACCAGCCAGGGTGAGTGCCTAGGGTGGCCTGAGGGACTCCATCAAAAAGCCTGGGGGCATAATCATGGAGAGGAGTTGGGCAGAGGGGCTAGAAACTTCTCATGGCCATAGAGACCTCGTGAGCAGAGAGTCTAGGATCTTAGTTCCATGGCGGTGGGGACTGAACCATAGAGTTTAGGGCTGGGCTAGAAGGCTGCCCCAGGTCTCCATAGCAACCAAAGAGGGTTCTTTAAGCCAAGGCTTAAGATGCCTTTTGGGCATGCTGGGGTGGAGCCAACCCTTATAGTGAGTGAGGCTGTGCCCTCCTCCTGGGATTGGATGCTGGTTGAGGGTGGCAGAAACAAGTGGGCAGGGGTGGTTAGGGTCCTGGCTTGGACTGTGTGCTCCACTCCCTCACAGATGCTTTTTTTCAGGAGGGTCTGGGAGCTGTTGGACAAAAAGGTGATCGGGTATGTACAGGCAGTTTCCAGTGGGGTAGGTTAGCCTGGCCTTCTTTCCTCTCTGTCTGTCACATGGGCTGATGAGCCCCAACTCTGGGATGCTGACCTTGAACCCCCTGGGACTCCTGGCTGTTTGAAGGGTTTGTGGTATGTGACACTGCTGGCCTCATAGATGGCTGGGAAATTTGGGGTGCCCCAACATACCCAGTCTCTCAGCCCATAACCCTTTTCTCCCTGCAGGGAGACCCTGGCATCCAAGGCCTCAAAGGAGAGAAGGTGAGGGACCCCGTCCTCTGGCTGGCCCCCTCGGATCACTGCGAGCCTTTCTGATTCCTTCTCTTTCTTCTCCAGGGGGAGTCCTGCTTGTCCTGCAGCTTTTCCGTAGCGGCCCAGCATCTCCAGCCTTCTGCAGGGGCCAAAGGAGACGTGGGCTCTCCTGGCCTCGGTTTGCCAGGTCTTCCAGTAAGTCACTGCTTCCCCCAGCCGGGCCAAGGCAGCCCATCTTTGCCACACTGGTAGCCTCCCTGGCTCCTTAGGCCTAGTGTCCCAAGCAAGGCAGAGGCCAGGAGGGAGGGCCTGAGGTAGGGGCCCCAGGCTATAGCCCAGTGTCTCCCTTCACCCCTGCCTCTCCCCAGGACTCCCTCTTAGAACCTCTGAGTGCCAATCTGTGTAACAGCTGTAGTTGTGCAAACACTGTGGGGTTGTGGGATTTGTAGTTCTGAGCTGGCCTTTCTCTTTCTGGGTGGACACTGGGACTCATGGAATCTTGGAGGAATGGGTGTGAGGGGCATATGGTGACTGTGACTTGATTGTTTTTTCAGGGGAAAACTGGGGCCCCAGGGCCAACGGGGCTGAAAGGAGAGAAGGTGAGATCTGGGTAGATGTCAGAAAGCTGGGATCTTCTTGACAAGGAGGCAGAGGAGGGGGCCCCTGGGTGAGGCATAGGGACAACATAGGCAAGAGACCAAACTGTAAATCCACAGAGAAATAAATTCATCAATGTTTTGCAGACTGGAGTCAAAGAATTTATTCCTGAGAGCCCTCTCCAAGAGATTTCCTTTAGTATTGTATTTTTAATTTATTGATGATCCAAAACAATTGAGTACCTTCATTAAATAACAATAACAGCCCTTCTTTACCACTTACTTTGTGCCAAGTAGCATTCCAAAGGCTTATAGGTGTATTGACTTGTTTCCTCCTCCCAAAACCTCATGGGGTAGGTACTCCATACTTCCCATTTTGTGGATGAGGAAACAGAGGTCCAAAAAGACCAAGTAAATTTGCCCAGAGTCACATGGGTGTTCGGGTGCAGACCTGGGATTTGAGCACAGGGAACCTGGCTCCAGCGTCTATAGTCTTGCTACTTGGCTGGGTCGCTCAATTTCAGTGCCCTGTATGTATGTATTTGTGGTTGTGTTGGAGACAAATGACGCCACTGAACTGGTAAAGCAGCTACTCCAGTGAGGGGTTCGCTGGGTGCACGGGGGCTCAAGTGTGAGAAACCCTGGAATATACGTTCAGACTCCGCTCTACCAGGCAGATCATTTGTCAGATTTCTCAAACGGAGCTTTGCACCCTCCCCCTCACCTGTTCCCTCTGCCAGCCCTCCTGATCTCCATAAATGGCATATACCCAGTTCTTCAAGCCTCCCGCAACCCCACACCCGTCTCCACCTCATCTCCTCCATCTGACAGGTCTCTCCCAGTCCCCCCTCTCCCCCTGCTTGGCTCACCTCCACGGCTGCACGTCGTCTTGGTCCCACAGCCTCTTACTTGGATGGAGGTGGCAGCCCTTCAGCTCGCCTGCCTGCAGCCACCGCAGCCCTTCAACGTGTTCACCCAGTAGCTATTGTGGCTTTGTTAAAACAAACACACGCTCAAGTTACACTGTTTCCCTGCTGAAAATCCCTCTGGGACTGGACATTGTCTCAGAGGCTGGTTGTGCCCAGCAAGACCCCAGACGCCCAGCCCTGCCCGCCTGTGCAGCTCCATCTGGTTCTTCTCTCCCCATTTCCTGTGCCTTAGCTGTGCCGCCTGCTTCCTTTCTGGAATATGTCAAGAATGTTCCCACCTCTTAGATTTTGTCCTTGTGGCTCCCACTGTCTGTAACGTTTTTCCCTTCTTGCTCCCCCTGCTCTTTCATTGACCGGGCCTTAGTCTCCTCTTTCTGACAACAATTGTCAATATAATAATAAACAGTTCTCTGACCATCCTGTCTAAAATGGCCTGCCCTGCCTACTTTGTCTCACCACCCTGCTTACTTCCTTCATAGCACTCCTGGCCATCCAGTTACAATTACTTAAACGTTCTTGGTGGCCCCCACAAGGGTGTAAGCTCCACAGACGTTTTTGTCTGTGCCGTTCACTGCTACTGACCGGCACCTTGCCCAGTGCACAACACGTCCAGGCGTCCAGCGAGTAACTGTTGGATAAATGAATTCCTGATCTCTGTGTGCTGGGCCAGGGCTGAGGGTGGGTCTGGGATTCTGCAGCCTGCGTCTGAGGACAGAAACAGGCTGGCCACAGTCTCCCCTGGGGACCTTGGCGGAAATCCCTTCGCTTTCTGGATCTCAGTTTCCTAGCCAGGAAATGGGAGTGGGGGTGGTTAGGGGTCCCCAGGGGCTACTCTTGTGGCTTGGGGTTTTGGAATGACCTAACACTTGTGTGCCTCCCCACTTTGACTCTGTGTTCTCTGCTTTGCTCTCAGGGTAATTTCGGGGAGGTAGGGCCAGCCGGCAGTCCGGTAAGTGAGCTTTGGATGACAACAGCTCGAGGGAGCAGGACGAGGTGGGAGGTGGACAGACGTTAGGCCCCAGCATGGCCCAGGCAGATGCCGGGCATCACACGTGGCTTCTTATCACACAGGGGCCGCCAGGGCCTGCGGGACCCACAGGCATCAAAGGGGAGAAGGTAAGTCCAAAGACCTTCCCCATGCAGCCAGGGCCAGCATCCCAAACACACTCCTCCTGTTCTACTTCAAACCCTCCCAGGCTGCCCACTGCCTGAGGGTAACATCAGATCCCTTACCATGACGTTCAGAACTCCTGAGGCTTGGCCCTACCTCCTTTTTTAACCTGGTTTTCCACAATGTCTCCTGAGAGACCCCCACCTGCCCAGTCCAGGTATTAGGTCAGGCCCGGCTACATTCCCAGCCCCAGATTCCAAGCCTGGGCTGGGGTCCCCCAACCCCGTGTCCTTGCTCGGCAGGGGGAGCCTTGTGAGCCGTGCAGAGCCCTCACCGAGCATCAAGATGAAGACAGCCATGTGGTGGCCTTGCCGGGGCCCCGCGGAGAGAAGGGGGAGCCTGGGCCTCCAGGTTTTGGTCTGCCAGGAAAACAGGTGAGTTCTGGGGCCTGTGGAGGTGGGATACAGGCAGGGCTGCCTGGGTCTCTAGGCTCCTGGTGCAGTGGAGGGGTAGGTGGGAGTGTGGAGGGGCCAGTGCCTCTGTCCCCAGAGGGAGCTGGCCTGACGGACCTCTGCCCTTCGTCCTGGGACACAGCATGGCTGAGTGTGCAGAAAGACCACCAACATGGCACCAGACAGACCTGGGTTCAAAGCCCACCTCTGCCTTTTACGAGCCCTTTGACTTGAGCCAGTTACCTCCCTTCTCTGTGTCTCTGTTGCCTACAAAGAGTGTTGCTGTAAAGTCTAGGAACGATGTGTGTGAAGCATTGGTGGCACACAATAGGCATTCAAGAATGATAATTACCAAAAAAAAAAAGAATGAGAATTACCACTGGGGCGATTACTAATGTTACTGCTTTACTCATAGCAGTGAACGCGACCATAGTGCATATCATGGGGCATTCGCAGCTTCATATATATCAACTTGTCTAATCTCAGGACTGTGGGATAAAAGGCTATGCTCTTTTTATCATCCCCATTTGATAGATAAAGAAACTGAGGCACAGAGAGGCTAAGTAGCTTGCCAGGGTCACCCAGGCAGGAAGTCTGACTCAAGGCTCTTTTCTTAATCTACACAAATTCACTAGAAGGAGAGCAGTGGTTTTGGTTTGTCTGTGTGTTGCCTTTTCCTCGGATCTAACACACTGCCGGACACGTAAGAGTGTCTAGTATGAGGGAACGGACGCTGGAAATGCTTTCTCCTCAGGGCAAGGCCGGAGAGCGTGGACTGAAGGGGCAAAAGGTGAGAGAAAACTCGGTGGGCACAGGTGGGCACCACCGTCTCTCAGATGCCGTCCCCACCTCCTATTCCTGAATTGCGCTGTGCCCACTCTCCACTCCCTGCCCAGCCCCCAACCCTAGTGAAGGGCTCTGAGTGCCCGTAGGTCCCAAGAGGCCACCATGCCCCAAGCTGGGTCATCCCTGCCCTCTTTGAATCTTACTCCTTACAGGGTGATGCTGGGAATCCTGGAGACCCTGGAACACCAGGCACCACGGGGCGGCCAGGACTGTCGGGAGAGCCAGGGGTTCGGGGCCCGGTGGGGCCAAAAGGAGAAAAGGTCAGTCAGGCAGGGGGCAGGTTGCCCCACGAGCAGAAGGAGATCAGGCCGAGAGCTAACGAGGGGAAGGACTTTGGGGTCAGGCCATGACCCTCATGAGATGCTGCTGTTACCGGGTGGAAGCACCTCGGCTCTTCTCCAAGGCAGGGGAGGAGACCCAGGAGTCTCAGGGGCCAATACTGATATCCCGGGCTGAGGAGGGGTCGGCGGAGGGGCGGAGCTCTCCGAAGGGCACAAGGACCCCTGTTTCCAATGCCTCCTCTCTTGGCGGCCGGGCCTGGCTCACGGGTTCCTGGCTGTGCCCGTCTCTGACCAGGGTGATGACTGCACCGCCTGCCCCGGCCTGCAGGGGGCGCTGACAGACAGAGCAGGGCTGCCTGGGAAGCCAGGCCCGAAAGGAGATCCTGGGCCAGAAGGCGTGGGCCGGCCTGGTAAACCGGTGAGTTCTGGCTACCTGCCTTCTCGTCCTTCCCTCCCTGGGCTTGCTTTCTCTCCCTCCTGCCCCCTTGCCCCGGTGGGAGCCCTGGCTCACCTGTGTCTTTTAGGGCCAGCCTGGTCTACCAGGAGTTCAAGGACCCCCAGGACTGAAGGGCATACAGGTATGTGTGAGTGTGGGGGGCCTGGGCTGCAGCTCTGTGGGGGTGGGGAGAAACTGGGGGCAAGTGGGCCTGGAGCGGGGAAGGGAGATCGGCCGCTGAGCAGGGAGAGGGGGAGGGGGAGGAGGTTCAGGAGGAGGGGCTGGATTAGGGGTGAAGGATGAAGACGGGATCTCAAGCTCAAGCTTGTCCTTCTTCCTACTTAGGGAGAGCCCGGCCCTCCAGGAGTGGGAGTCCAGGGGCCCCAGGTGAGCCTCTAGCCTTCCCCTTGCCTGCTTGCCTCCCAACACTTGCTCTCAATTCAGTTCAGTTGCTCAGTAGTGTCCAACTCTTTGTGACCCCATGGACTGTAGCACACCAGGCTTCCCTATCCATCACCAACTCCTGGAGCCTACTCAGACTCATGTCCCATTAAGTGGATGATGCCACCCAACTATCTCATCCTCTGTCGTCCCCTTCTCCTCCTGCCTTCAATCTTTCCCAGCATCAGGGTCTTTTTAAATGAGTCAGTTCTTCGCATCAGGTGGCCAAAGTATTGACGTTTCAGCTTTAGCATCAGTCCTTCCAATGAACACTTACTTAGCCAACTGCTTACTCCCATCTGCCCCTCCAAACCTCAGCCCCCTCCCCGCCCCCAGAGGCTCCGGGCACAACCCTGGCCTGCTGTCGCTTCTGTCTGGGACTTTGGTTTGGGCCCCCTGCCCCTCTTTGACCCTCCAAGTCTCCTTGTGGAGCCCTCCTGAGTTTGGGCTGGCAGATACCCCTCCAGACCAGGTCTGCCAGTGGGGCAGGTTGGCTGGGCAGCTGTGACCCAGGCTGCCTTTTTCTGACTTGCAGGGGGAGCCTGGAGCCCAAGGTTTGCCTGGCATTCAGGTACGTCTGCCTCGGGCCTTGGAGGAGCCTGGCAGGGGAAGGGGCCACCCAAGGATAGAGATAACTAAGTGTGCTTCCATCTGCAGGGGCTTCCGGGCCCTCGGGGACCACCTGGCTCTGCTGGAGGGAAGGGTGCCAAGGTGAGCCTCTGCATCCTTGGGCTCTAGACTAGTAACGCTTCAGAATGTCCTGGCTGTGGGCACAGGGGACGTGGGAACTGAGGGATACTCATCAGACGGCTGCCCAAGGCCTGGTCTCACCTGCAGGATTGTCGCGAGCTTCAAACTCGGGCCCTGCATGCAGCCTTGGTACCCTCTCTTCCACAGGGCTCTCCAGGAGTGAAAGGAGCCCCTGGGCCTACGGGACCTCCTGGTGCCAGTGTCTCTGGGCCTCCGGTAAGGGCCCCTTCTGTACTCCACACTGGGGATGTTGCTGGGACTAAGGGCATTGCTGCCAGGAAGAGGGCACGGGGCTGACCTTGCCTGTGGGGGATGGGAGGCGAGCGCCCTCAGCTCAGCCCAGGGTGGGAGTAGGAAGACCACACTGGGGGGAGTCCCTGAAGAATGACAGTATTGACCACCACCAGTTTTTGAGCAGTGACCCCGCTGAGGCCCATGCTAAAACAGAGATTAAACTTAATCCTCACAACAGCCCTGTAAGGGAACAGCTGATTACTCCCATTTCACAGATGAGGAAAATGAAAGCCTGAGAGTGAGGAGACAGAGCCAGGACTTGAATCCAGTTCTGTCTGACTCAAAGCCCATATGTTCAGCTCCCCCATCCCGCTTCAAAACTTGGAGTCATTCGGGATGATCTAAAACAAAGCTGACCAGTAGAACTCTCTGCCCCACCTGAGCTACAGCCACCAGCCCCAAGTTGCTCTTGAGTATTCAAAATATAGCTAGTGTGACTGAAGAATGTAATTTTACATTTAATTTAATTATTTTAAATTTAAGTAGCCACATGTGGCTGTTGGCTACCATGCTGGCCAGCACAGCTCCGTCTAGACCAGCAACACTTTCAGTCTCATTACTCTCAAGGACCTCCCTTGATTACTGTCCCACCAATGATTCCCATATTCTGAAAGATGTATCTATTGAACAAATTGCACAGATTAGGTAATAATAAGCACATTTCCTCATTTTTATTCATCAAAGACCTATATAATAGCTAGCTTCAGCTCCACATGAACCCACTAGAATTTTTCAAGATGATATAATTCTAGCCTGAATCAAAGAAATGCTACCCTGCAGCCAGCCGGTGCTATGCCAGGTCGTGGGCAAATGTATAATTTTTCTTAGGCTTTTGGTAACGTTGAAAATAGCTCAGTGAACCATATCTTTTCTATCTTTATCGATCCCTAGAGAAAGTCCAGACCCAGTTTGGGAATCACTGATTCCTCATGAGGGGGCTATGGCCTTGCCCAAGTCCCCACTGTCAGTTTGGGTCATCATGGTCTCCCCCTGAGCCGAGGAGCACCCCCGCCCCCGCTCCCAGTAAAGGCATATGTGAAGGTGAAGTAGGCTCTGGTCCCCAGGGAGCTCCGAGTCCCATGTGGGAAGGTGGCCTGTCCGGTGGGAAGGTGGCCTGTCCGGCAGGAGGCAGCTGTCTGCATGTGCCCTGGCTGGTCTCTCCAGACCAGCTTCCCTCAAGCTGAATCCCATCCATGAGGCTCCACAGTCCATAGCTGCGTGACCTTCAGCACGTGACAGCCTCTCGGAGCCTTTACTTCCCTTTAATAAGAGCCGAAATCCCTATCTCCTCCTTAAGTCAACTGAGAGAACTTTTATGATGGAGAGACTGTGTCTCAAGCACCGAAGAGAGAGAGGATAGAGCAGGGACCCTGGGATAGAGCACAGACCGGGGGGTGCAGCCATCCTGTTGGGCCTGTTAGGAAATCTTATTAAGCCTTAGTTTCCTCTCCTGTGGGTTTCCCTTGTGGCTCAGCTGGTAAAGAATTCACCTGCAATGTGGGAAACCTGGCTTTGACTCATGGGTTGGGAAGATCCCCTGGAGAAGGGAAAGGCTACCCACTCCAGTATTCTGGCCTGGAGAATTCCATGGACTGTACAGTCCATGGAGTCGCAGAGTTGGACACGACTGAGCGACCTTCACTTCCTCCCCTGGAAGTGGAACAATACCATCCTGCAGGGCTGGGAGCAGGGGGGTTCCGTCCACTGCCCTCTGACAGGCACTTGGCCCAGTGTCTGACACCCAGGAAGTGCTCGAGAAATGCCAGTCTTCCTCCTTCCTCCTCTTCTTGTCTCGTGGGCCTCAGCCTCCTCCTCTGGACGTGGGCACTGAGATGTGGGTTCCAGGGAGTCCAGCGCTGCTTACGTTTGTCCCGTCACCCTCCCCTCCAAGCAGGCCAGCTGGCTGGCTGCTGTCCAGCCCCGCCTGCTGACCCTGGGCTCTCTCCCTGCAGGGCCCTGAGGGGCAGCAAGGACAGACTGGACTTCCAGGAGCCAGAGGGATGCCGGTGAGTGCTGTGTCTCAGGGCAGCAGGAAGCCACCGCTGGACTTGATTCTGCACCGCTCTCTCCTCACCCTCCTGTGTTTCTTCCCTGCAGGGTGAGAAGGGATCACAGGGAGAGAAGGTAAGTCCCAGGGACCTGTGACCAGTACCTCCAGGGAAATTAGCAGCCCCTAGAACCCTGCCACCTGGGGGATTCTCTGCACTTGGTCGTGACCCTGGACTGGAGGATGAGTGCTGAGGAATCATCCTGGTCTTCTTGCCACCCACCAGCTCCAGGTTGCAGGGGGCCCCAAACACTGCCTACCTCACCTGGTTGCCAGCCCAGGGCTCAACCAGGTTCCTAGGAGACCCAGAGAGCTCCAGGTCTCCCTACAGTGGGCAGCTCCATTTTCAGATGAGCGCCGAGTCACAGGACAGGGGAAGGAACTGGGTTCAGAAGAACTAGTGAGAGGACAGGGTTGTGAGGGACCAGGAGAGAAGGGCATGGAAGGTGGGCGGGGCCAAGGAGAATGAGGCCGAAAACCTGTGCAGTCGCAGATGCTGATGAAGCTGAAAAGGCAGTAATAGGAAGAGCTGTTGTTTGCTGAGTGCTTGGCATGTGGCAGGAACTCTGTATACATTCATCCAGTCCATCCTCATGACAGTCTATGCAGTGGGCATTATTATGCCCATTGTACAGATGAGGAGACTGAGGTTCAGAGAGATTGAACAGATTACTCAAGGGCATAGTCATAAGAGGCAGATCCTGGATTTAAACCCTGCCCTCTCCATCTCTGGAGCCTGCCCTGCCTCCCAGCTGTCAGTTTCCAGAGGTTACTCCATCCTTGTCCCTCTGCCACTGACAAAGGCTCTTCTCTTTTCAGGGCGAGCCAGGGGAATGCTCCTGCCCCTCCCGAGGGGACCCCATCTTCTCTGGCATGCCGGTAAGTGGTGCCAAGAGCCTTCCCCCCGAACCTGGGGGAGAGGCCTGGCTTTCTGCCCCGTGGCCGTGATGCACGGGCCCCCGTGCCCTGGCCAGCTGCCTCCCCACGCAGCCCTGCGCTTGGTGCGGACGTTGCCTATAACCTCTCCCCTTCTTTTGCGACCCCCACTCCCACCCAGGGTGCTCCGGGACTTTGGATGGGCAGCTCCTGGCAGCCGGGCCCGCAGGTGTGTCGCTTGTCTCCTCTGCGTCCCTCTCGTCCGCCAGCACCCGAGGCTTGCCCGTCCTCACACCGCTGCCCCAACGATGGGGCAGAACTTTCTTCTGGGTCTGATGATTTCTTCTCTCCCTCAGGGTCCTCCGGGTGTTCCTGGACCACCAGGCCCTCCTGGAATGCCTGGGCTGCAGGTAAAGAGGGAGGGCAGGGCGACAGGGCGCATGCTGTGTGCTTGACCCCAAGTGTGCGCTCCCTGGCCCCAACACCCATACCTGTCATTTCTCACTCCTGTCTCCTGCTCCCAGAGTGGTGCCCAGGGCCCACTGGTCCCTGAGGGCAGGCTGTGTGCACTCCCAGCTCCTTTCTGGGGCATGTCCTGTTGACTGTAGCCCAGGCATCGCACTGACACCCGTGCCAAGCTCTGGCCTTGGTCAGCTGGCAGGAACCCAGAGTCTC
This sequence comes from Cephalophus harveyi, assembly GCA_006410635.1. Taxonomy (NCBI): domain Eukaryota; kingdom Metazoa; phylum Chordata; class Mammalia; order Artiodactyla; family Bovidae; genus Cephalophus; species Cephalophus harveyi. Next base: position 177,108 of record SJYT01022033.1, on the reverse strand, counting down.
GGTCGACTAGCAATCCTTGACACTGGTACAGAGCTCACCATTTTGGAGCAGCATTGACCATTCATTCATGCACCAAATATTTCTGTGCATCTAGCACTTTCCAGGCACTGCTTTAGGTGCCAGCAATATAGCAGTGGACAGAAAGAGATCTCTGCTCTTTGGGAGCTTGCATTGTAGTAGGAGAGGCAGATGATAAGCCAGAGAAAGAAATAAAATATAGTATGTTAGAAAGTGATACGCCCTGATGAGAAAGCTAAAACAGGGAGTGAAGATAGGAAATGGGAGGAGCCCAGGGCAGATATTTGAGAAAAGTGTTGAAAAGAAGGGAACGTCTGAACTAAGACCTAAAGGAAAAAAAGAGAAAAATAAAAAATAAAAAGACTCAAAGGAAATGAAGAGTGAGCCTGCAAAAGAGAATATTTGTGACAGACAAAGCAGTAGGTGCAAAGGCCCGGGGGTGGGGACATGCCTGCCATGTACAGGAAGTAGGAAGGAGGCCACGGAGTGGGGGAGAGAAGCAGGCGGCATCAGGAGATCCATGTGGCATTGTGATTAGAGTGTGTGTTCCGGAACCAAGCAGCCTGACTTTGAATCCCACGTCTGCTATGTGTTAGCTCTGTGATGCTGGGTATGTTACTTACCCTCTCTGTGTCTCAGTTCCTTCATCTGTTAAGGGGAAATAATTACCAAACCTACCTCATGGGGCTTTTGTGAGTATTGTTAAACAAGTTCAGTTCAGTTCAGTTGCTCAGTCGTGTCTGACTCTTTGCAACCCTATGAATCGCAGCATGCCAGGCCTCCCTGTCCGTCACCATCTCCTGGAGTTCACTCAAACTCATGTCCATCGAGTCGGTGATGCCATCCAGCCATCTCATCCCCTGTCGTCCTCTTCTCTTCCTGCCCTCAATCCCTCCCAGCATCAGGGTCTTTTCCAATGAGTCAACTCTTCGCATGAGGTGGCCAAAGTATTGGAGTTTCAGCCTCAGCATAAGTCCTTCCAATGAACACCCAGGACTGATCTCCTTTAAGATGGACTGGTTGGATCACCTTGCAGTCCAAGGGACTCTCAAGAGTCTTCTCCAACACCACAGTTCAAAAGCATCAATTCTTTGGCGCTCAGTTTTCTTCACAGTCCAACTCTCACATCCATACATGACCACAGGAAAAACCATAGTCTTGACTAGACGGACATTTGTTGGCAAAGTAATGTCTGCTTTTTAATATGCTATCTAGGTTGGTCATAACTTTCCTTCCAAGGAGTAAGCGTCTTCTAATTTCATGGCTGTAATCACCATCTGCAGTGATTTTGGAACCCAAAAAAATAAAAATCTGCCACTGTTTCCACTGTTTCCCCATCTATTTCCCATGAAGTGATGGGACCAGATGCCATGATCTTCGTTTTCTGAATGTTGAGCTTTAAGCCAACTTTTTCACTCTCCTCTATCACTTTCATCAAGAGGCTTTTTAGTTCCTCTTCACTTTCTGCCATAAGGGTGATGTCATCTGCATATCTGAGGTTATTGATGTTTCTCCTGGCAATCTTGGTCCCAGCTTGTGCTTCTTCCAGCCCAGCGTTTCTCACGATGTACTCTGCATATAATTTAAATAAGCAGAGTGACAATATACAGCCTTGACGTACTCCTTTTCCTATTTGGAACCCATCCGTTGTTCCATGTCTAGTTCTAACTGTTGCTTCCTGACCTGCATACATATTTCTCAAGAGGCAGGTCAGGTGGTCTGGTATTCCCATCTCTTTCAGAAT
>SJYT01022033.1:147771-175218 GCA_006410635.1 Cephalophus harveyi | reverse complement strand
CTAGCTGTTGCTTGCTGACATGCATACAGATTTCTCAAGAGGCAGGTCAGGTGGTCTGGTATTCCCATCTCTTTCAGAATTTTCCATAGTTTATTGTGATCCACACAGTCAAAGGCTTTGGCATAGTCAATAAAGCAGAAATAGATGTTTTTCTGGAACTCTCTTGCTTTTTCCATGATCCAGCGGATGTTGGCAATTTGATCTCTGGTTCCTCTGCCTTTTCTAAAGCCAGCTTGAACATCAGGGAGTTCACGGTTCACGTATTGCTGAAGCCTAGCTTGGAGGATTTTGAGCATTAGTTTACTAGCATGTGAGATGAGTGCAATTGTGCAATAGTTTGAGCATTCTTTGGCATTGCCTTTCTTTGGGATTGGAATGAAAACTGACCTTTTCCAGTCCTGTGGCCACTGCTGAGTTTTCCAAATTTGCTGGCAGATTGAGTGCAGCACTTTCACAGCATCATCTTTCAGGATTTGAAACAGCTCAACTGGAATTCCATCACCTCCACTAGCTTTGTTCGTAGTGATGCTTTCTAAGGCCCACTTGACTTCACATTCCAAGATGTCTGGCTCTAGATTAGTGATCACATCATCATGATTATCTGGGTCGTGAAGATCTTTTTTGTACAGTTCTTCTGTGTATTCTTGCCACCTCTTCTTAATATCTTCTGCTTCTGTTAGGTCCATACCATTTCTGTCCTTTATCGAGCCCATCCTTGCATGAAATGTTCCCTTGGTATCTCTAATTTTCTTGAAGAGATCTCTAGTCTTTCCCATTCTGTTGTTTTCCTCTATTTCTTTGCATTGATCACTGAAGAAGGCTTTCTTATCTCTTCTTGCTATTCTTTGGAACTCTGCATTCAGGTGCTTATATCTTTCCTTTTCTCCTTTGCTTTTCGCCTCTCTTCTTTTCACAGCTATTTGTAAGGTCTCCCCAGATAGCCATATTGCTTTTTGCATTTCTTTTCCATGGGGATGGTCTTTATCCCTGTCCCCTGTACGATGTCATGAACCTCATTCCATAGTTCATCAAGCACTCTATCTATCAGATCTAGCCCCTTAAATCTATTTCTCACTTCCACTGTATAATCAAAAGAGATTTGATTTAGGTCATACCTCAATGGTCTGGCAGTTTTCCCTACTTTCTTCAGTTTAAGTCTGAATTTGGTAATCAGAAGTCCATGATTTGAACCACAGTCAGCTCCTAGTCTTGTTTTTGTTGACTGTATAGAGCTTCTCCATCTTTGGCTGCATAGAATATAATCAATCTGATTTCGGTGTTGACCATCTGGTGATGTCCACGTGTAGAGTCTTCTCTTGTGTTGTTGGAAGAGGGTGTTTGCTATGACCAGTGCATTTTCTTGGCAAAACTCTATTAGTCTTTGCCCTGCTTCATTCCGCATTCCAAGGCCAAATTTGCCTGTTACTCCAGGTGTTTCTTGACTTCCTACTTTAGCATTCCAGTCCCCTATAATGAAAAGGACATCTTTTTTGGGTGTTAGTTCTAAAAGATCTTGTAGGTCTTCATAAAACCGTTCAACTTCAGCTTCTTCAGCATTACTGGTTGGGGCAGAGACTTGAATTACTGTGATATTGAATGGTTTGCCTTGGAGATGAACAGAGATCATTCTGTCGTTTTTGAGATTGCATCCAAGTACTGCATTTCGGACTCTTTTGTTGACCATGATGGCTACTCCATTTCTTCTGAGGGATTCCTGCCCGCAGTAGTAGATATAATGGTCATCTGAGTTAAATTCACCCATTCCAGTCCATTTTAGTTCTTCATTCCGCATTCCAAGGCCAAATTTGCCTGTTACTCCAGGTGTTTCTTGACTTCCTACTTTAGCATTCCAGTCCCCTATAATGAAAAGGACATCTTTTTTGGGTGTTAGTTCTAAAAGGTCTTGTAGGTCTTCATAGAACCATTCAGCTCAGCTTCTTCAGCATTACTGGTTGGGGCAGAGACTTGAATTACTGTGATATTGAATGGTTTGCCTTGGAGATGAACAGAGATCATTCTGTCGTTTTTGAGATTGCATCCAAGTACTGCATTTTGGACTTTTTTTTTTTTGACCATGATGGCTACTCCATTTCTTCTGAGGTATTCCTGCCTGCAGTAGTAGGTATAATGGTCATCTGAGTTAAATTCACCCATTCCAGTCCATTTTAGTTCGCTGATTCCTAGAATGTTGACGTTCACTCTTGCCTTCTCCTGTTTGACCACTTTCAATTTGCCTTGATTCATGGACCTGACATTCCAGGTTCTTATGCAATATTGCTCTTTACAGCATTGGATCTTGCTTCTATCACCAGTCACATGCACAACTGGGTATTGTTTTNTTCGCTGATTCCTAGAATGTTGACGTTCACTCTTGCCTTCTCCTGTTTGACCACTTTCAATTTGCCTTGATTCATGGACCTGACATTCCAGGTTCTTATGCAATATTGCTCTTTACAGCATTGGATCTTGCTTCTATCACCAGTCACATCCACATCTGGGTATTGTTTTTGCTTTGGCTCCATCTCTTCATTCTTTCTGGAGTTATTTTTCCACTTATCTCCAGTAGCATGTTGGGCACCTACTGACCTGGAGAGTTCCTCTTTCGATATCCTATCATTTTGCCTTTTCATACTGTTCATGGGGTTCTCAAGGCAAGAATACGGAAGTGTTTTGCCATTCCCTTCTCCAGTGGACCACATTCTGTCAGACCTCTCCCCCATGACCCGCCCATCTGGGGTTGCCCCACGGGCAAGGCTTAGTTTCATTGAGTTAGACAAGGTTGTGGTCCTAGTGTGATTAGATTGACTAGTTTTCTGTGAGTATGGTTTCAGTGTGTCTGCCCTCTGATGCCCTCTTGCAACACCTACCATCTTACTTGGGTTTCTCTTACCTGTGGCATGGGGTATCTCTTCACAGCTGCTCCAGCAAAGCACAGCAGCTGCTCCTTGCCTTGGACCAAGGGTATCTCCTCACCACCACCTTTCCTGACCTTCAACATGGGATAGCTTCTCTAGGCCCTCCTGTGCCTGCACAGCCACCACTCCTTGGACTTGGGGTTGCTCCTCCCTCCCACCACCCCTGACCTCAGACTCGGGGTAGCTCCTCTCAATCATTCCTGCATCATCACAGCCTGGCACTCTCAGCCACTGCCCTGACCTCGGACATGGGTTAACTCCTCTTGGCTGCTGCCCTTTGGGCATGGGTCCTCCTGGCTTCTGCCCCTGACTTCGGATGTGGGGTAGCTCCTCTCAGCCACATTCGCAGCTGACCTCGCTTAGTGCACCAGTTGCAGCTGCCTGCGCTTAGTGTGCCGGTCGCAGCCACCCTGACTAAACTCTAGATATGGCCATATTTGCTGGCAGTGACTCAAGAGGAATCCCCACGTGCCCCTCACAACTGGTACTGAGACCTGGCTTCTCTGAGGCAAGACGAGAGGGTCCCTGAGGTCCTGTCGCAACTCGAGAGGAACCCCAAGCTTCCCACCACAACTCAAAATTCTCCTGTCACTGATTTCCCCCTCAGCTCAAGATAAGTCCTGATTCCCCTGCTCCAGCTCCAATGGAACACCAAGTACCCTTCACAACATGATGGGACACCCCTGCTGATCCCCTTGAAAAAGCCCCAGTTCCCCACATGAACTCGACAGGAGGCCTGTCACCCCTTTGACAGCTCGAGTGGAAAGCAAAGTTCCAGGCTTCAACATCAGATGAGGCCTGACTCCCTAGTTGAACCTTGGTAGGAAGCCCGAGATCCCTGTTGCTGTCTGAGAGGAACACTGAGTTTCCTGACTGTATTCCAGACATGGCCCTATTCACCTGTAGTGACTTGAGAGGAATCCCGATGTGCCCCTCACAACTGAAAAAGAGACCTGACTTCTCTGAGGCAAGACAAACGGGTCCCTGAGGTCCCCATCGCAACTTGCAAGCAACCCCAAGTTTCATGCTGCAACTCAAGAAAAACCATGAGATTCTCACCCTCAACATGAGATGAGGCCTTTGTTTCAGAGTTGTGTCTCTAGAGAAATCTCACCTTCACTCCTGAAGCATGAGTGTACTGGACAGCCTTTATTAAACTCCCGAAGTTCCCCGAGATACCCGTCCCCACATGAGAGCAACACCGAGATTCACGCCACAACTCAAGAAAAGCCCTGTTTTCCCCCTCCTCAATTTGAGACGAAGGTCTATTCCCCTGCTTCCTTAGTAAGGAATCCCAACGTTCCCATCGCACCTCAAGAGGAGGCCGGTCTCACCTTGAAACTTGAATGCATCCCTGGGAGTCATGGCTCAATTTGGAAAAAAACCGATTTCTCCATCCACTCCAAATAAGCCTGATTCCCCTGCCCTGTCTCTACTGGAACCCCGAGTGTAGACTCAAAACACGAGTTTCCCCTCAGCTCGAGATAAGTCCTGATTCCCCTGCATCGGCTCCAATGGAACACCGAGTATCCCCTGGCAACATGATAGGAGGCCTGACGCCCCTGCTGATCCTCTTGAAAAAGCCCCAATTCCCCACCTGAACGTAACAGGAGGCCTGAGCCCCGTTTGACAACTTGAGAGGAAAACAGAGTTCCATGCTCAACACCAGACGAGGCCTGACTCCCTAGTTGAACCTTGAGAGGAAGCCCAAGATCCCTGTCACTGCTGGAGAGGAACAGTGAGTTTTCTGACTGAACTCTGGACACGACCCTATTCTCCAGCAGCGACTCGAGAGGAATCCCAACGTGCCCCTCACCACTCGAAAAGAGACCTCATTTCTCTGAGCCAAGATGAGTGGGTCCCTGAGGTTCCCATCGCAACTTGATAGGAATCACAAACTTCCCTTTGCAACTCAAGAAAAACCAGGAGATTCTCCCCCTCAACGTGAGATGAGGTCCTTTTCCAGAACAGTGTCTCAAGAGGAATCCCACGTTCACTACTGAAACGCGAAAGGGTACTGGACACACATTAGCAACTCAGGAAGTTCTGGAGATACCCATCCCCCCTCGAGAGGAACACCAAGTTTCAGACCACAACTCAAGAAAAGCCCCATTTTCCCCCTGCTCACCTCCAGACGAGGGTTGGTTCTCCTGCTTTGTCGAGAAAAGAATCCCAAGGTTTCCATCGCACCTCAGGAGGAGGCAGGTCTCACTTTGAAATTCTATTGCATCCCCAGGAGTCGTGCCTCAATTCAAAAAGACCCCAATTTCCCCATCCACTCGAGATAAGCCTGATTCTCCTGCACTGACTCCACTGGAACCCCTAGTATTGACTCAAAACACGAAGGGAAATGTGACATCCCTGTGGCCCCTCGAGATGTAGCTCCAGATCCCTACTTCAACTCAACAGGAGGCCTGACAACCCTATGACACCTCGAGAGGAAAGTGGAGTTCCATGTCTCCACACAAGATGAGGTATGACTCCCCTGTTGAAACTCCATAGGAACCACGAGATCCATGTCAGCACTGGAGAGGAAACCTGAACTTCCCGCCTCAACGCTAAATGAGGCCCTAGTCCCCAGCACCAACTCGAGAGGAATCCCGAGAGGCCCCTCACAACTCAAAAGGATTCCTGACTTCCCAGAGAAAACATGAGAGGCTCCCTCAGGTCCCTGTCACAACTTGAGGGAACCCAAACCTCCTGTCGCAACTCGAGAAGAACCTTAAGACTCCCCCTTCAATGCGAATTGAGGCCTGATTTCCCTGTCGTGACTCCAGAGCAACCCCATGCTCCCCCTCACAACTAGAATGGAGACTCGAGTTCCCTGAGGCAACAAGAGTGGCTGCCTGAATTCCCCATGGTACTTGGAGAGGAATCCCAAGCTTCCCACCACAACTCGAGACAAACCACGATATTCCCCCATCAACATGAGATGGGGCCCTTTGTTCCTGCAGCTCCTAGACAGCAATCCCGTGTTCCCTCTCAAAACTTGAGAAGAGGCTTGGCTCTCTGCATTCAACTCAAGGGGGCCCAGAGTTCTCCATCACCCCTTGAGATTAAACCCGAGTTTCCCACCACAACTCAAGGAGAGCCCCGTGGTTCCCACCTCATCTGGAGATGACGGCCCATTCTCTGCTTCAACTCAACATGAATCCCAACTTCCCCTCACACCACAAGAAGAGGCCTGTCTCACCTATTGAATCTCAAGTGGAACCCCACAGATCCTGCTGCAAGGAAAAAGGACAATGAGTTCACCCTCAGCTTGAGATAAGTCCTGATTACCTTGTTCTGGCTTCAATGGAACACAGAGTATACCCTCACAACATGATGGGAGGCCTGACTCCCCTGCTGATCCTCTTGGAAAAGCCCAAATTTCTGGCCTGAACTCGACAGGAGGCCTGACACCTCTTTGACAACTTGAGCAGAAAACAGAGGTCAGTGCCTCAACACCAGATGAGGCCTGACTTCCTAGTTGAACCTTGATAGGAAGCCCAAGATCCCTGTCACCACAGGAAAGGAACACTGAGTTTCCTGACTGAACTCTAGACATGGCCCTATTTGCTGGTAGCTACTCGAGAGGAATACTGACGTGCCCCTCACAACTCGAAAAGAATCCTGACTTCTCTGAGGCAAGATGAGCAGGTCTCTGAGGTACCTGTTGCACCTCGAGAGGATCCCCAACTTCCCACCACAACTGGAGAAAAACCATGAAATTCCCCCATCATCACGAGATGAGGCCCTTCTTTTCCTGCAAGCCTAGAGAGCAATCCCGAATTCCCTCTCAAAACTCCATAGGAAGAGTGACTCCATTTAGGCTATTCAAAGGGCTCCAAGAGATACCAGTCGGAAGTTAATCGGAGAGCAGAGTTCTTTGCTTCAACTCGAGATGACGCCTGATTCCCCAGTTGAAACTTGAACTAAACCCCGAGGTCCCTGTTGCCCCTGGAGAGGAACCCAGACTTTCTGGACACAAGTCTAGATAGGGCCTATTTCCCCTGCTGTGACTTGAGAGGAATCCCGAGGTGCCCATCACAACTCACCATGAGACCTGACTTCCCTGAAGCAATGTGAGTGGGACCCTGAGGTCCTCGTCGTAACTCGAGAGCAACCCCAAACTTCACACCAAGCCTCAGGAAAAGCCATGGGATTCTCCCCTCCTGGTGAGATGAGGCCCTTTTACACTGCAGCATATCCAAAGAAATTCCACGTTCCCTCTGGGAAATCAAAAGGGTACTTGCCACCCTTTATGAAACTCCAGAAGTTTCCCAAGATATTGTCCCCACTCGAGAGGAATGCTGAGTTTCCCACCAAAATTCAAGAAGAGCCCCATTTAACCATCTGCAACTCGAGATGAGGGTCAATTCCCTGGCTTCGTCTGGAAAGGAATGCCGATGTCCCCATCACACCTCAAGAGGAGGCTGTTCTCAACTTGAAACTTTAGAGGAACCCAGGGATCTTGCCACAATTCAAAAAACACAGATTTCCCAATGACTCGAAATAAGGCCTGATTCCCTTACCTTACACTGATTTGAATGTCACCCTGAGAATCAACTCAGAACATGAAGGGAGGACTGATACCTAGGTTTCATATTCGAGAAAATCCCCAGGTCCCAAATTCAAGTTGACTGGAGGCCTGAAACCTACAAGAGGTGTACAAGACACCTCGAGAGGAAAGCAGAGTTCCATGAATCCACACAAGTCAAGACCTGACTCCCAGTTTGAAACTGCATACACACCCCAAGATCCACGTCAGAACAGGAGAGTAACCCTAGGTACCCGCTTCAACTCGAGATGAGGCCATCTTCCTTTGCACTGACCCCAGAGGAATCCCGAGAGGTCCCTCACAACTCAAATGTATTCCTGACTTCCCACAGTCACCATGAGAAGCTCCCTGAGGTCACCATCACAACTCAAGGGAACCCAAAGGTTCCTGATGCTACTCAAGACTGACCTCGAGATTCCCCTTTCAATGCAAATTGAGGCCTGATTCTCCTGCTGTGACTGGAGAGCAATCCTGCATTCCCCCTGGCAACTCGAATGGAGACTGGACCTCCCTGAGGCAACACGAGAGACTACCTGAGTTCCCCACTGAAACTTGAGAGAAACCCCAATCTTCCCACTGCAACTCAAGAAAAACCACGAGATTTCCCCATCATCACGTGGTCGAGGCCCTTCATTTCCTGCAGGGCCTAGAGATCAATCCTGAGCTCCCTCTCAAAACTCCATAGGAGGTTTGACTCCCCTTAAGCCACTCAAAGGGATCCAAGAGATACCCATCCCAAGTAAAATGGAGAGCAGATTTCTTTGCTTCAACTCGAGATGATACCTGACTCCACAGGTGAACTTTGAACACAACCCTGAAATCCCTAAGTTTCTGGATGGAAGTCTAGATGAGGCCTATTTCCCCTGCAGTGACTTGAGAGGAATCCCAATGTGCCCATCTCAACTCGAGATGAGACCTGACTTCCCTGAAGCAATGGGAGTGGGACCTGAGGTCCTCATCACAACTAGCTGCTACTGCTGCTTAGTCGCTTCAGTCGTGTCCGACTCTGTGCGACCCCACAGATGGCAGCCCATTGGGATCTGCCATCCCTGGGATTCTCCAGGCAAGAACACTGGAGTGGGTCGCCATTTCCTTCTCCAATGCAGGAAAATGAAAAGTGAAAGTGAAGTCTCTCAGTCGTGTCTGACTCAGTGACCCCATGAACTGCAGCCTACCAGGCTCCTCCGTCCATGGGATTTTCCAGGCAAGAGTACTGGAGTGGGGTGCCATTGCAGAGAGTATCCCAATCTTCTCACCAAGTCCCAGCAAAAACCATGGGGTTCTCCCCTCATTGTGAGATGAGGCCCTTTCCCACTGCAGTGTCTCAAGAGAAATTCCACTTTCCCTCTTTAAACTCAAAACAGTATGTGACACCCTTTATTTAATTCAAGAAGCTCCCCGACATACCCGTCCTTACTCAAAGGGAACACGGAGTTTCCCAGCACAACTAATCTGAGCCCCTTTTCCCCTCCTTATCTCGAGATGAGGGTTGACTCCCCCACTTTGTTTGGAAGGGAATCCTGAAGTTCTCGTCTCACATCAAGAGAACGATGGTCTCATATTGAAACTGGAGAGGAACCCTCTTGTGTCGTGCCATAATCCGAGAGATACCAATATCCCTATCCACACGAGATAAGGACTGATGCCCCTGCACTGATTCGAAAGTAAGCCAGAGAGTCAAGTCACGACACAAAGGGGCACTGACACGCCACTTGCATCCTCTAGAAAAAGCCACAGGTTCCAAATACAACTTGACAAGAACAGTGACACCCCATGAACAACTCAAGAGGCCATTGGATTTCCATGTCTCAATGCAAAACGAGAACTGACTCCTCTGTTCAAACTCCACAGAAACCCCAAAATCAATGTCAGAAATGGAGAGGAACCCAGAGGTCCCCTTTTGTTGAGGATCTTCTCAACAAAAGAAGAGGCCCTATTCATCCCTGAAGAGATGCAAGAGGAATCCCAAAGTGCTCCTCGCAACTTGAAAGGAGATCTGACTAAACTGAGGAAACACGAGCGGAGCCCCCAGGTCCCCATGCAACTCGAGAGGAACCCTAAGCTTTCCACCACCACTAGCAAAAAACACGAAATTCTCCCCTCCATGTGGGATGAGGCCCTTTTATGCTGCAGCGTTTCCAAAGAAATCCCACGTTCCCTCTGGGAACTCGAAAGGGTACTTGACACCCTTTATGAAACTCCAGAAGTTTCCCGAGATAACCGTCCCCACTGAAGAGGAACATTGAGTTTCCCGCCAGAACTCAAGAAAAGCCTCGTTTTCCCCTCCTCAACTCGAGATGAGGGTCTATTCCCCTGCTTCGTCTGGAAAGGAATGTCGATGTCCCCTTCGCACCTCGAGAGGAAGCTGTTCTCAGCGTGAAACTGGAGAGGAACCTGGACCTCTTGCCACATTTCAAAGGAAATGCATTACCCCATCCACTCGAGATAAGGCCTGACTCCTTGCAACGATTTGAATGTCACCCCGAGAATCAACTCACGACAGGAAGGGTGGACTAATACTTCGGTTGAAAATTCGGTAAAAGTGCCAGGTCCCAAATTAAACTCGAATGGAGGCCTGAAACCTCTTTTAAACCTTGAGAGGAAAGCAGAGTTCCATGAATCCACACAAGTCGAGACCTGACTCCCTGTTTGAAACTGCATACACACCCCGAGATCCATGTCAGAACAGGAGAGGAACCCTGAGGTACCCGCCTCAACTCGAGATGAGGCCATCTTCCATTGCACCGACCCCAGAGGAATGCCAAGAGGTCCCTCACAACTCAAAAGTATTCCTGACTTCCCATAGGCACCATGAGAAGCTATGTCAGAGCAGGAGAGGAACCCTGAGGTACCCGCCTCAACTCGAGATGAGGCCATCTTCCATTGCACCGACCCCAGAGGAATGCCAAGAGGTCCCTCACAACTCAAAAGTATTCCTGACTTCCCATAGGCACCATGAGAAGCTCCCTGAGGTCACCATCACAACTCGAGGGAATATAAAGTTTTCTGCAGCAACTCGAGACTGACCTGCAGACTCCCCTTTCAACGCAGTTTGAGACCTAATTCCCCTGCCGTGACTAGAGAGCAATCTTGCACTCCTCCTTGTAACTCGAATGGAGACTGGACTTCCCTGAGACAACATGAGAGGCTTCCTGAGTTCTGTGTCATAACTTGAGAGAAACCCCAAACTTCCTGCACAACTCGAGAAAAACCACAAGATTCCACCGTTGTCATGAGTAGAGGCCCTTCATTTCCTATAGGGCCTAGAGAGCAATGCTGAGTTCCCTTTGAAAGCCCCATAGGAGGTTTGACTTTCTTTAGACCACTCCAAGGGCTCCTAGAGATACCCATCACAAGTCAAGTGGAGAGCAGAGATCTTTTCTTCAACTCGAGCCAAGGACTGACTCCCCAGGTGAATCTTGAATGCAACCCTGAGATCTCTATCTCCAATGGAGAGGAACACGGAGTTTTTGGACACAAGTCTAGATGAGGCCTATTTCCCTGCAGTGACTTGAGAGGAATCCGAGGTGCCCATCTCAACTTGAGTGAGACTTCATTTCCCTGAGGCAATGTGAGCAGGACCCTGAGGTCCTCATTGCAACTCGAGAGTAACCCCAATCTTCCCGCCAAGCCTCAGGAAAAACCACAGGATTCTCTCCTCCACGCAAGATGAGGCCCTTTTACGTTGCAGGGTTTCCAAAGAAATTCCATGTTCCCTCAGGGAACTCGAAAGGGTACTTGCCACCCTTTATGAAACTCCAGAAGTTTCCCAAGATACCCGTCCCCACTCAAGAGGAAAGTTGAGTTTCCCACCAGAACTCAAGAAGAGCCCCGTTTTCCCCTTCTCACCTCTAGATGAGGGTCTATTCCCCTGCTTCATCTGGAAAGGAGTGCCGACATCTCTGTCACACCACAAGAGGAGGTTGTTCTCAAATTGAACCTGGAGAAGAACCCAGGGGTGTTACTACAATTCAAAAGACACGGATTTCCCCATCCACTTGAGATAAGGCCTAATTCCCTTACACTGATTCGAATGTTACCCCGAGGATCAACTCACCACATGAAGGGAGGACTGATACCCCAGTTCCAAATTTGAGAAAAGTGCCAGATCCCAAATTCAACTCGACTGGAGGCTTGAAATCTCTTTACACCTCAAGAGGAAAGCAGAGTTCCATGCCCCCACACAAACTGAGACCTGACTCCCTGTTTGAAACTGCATACACACCCAAAGATCCACATCAGAACAGGAGAGAAACCCTGAGGTTCCCACCTCAACTAGAGATAAGGCCCTCTTCCATTTCACTGACCACAGAGGAATACCGAGAGGCCTCTCACAACTCAAAAGTATTCCTGACTTCCCATAGGCACCATACAAAGCTGCCTGAGGTCAACATCACAATTCGAGGGAAACAAGTTTCCTTCCTCAACACGAGAAAGACCTCAAGATTCCCCTTTCAATGCGATTTGAGGCCAGATTCCCCTGCTGTGACTCGAGAGCAATCCTGTGCTCCCCCTCGCAACTCGAATGGAGACTGGACTTGCCTGAGGCAACAGGAGAGGCTCCCTGAGTTCCCGGTGGTAGCTTGATAGGAACCCTAAACTTCCCATCACAACACACACACACACACACAAAAAAACCACGAGATTCTTACGTCATCACGAGATGAGGCCCTTCTTTTCCTGCAGGGCTTAGGGAGCAATCCCGAGCTCTCTCTCAAAACACCATAGGAGGTTTGACTCCCTTTAGGCCACTCAAAGGGATCTAAGAGATACCCTTCACAAGTCGAGGGGAGAGCAGTGTTCTTTGCTTCAGCTCGAGACGAGGCCTGACTCCCCAGGTGAACCTTAAATGCAACCCCGAGATTCCTGTCACCAGTGGAGAGGAACACGGAGTTTCTGGACACAAGTCTAGATGAGGCTGATTTCCCCTGCAGTGACTTGAGAGGAATCCTGAGGTGCCCATCTCAACTCGTGATGAGACCTGACTTCCCTGAGGCAATGTAAGTGGGACCCTGAGGTCCTCTTCGCAACTCGAGAGCAACCCCAATCTTCCCACCAAGCCTTTGGAAAAACCACGGGATTCTCCCCTCATCACGATATGAGGACCTTTTTAACTCTAGCATCTCGAGAGAATCCCACGTTTCCTCTTGAAACTCGAATCGGTACTTGACACCCTTTATGCAACTCAAGAAGCTCCCAACATACCCGTCCCCACTCAAGAGGAACACCGAGTTTCACGGCACAACTCAATCTGTGCCCCTTTTCTTCTCCTCCAATCGAGATGAAGGTCGATTCCCCTGCTTTGTCTGGAAAGGAATCCCGATGTTTCCATCGCACCTCAAGAGGAGGCCGGTTTCACATTGAAACTCGAGAGGAACCCTCGTGAGTCATGCCACAGTCTGAGAGACACCAATTTCCCCATCCAATCGAGATAACTCCTGATGCCCCTGCACCAATTCGAATGTAAGCCCAAGTATCAAGTCACAGCATGAAGCGGTACTGACACCTGGGATGCATCCTCCAGAAAATGCTACAGTTTCCAAATACAACTCGACAAGAGCCCTGACACCCCATGAAAAACTCGAGAGGCAAGCGGAGTTCCATGCCTCAATGCAAAATGAGACCTGACTCCCCTGTTCAAACTCCACAGAAACCCTAAGATCTATGTCAGAAATGGAGAGGAACCCAGAGGTTCATGATCAGCATGAGATGAGACCCTATTTATCCCTGCAGTGACGTGACAGGAATCCCAAAGTGCCCTTCACAACTCGAAAGGAGATCTGAATTCATTGAGGAAAAACGAGGGAGTCCCCCAGGTCTCCACACAAAGAGGAACCCTAAGCTTCCCACCACCACTCGACAAAAAACACGAAATTCTCCCCTCCACATGACATGACACCCTTTTACGCTGCAGCGTTTCCAAAGAAATCCCACTTTCCCTCTTGGAACTCAAAAGGGTACTTGCCACCCTTTGTGAAACTCCAGAAGATTTCCGAGATATCTGTCCCCACTCGAGAGTAATGCTGAGCTTCCTGCCAGAACTCAAGAAGAACCCCGTTTTCCCCTCCTCAACTGGAGATGAGGGTTAATTCCCCTGCTTCGTCTGGAAAGGAATCCTGACATTCCCGTCGCACCACAATAGGAGGCCAGTCTCACATTGAAACTCGGGAGAAACTTCGTGGGTTGTGCCACAAACTGAGAGACACCGATTTCCCCATCCACTTGAGATAAGGCCTGATACTCCTGCACCGACTCCAATGTAAGCCCGAGTATCAAGTCACAACAAGAAGGGGCACTGACACCCCGGTTGCATCCTCCAGAAAAAGACCCAGGTTCCAAATACAACTCACAAGAGCCCTGACACCCCATGAACAACTCGAAAGGCCATTGGATTTCCATGCCTCAATGCAAAATGAGACCTGACTCCCCTGTTCAAACTCCACAGAAACCCCAAGATCGATATCAGAAATGGAGAGGAACTCAGAGGTTCCCACCTCAGCAGGAGATGAGGCCCTATTCATCCCCGCAGCAATGTGACAGGAATCCTGAAATGCTCCTTGCAACTAGAAAGGAGATCTGACTTCACTGAGGAAGCATGAATGGAGCCCCCAGGTCCCCACGCAACTCGAGAGGAACCCTAAGGTTCCCGCCACCACTCGATAAAAACGATGAAATTCTCCCCTCCATGCGAGATGAGGCCCTTTTATGCTGCAGTGTTTCCAAAGAAATCCCATGTTCCCTCTTGGTATTTGCCACCCTTTATGAAACACCAGAAATTTCCTGAGATACCTGTCCCCACTCGAGAGGAATGCTGAGCTTCCCACCAGAACTCAAGAAGAGCCCCGTTTTCCCCTCCTCAACTGGAGATGAGGGTTCATTCCCCTGATTTGTCTGGAATGGAATGCTGACTTCCCCATCACTCCACAAGAGGAGGCCATTTTCAACATGAAACTGGAGAGGAACCTGGACATCTTGCCACAGTTCAAAACAAACGCATTACCCCATCCATGCAAGATAAGGCCTGATTCCCTTGCAATGATTCAAATATAACCCTGAGAATCAACTCACAACATGAAGGATGGGCTTATACCCTGGTGGCAAATTTGAGAAAAGCACCAGATCCCAATTTCAACTCGACTGGAGGCATTTAACCTCTTTAACACCTCGAGAGGAAAGCAGAGTTCCATGAATCCACACAAGTCGAGACCTGACTCCCTGTTTGAAACTGCATACACACCCCGAGATCCTCGTCAGAACAGGAGAGGAAATCTGAGGTTCCTGTCTCAACACGAGATGAGGCCCTCTTCCTTTGAACCGACCCCAGAGGAATACCAAGAATACCAGAGGAATACCCTTCACAACTCGAAAGGATTCCTGACTTCCCAGAGGCACCATGAGAAGCTCCCTGAGGTCACCGTCGCAACTCGAGGGAATCCAAAGTCTCCTGCCACAACTCGAGAAAGACCTCGAGATTCCCCTTTTAGTGCAAATTGAGGCCTGATTCCCCTGCCATGACTCGAGAGCAATCTCATGCTCCCCCTCGCACTCAAATGGAGACTGGACTTCCCTGAGGCAACACAAGAGGCTCTGTGAGTTATGTGTCAAAACTTGAGAGAAACCCCAAACTTCCTTCTGCAAGTTGAGAAAAACCACGAGATTCCCCTGTCATCACGAGATGAGGCCCTACTTTTTTTGCAGGGCCTAGAGAGTAATCACGAGCTCCCTCTCAAAATTCGATAAGAAGGGTGACTCCCTTTAGGTCACTCAAAGGGCTCCAAGAGATACCCTTCCAAGTTGAGAGGAGAGCAGAGTACTTTGCTTCTTCTCAAGATGAGGCCTGACTCCCCAGATGAACCTTGAATGCAACCCCAAGATCCAAGTCACCACTGGAGAGAAACACGGAGTTTCTGGACACAGGTCTAAATGAGGCCTATTTCCCCTGCAGTGACATGAGAGGAATCCTGATGTGCCCATCACAACTCGAGATGAGACCTGACTTCCCTGAGGCAATGTGACCGGTTCTCATCGCAACTTGAGAGCTACCCCAAACTTCCCACCAAGCCTCGGGAAAAACCATGGGATTCTCCCCTCAACATGAGATGAGGCCCTTTCCCACTGCAGCGTTTAGAGTGACATCCCACATTTCCTCTTGACACTTGAAACAGTACTTGACACCCTTTACACCACTCAAGAAGCTCTCCAATATACCTGTCCCCACTTGAGAGAAGCACCAGGTTTCCTGGAACAACTCAATCTGAGCCCCTTTTCTCCTCCTCCTCTCAAGATGAAGGTCGATTCCCCTGCTTTGTCTGGAAAGGAATCCCAACGTTCCCATCACACCTCAAGAGGAGGCCGGTCTCACATTGAAACTCGAGAGGAACCCTAGTGGGTCATGCCACAATCTGAGATACACCGATTTCCCCATCCACTCGAGATAAGGACTGATGCCCTGCACCAATTTGAATGTAAGCCCAAGTGTCAAGTCACATCATGAAGGGGCACTGACACCCCGATTGCATCCTCCAGTAAAAGCCGCAGGTTCCAAATACAACTCGACAAGAACCCTGACACCCCATGAACAACTCGTGATGCAAGTGGAGTTCCATGCCTCAACACAAAACGAGGCCTGACTCCCCTGTTCAAACTCCACAGAAACCCCAAGATCGATGTCAGAAATGGAGAGGAACCCAGAGGTTCCTGCCTCACCACGAGATGAGGCCATATTCATCCCTGCAGTGACATGAGACGAATCCTGAAGTGCTCCTCACAACATGAATGGAGATCTCAGTTCATTGAGGTAACACAAGCAGGTCCCCCAGGTCCCCATGCAACTCGAGGGGAACCCTAAGCTTCCCACCACCACTCAACAAAAACCACGAAATTCTCCCCTCCATGTGAGATGAGGCCCTTTTACGCTACAGCGTTTCCAAAGAAATCCCACGTTCCCTCTTGGAACTTGAAAGGATATTTGCCACCCTTTATGAAACTGCAGAATTTTCCCGAGATACTGGTCCCCACTCAAGAGGAATGCTGAGTTTCCTGCCAGAACAGAAGAAAAGCCCAATTTTCCACTCCTAAACTCGAGGTGAGGGTCAATTCCCCTGCTTTGTCTGGAAAGAAATGCCGACCTCCCCTTCACTTCACAAGAGGAGGCCGTTCTCAACGTGAAACTGGAGAGGAATCCGGGAGTCTTGCCACAGTTCAAACAAACCCATTATCCCATCCACGTGAGATAAGGCCTGATTCCCTTGCACCAATTCGAATGTAACCCCAAGAATCAACTCACGACACGAAGGGTGGACTTATAACCTGGTTGCAAATTTGAGAAAAAGGCCAGATTGCAAATTCAACTCAACTGGAGGCCTGAAACCTCTTTAACATCTCGAGAGGAAAGCAGAGTTCCATGCCTCCACACAAGTCGAGACCTGACTCCCTGTTTGAAACTGCATACACAACCTGAGATACACGTTAGAACAGGAGAGGAACCCTGAGGTTCCCACCTCAAGATGAGATGAAGCCCTCTTCCTTTGCACCGAATCCAGAGGAATCCCGAGAGGCCCCTCACAACAAGAAAGCATTCCTGACTTCCCAGAGGCTCCATGAGAAGCTCCCTGAGGTCACCATCACAACTCGAGTGAAGCCAAAGTTTCCTGCTGCAACTCAAAAAAGACCTTGAGATTCCCATTTCAACCTGAATTGAGGCCTGATTCCCCTGCTGTGACTCGAGAGCAATCCTGTGATCCCCCTGGAAACTTGAATGGAGACTGGACTTCCCTGAGGCAACAAGAGAGGCTCCCTGACTTCCCCATCGTAACTCAAGAGAAACCCCAAACTGCCCACCACAATTCGAGAAAAACCACTGGATTCCCTGGTCCTTGTGACATGAGGCCCTTCTTTTCCTGCAGAGCCTAGAGAGCAATCCCGAATTCCTTCTCAAACTCGATAGGAGGAGTGACTCTATTTAGGCCACACAAAGGGCTCCAAGAGATACCTGTTGTAAGTTGAGAGGATAGCAGAGTTCTTTGCTTCAACTCGAGAGGAGACCAGACTTCCCAGGTGAACCTTGAAAGCAACTGCGAGGTCCCTGTCACCACTGGAGAGGAACACATAGTTTCTGGACACAAGTCTAGATGAGGCCGATTTCCCCTGCAGTGACTTCAGAGGAATACCGAGGTGACAGTCACAACTCAGGATGAGACCTGACTTTCCTGAGACAATGCGAGCGGAACCCTGAGGTTCTCCATGCAACTCCAGAGCAACCAAAAACTTCCTGAAAAGCCTTGTAAAAGCCATGGGATTCTCCCCTCAACGTGAGATGAGGCCCTTTCCCACTGCATTGTCTCAAGAGAAATCCCACCTTCCCTCTTGAAACTCAAAACAGTACTTGACACCCTTTATACCACTCAAGAAGCTCCCTGACATACCCGTTCCCACTCGAGAGGAACACCGAGTTTCATGGCACAACTCAATCTGAGCCCCTTTTCTCCTCCTCCTCTCGAGGTGAAGGTCGATTCCCCTGCTTTATCTGGAAAGGAATCCCGACGTTCCCATCGCACCTCAAGAGGTGGCTGGTCTCACATTGAAACTCGAGAGGAACCCTCGTGGGTCGTGCCACAATCCGAGAGACACTGATTTCCCCATCCACTCGAGATAAGTCCTTATTCCCCTGCACCGATTCGAATGTAAGCCTGAGTATCAAGTCACAACACTAAGGGGCACTGACACTCCAGTTGCATCCTCCAGAAAAAGCCCCAGGTTCCAAATCCAACTCAACAAGAACCCTGACACCCCATGAACAACTTGAGGGGCAAGCGGAGTTCTATGCCTCAACACAAAATGAGGCTTGACTCCCCTGTTCAAACTCCACAGAAACCCTTAGATCGATGTCAGAAATGGAGAGGAACCCAGAGGTTCCCACCTCAACACAAAATGAGGCCCTATTCATCCCTGCAGTGAAGCAAGAGGAATCCCGAAGTGTTCCTTGCAACACGAAAGGAGACCTGACATCACTGAGAAAACACGAATGGAGCCCCCAGGTCCCCATGCATCTCGAGAGGAACCGTAAGCTTCCTGCCACCACTCGACAGAAACCACGAAATTCTCCCCTCCACGCGAGATGAGGCCCTTTTACGCTGCAGTGTTTCCAAAGAAATCCCACATTCCCTCCTGGAACACAAAAGGGTACTTGCCACCCTTTATGAAATTGCAGAAGTTTCCCAAAATACCAGTCCCCATTCGAGAGGAATGCTGAGTTTCCCACCACAAGTCAAGAGGAACCCAATTTTCCACTCCTTAACTCGAGGTGAGGGTCGATTCCCCTGCTTCATCTGGAAAGGAATGCTGATGTCCCTGTCACCCCACAAGAGGAGGCCACTCTCAACTTGAACCTGGAGGGGAACCCGGGGGTCTTGCCACAATTCGAAGGCATGAATTTCCCCATCTACTCGAGAGAAGGCCTGATTCCCTTGCACCGATTCGAATGTCACCCCAAGAATCAACTCAAGACACGAAGGGAGGACTGATACCCTGGTTGCAAATTCAAGAAAAGCCCCAGGTCCCAATTTCAACTCGACTGGAGGCCTAAAACCTCATTTACAACTCAAGAGGAAAGCAGGGTTCCAGATCTTCACACAAATCGAGACCAGTTGACTCCCTGTTTGAAACTGCATACACACCCCGAGATCCTCGTCAAACAGCAAAGGAACCCTGAGGTCCCCACCTCAAGTTGAGATGAGTCCCTCTTCCCTTAAACAGACCCCAGAGGAATACCGAGAGGCCCCTTACAACTCAAAAGTAGTTCTGACTTCTCATAGGCACCATGAGAAGCTCCCTGAGGTCACTGTTGCAACTCAAGGGAACACAGTTTTCTGCAGCAACTCGAGACTGACCTGCAGATTCCCCTTTCAATGTGATTTGAGACCCAATTCCCCCGCCGTGACTCAAGAGCAATCTTGCCCTCCCCCTCACACTCAAATGGAGACTGGACTCCCCTGAGGCAACACGAGAGGCTCCCTGAGTTCCCCATCATAACTCGAGAGAAACCCCAATCTTCCCACCGCAACTCGAGAAAAACCACGAGATTCCCCCATCATCGTGAGATGAGGCCCTACTTTTCCTGCAGGGCCTAGAGAATAACCCCGAGCTCCCTCTCAAAACTTGATAGGAGGAGTGACTTTCTTTAGGCCTCTCAAAGGGCTCCAAGAGATACCCTTTGCAAGTCGAGAGAAGAGCAGAGTACTTTGCTTCTTCCATAGACGAGGCCTGACTCCCCAGGTAAACCTTGAATGCAACCCTGAGATCCCAGTTGCCACTGGAGAGGAACATGGAGTTTCTGGAGACAGGTCTAAATGAGGCCTATTTCCCTTGCAGTGACATGAGAGGAACCCCGATGTGCCCATCACAACTCAAGATGAGACCTGACTTCCCTGAGGCAATGCGATCTACCAGGGCCCTGAGGTCCTCATCACAACTCGAGAGCAACCCCAAACTTCCCGCCAAGCCTCAGGAGAAACCAAGGGATTCTCCACTCAATGCAAGATGAGGCCCATTCCCACTGCAGCATCTCGAGAGAAATCCCACGTTTCCTCTTGAAACTTAAAATGGTACTTGAAACCCTTTATGCAACTAAAGAAGCTCCCTGACAAACGCGTCCCCACTCGAGAGGAACACCGAGTTTCCCAGCACAGTTCAATCTGAGCCATTTTCCCCTCCTCATCTCGAGATGAGAGTCGATTCCCCTGCTTTGTCTGGAAAGGAATCCCGACGTTCCTGTCACACCTCAAGAGGAGGCCAGTCTCACACTGAAACTCAACAAAAACCCTCATGGGTAGTGCCACAATCCGAGAGACACCGTTTTCCCTATCCACTCGAGATAAGGCCTGATGCCCCTGCACCGATTTGAATGTAAGCCCGAGTATCAAGTCACAACACGAAGGGGGAGACACCCCGGTTGCATCCTCCCGAAAAAGCTGCAGGTTCCAAATACAACTCAACAAGAGCCCTGGCACCCCATGAACAACTCGAGATGCCAGCGGATTTCCATGCCTCAATGCAAAATGAGACCTGACTCCCCTGTTAAAATTCCACAGAAACCCTGAGATCGATGTCAGAAATGGAGAGGAACCCAGAGGTTCCCGCTTCAACAGGAGATGAGGCCCTATTCATCCCTGCAGCAACATGACAGGAATCCCGAAGTGCTCCTTGCAACTCGAAAGGAGATCTGACTTCACTGAGGAAACATGTACGGAGCCCCCAGGTCCCCACGCAACTCGAGAGGAAACCTATGCTTCCCGCCACCACTCAACAAAAACCACAAAATTTTCCCCTCCATGCAAGATGAGGCCCTTTTACACTGCAGTGTTTCCAAAGAAATCCCACGTTCCCTCTTGGAACACAAAAGGGTACTTGCCACCCTTTAAATTTCCCCAGATACCCGTTCCCAGTCGAGAGGAATGCTGAGTTTCCCGCCAGAACTCAAGAAGAGCCCCATTTTCCCCTCCTCAACTGTAGATGAGGGTCGATTCCCCTGCTTCATCTGGAAAGGAATGCCAACCTCCCCATCACTCCACAAGAAGAGGCCATTCTCTACTTGAACCTGGAGGGGACCTGGGGTCTTGCCCCCATTCGAAGGCGTGGTTTTCCCCATCCACTCGAGATAAGGCCTGATTCCCTTGCATCGATTCAAGTATCACCACGAGAATCAACTCAAGACACGAAGGGAGGGCTGATACCCAGTTGCAAATTCGAGAAAAGCCCCAGGTCCCATTTTCAACTCGACTGGAGGCCTGAAACTTCATTTACAACTTGAGAGGAGAGCAGAGTTCCATTTCTCTACACAAGTCAAGCCCTGGCCCCCTGTTTGAAACTGCATACACACCCTGAGATCCACGTCGGAACAGGAGAGGAACCCTGAGGTCCCCGTCTCAACTCGAGATAAGGCCCTCTTCCATTGCACCGACCCCAGAGGAATACCAAGAGGCCCCTCACAACTCAAAAATATTCCTGACTTCCCATAGGCACCATGAGAAGCTCCCTGAGGTCACCTTCACAACCTGAGAGAAGATAAAGTTTCCTGCTGCAACTAGAGAACGTCCTCGAGATTCCCCTTTCAATGCGAATTGAGGCCCAATTTCCCTGCTATGACTCGAGAGCAATCCTGCGCTCCCCTTCGCAACTCCAATGAAGACTGGACTTCCCTGAGGCAACACGAAAGGCTCTCTGTGTTACCCATCGTAACTCGAGAGAAACCCCAAACTTCCCACCGCAACTCGAGAAAAACTACGAGATTCCCCTGCCATCGCATGACGAGGGCCTTTCAACTCAACAAGAGCCCTGGCACCCCATGAACAACTCGAGATGCCAGCGGATTTCCATGCCTCAATGCAAAATGAGACCTGACTCCCCTGTTAAAATTCCACAGAAACCCTGAGATCGATGTCAGAAATGGAGAGGAACCCAGAGGTTCCCGCTTCAACAGGAGATGAGGCCCTATTCATCCCTGCAGCAACATGACAGGAATCCCGAAGTGCTCCTTGCAACTCGAAAGGAGATCTGACTTCACTGAGGAAACATGTACGGAGCCCCCAGGTCCCCACGCAACTCGAGAGGAAACCTATGCTTCCCGCCACCACTCAACAAAAACCACAAAATTTTCCCCTCCATGCAAGATGAGGCCCTTTTACACTGCAGTGTTTCCAAAGAAATCCCACGTTCCCTCTTGGAACACAAAAGGGTACTTGCCACCCTTTAAATTTCCCCAGATACCCGTTCCCAGTCGAGAGGAATGCTGAGTTTCCCGCCAGAACTCAAGAAGAGCCCCATTTTCCCCTCCTCAACTGTAGATGAGGGTCAATTCCCCTGCTTCATCTGGAAAGGAATGCCAACCTCCCCATCACTCCACAAGAAGAGGCCATTCTCTACTTGAACCTGGAGGGGACCTGGGGTCTTGCCCCCATTCGAAGGCGTGGTTTTCCCCATCCACTTGAGATAAGGCCTGATTCCCTTGCATCGATTCAAGTATCACCACGAGAATCAACTCAAGACACGAAGGGAGGGCTGATACCCAGTTGCAAATTCGAGAAAAGCCCCAGGTCCCATTTTCAACTCGACTGGAGGCCTGAAACTTCATTTACAACTTGAGAGGAGAGCAGAGTTCCATTTCTCTACACAAGTCAAGCCCTGGCCCCCTGTTTGAAACTGCATACACACCCTGAGATCCACGTCGGAACAGGAGAGGAACCCTGAGGTCCCCGTCTCAACTCGAGATAAGGCCCTCTTCCATTGCACCGACCCCAGAGGAATACCAAGAGGCCCCTCACAACTCAAAAGTATTCCTGACTTCCCATAGGCACCATGAGAAGCTCCCTGAGGTCACCTTCACAACCTGAGAGAAGATAAAGTTTCCTGCTGCAGCTAGAGAACGTCCTCGAGATTCCCCTTTCAATGCGAATTGAGGCCCAATTTCCCTGCTATGACTCGAGAGCAATCCTGCGCTCCCCTTCGCAACTCCAATGAAGACTGGACTTCCCTGAGGCAACACGAAAGGCTCTCTGTGTTACCCATCGTAACTCGAGAGAAACCCCAAACTTCCCACCGCAACTCGAGAAAAACTACGAGATTCCCCTGCCATCGCATGACGAGGGCCTTCTTTTCCAGCAGAGCCTAGAGAGCAATCCCGAGTTCCCTCTCAAAACTCGATAGGAGGAGTGACTCCCTTTAGGCCACACAAAGGGCTTCAAGAGATACCCATCGCAAGTTGAGAGGAAAGTAGAGTTCTTTGTTTCAACTCGATAGGCCTGACTCCCCAGGTGAACCTTGAATGCAACCCCAAGATCCCTGTCAATGATATCCCTCCAGATTTTCAAAGAGGGAATTTGAAAGCCATTGAGAGGAAAAGTCAGGCTCCACTTGCTTTGTATTCTGAATATCCTGATCTAACTTAGAAATATCAATACTAAAATCTGAATGATTCTATATGCCTAAAATATGATTCCTAATGTGTTCCCAAGAATGTAAGGAATCATTCACTAGTAGAGGGGTAACACACATCCATTTAAATTCACCGAGGCACCTTAAAAACAAGTTAATTTTTAAATTTGTAATTTCTTGCCCAATAAGCAGGACTGCTTCTTCTAAAGCATTGACCTTATTTTCTATTTTCCTATGTATAATTTCCTGTGTAGTTAGAGCTACAGAGACATTTTTGGACAGCTGATCGACAAATGAGGCAGTATGCACTTCTTTTGACAGGGCAGCAGCAGAAACTGTACCTGAAGCAATTACGACAATCAAGGCAGTTATTCCCACAATCAGAGCTGCAGTGAATATCTTAGGTCAAGAAATTAAGCCATTAAATTCATACAAAACTTTCAATGCATAATCATCAAACCATTTTCCCTCTAATTTTACAGGAACCATCAAATATGGTGGTTGCTTTACAATCATCACAGCCTTATAATTACTATAATCATTCCCATCAACACAATTTGACATAAAAAATTCACACATTCAACATTATAAACAGTTTCTCCTTCAAAAACTCCCAAATCATTCCGATTTCTGGCCAACATAAAGGCATAGGGAGAATGTACGCAGGCCCGTACAATATATCTTTGTTCATTTAAAGGTCTATGTAAAATCACAGGTGCCGTAGAAGCCAATGCTCTCCATAATTCAGGCTGCATGGGATCTGTTCCATCCAACTCACTAAAGGAGGAACCCATCCATTAACATGACATCTAATAATTGCTAAAGGATAAGGGATGAGTGAATCATTACATATTGATCTATAAGATTCTTCAAATATCAAGTTCAATCGTTTATCCAGAAGATAGGGGCACCCCCATTCAGTCAGAAAATGTCTGATGGTAACAATGGGAATAGATAACTTTATGGCATACATGCATTCTTTCCAACAATGAAAGCCAGAAATTCTGCTTATGCTTTCCTAGGCCTGTAGTCCTTGTTCATCAGAATCCGGAGGAGGGAGTGCACAGCTCAGAAAGTCCTTTAAATGAGGGGCTGCCTGTTTTATGGCATCGTATAGTCTTTCCTGAGCCCCCAGCATCAGCAGCTGTAAGGACCAAAAGTCTCTTTTGCCATTGCTTCTTGGAGAATCAGTAAGCATGCCTTTCAAGGAAGTGCTAACACATCCATTCAACACCAGAGCTGATCCTTGTAAGGAGGAAGGTATAGCAAAGCAAATAGGCGGATAAATGGACATGCCTGAAAAATTGAAGGGAGCACTGACCACAGTTTTAGCATTATTAGGATAGATAGAAGCCCCACCCAAAAGAAGAATATCATTAACAAAAACATGAATGGGCTCATTCATCCAATCAACAGGCTGGAAAGAAGGTGGATTAGACAAATAGGCCCAATGAACATTTTCTGCACTGGATGGCCTCAGCTGACAAGCCAACACAGGAAGCATAGCCACAAACATTACCATAGGAGTGGCCTCATGTCTCCCCCTTTCTGTTAATTCTTCAGCCTGTTGAGTGAGATGTTTCAGCTGGCACCAAGTTGGCACCGTGCTGGAGGTAGTTGCTTGAGTACAATGACAGTGAGGAGATGGAACAGAATACAGTTGGACTTGATCAGCATGTCTCTCCTGAAGCGCCAGGTGCCTGAAGCGATGTACTAGCGGTGAAGCCTCAGGTGAAGGGTCACTCGCCCTTCAGCTTCTCCTTGGCTCCCTCAGGTCTGGACTCGATAAGCTTCAGATCTCCCCATCTTTCCTCGGTCCCAGGCTCCAGGACCCCAGAGATCTCAGTGACCTCAGGGGTCTTTGTGATCTTGGAGGTCTCATGGAACTGGACATGTCGAATCAGTCTGTCAAGAATCCAAACAGGAGAAGTGAAATCCTGTGGAAACACACAAGCATACCCTCTCCCACAAGTTAGCAACATATCTGGCGCTCTCCATTCTCCTGTAAGGTGGTCTTTCCACCTGACCAGAGGTCAAGTCATAGCCCCTTCAGGAGTCCAATGTCTCTTCATTGCAGTCTGCCCCAGTGTGTCCATGATTAAATGATTAATTACAAACAAAGCATGGTGTAAAACATGATGTGGAGAGGAATACTTAAATTCTCCCTGCCTTAATTTATCTGTCTGATTTTTTAAAGTCTGGTGCACCCTTTCAACTATGGCTTGGCCTTGGGGATTATAGGTATTCCTGTTGAATGTACTATGGGAAATTGTTGACAAAATCTCTTAAAAGCAGCAGAAGTATAAGCTGAGGCATTATCTGTTTTTATCTGTTCGGGGCATCCTATTTGGGAAAAGCATTGAAACAAGTGCTGAATTGCATCTCTTTCTGCTTCACCTGATCAAGCAGAGGCTATAAAAACATGAGAAAAGATATCCACGGTAACATGCACAAAGGAGTTTTCCAAAGGCTGGGATATGAGTTACATCCATTTGCCAGAGAGCATTAGGCTTAAGGCCTCAGGGATTAACTCCTAATGGTGGAGATGGATTAAATGTTGAGCAGTTTGGACAAAATTTAGCTATTTGTCTAGCTGCTTTCCTAGGGATATGAAACTCATACCTTAAATAAGCTGCATTTTGGTGGTGAATTTTGTGAGAATCTTTGGCCTTGTCAATCTTTTCATGTAAGTTTAAAGCAATTACTTCAGTTAACATATCTGCCAAAGTATTTTCTTCATGCAAAGGACAGGCAAGCTGGAATGGGCTCTAATATGTCCCACAAAATATTTTTTATCTATATGTTTAATCTCCTCCTGCAAATCAGATAACAAGAAGATGGTAGTCTTATTTTCCAGAATATTTGCAGTCTCAGTATGAGGAAACAACCCTACAATATAGTGGGAGTCAGTCAAAAGATTGAAGGTACGGTCTCTCAAATGTTGAAAAGCCCAAATAACCACCCTCAACTCAGCTCTCTGGGCCGAGGTCTCTTCAGTTATTGAACATGGGATTTTCCATCAATTATTGTGAATGCTTTACCATTAGAGGAACCATCTGTGAAAACTAAAATTGCCCCTTCCAAAGGTTGAATAGAAAATTTCTTCAGAAAAATCACTGGATGTGTTTTCAAAAAATGCAAAAGGGGGCTTGAGGGCAAATGAAACAAAATTT
This sequence comes from Cephalophus harveyi, assembly GCA_006410635.1. Taxonomy (NCBI): domain Eukaryota; kingdom Metazoa; phylum Chordata; class Mammalia; order Artiodactyla; family Bovidae; genus Cephalophus; species Cephalophus harveyi. Next base: position 148,660 of record SJYT01022033.1, on the reverse strand, counting down.
GCCCCCTGAAATCTATCAGGGCAACTTGCCAATCATCACTATATTGTAAAAGAAATTGTAGTTGATCCTTATTGAATGAAACAGTATATTTGCTACTTCTTTCCCAAAAAGTTCCACACTTCTTTTTCTACCTTTTATAATTAATTGTGCCACCAAGCTGGGATAAAGCAAAACTATTTTTCTTGGAGTCACTGGTAGATGGAGCCATTCCAATGAGCCGTCTTGCCACAAGTATCCTGTAGGTGTATGCTCTGTGGCGAGAATAATTAAATCCCATCCTCTGGTAATATTAATCCTAATTAACTGTTCATTTAAAGCCTCATCCACTTTAACAAGAGCCAATTAGGGCTCACTAGTCAATTCTCTCTTAGAACTGGGGTTAGGATCGCCTTTTAGGCAATCAAACAGAGGTTTGATGCTGTGAAAGTGCTGCACTCAATCTGCCAGCAAATTTGGAAAACTCAGCAGTGGCCACAGGACTGGAAAAGATCAGTTTTCATTCCACTTCCAAAGAAAGGCAATGCAAAAGAATGCTCCAATTACCGCACAATTGCACTCTTCTCACATGCTAGTAAAGTAATGCTCAAAATCCTCCAAGTCTGGCTTCAGCAATACGTGAACCGTGAACTCCCTGATGTTCAAGCTGGCTTTAGAAAAGGCAGAGGAACCAGAGATCAAATTGCCAACATCCGCTGGATCATGGAAAAAGCAAGAGAGTTCCAGAAAAACATCTACTTCTGCTTTATCGACTATGCCAAAGCCTTTGACTGTGTGGATCACAATAAACTGTGGAAAATTCTGAAAGAGATGGGAATACCAGACCACCTAACCTGCCTCTTGAGAAATCTGTATGCAGGTCAGGAAGCAACAGTTAGGACTGGACATGGAA
>SJYT01022033.1:70359-147690 GCA_006410635.1 Cephalophus harveyi | reverse complement strand
GGAGGAGAAGGGGACGACCGAGGATGAGATGGCTGGATGGCATCACGGACTCAATGGATGTGAGTCTGAGTGATCTCCGAGAGATGGTGATGAACAGGGAGGCCTGGCGTGCTGTGATTCATGGGGTCGCAAAGAGTCGGACATGACTGAGCGACTGAACTGAACTCAAACAGAGGCTTTAAATCTGCAGTGGTCAGTTTTAAATGTGGGCATGTCCAATTGTTATCCCCTAATAATTTCTGGAAATCATTTAAAGTTAGTAAACAATCTCTCCGAAGATGCAAAGGGCCATGACTCACAGTATGGGTATTCAATACCCTCCCTAAATAAGAAAAAGGAGGATTTACTTGTATCTTATCTGGAGCTATCTGTAAGCCCCAGTTTTCCAAGGCCTCAATCAATTCAGATAAAACTTGTTGCAACAAGGCTCTGTCCTCATGAGTTACCAAAATATCATCCATATAATGCATCAAATATAGATCTTTATACATTCCTCTAACATTTTGCACAGCTTGGTCTACAAATTTCTGACACAAGGTGGGGCTATTTTTCATTTCCTGAGGCAAAACCTTCCATTGAAACCTCCTATAGGGTTGTTTAAAATTAGCTGAAGGGAGACTGGCAGCAAACCGTTTACAATCCTGAACAGCCAGGGGGATGGTAAAAAAAAAAAACAATCCAGTAGATCTATAACTATCACATTATATTGAAAGGGCACAGCTACTGGAGAAGGGAAACCCGGCTGAAGTGCCCCCATGTCTTCCATAGTTGCATTTATAGCTTTCAAATATTGTAACAATCTCCATTTTCCTGATTTTTTCTTAATGACAAAAATAGGAGTATTCCAGGAGCTATTAGAAGGCTCTATATGGCCGGTTGCCAGTTGTTCCATAACTAAATCCTCAGCTGCCTGCAGCTTTTCAGCTATTAAGGGCCATTGTTCCACCCATACCGGATCATCAGATTTCCAGGTCATAGGGTCGGAAGCAAGAGCAACAGCCTCTAGAATAAATTTGAATATCCCAGACCTTCTCTATTCATGTTAGGAACAGCCTCTAATGGAGAAGCAATTCCCTGATGATCGTTACCAAGCCCCTTATCAGGATTATACATTTGCAGAATTTGATTAGTAACATTTTCATCTGGGCTATATAAAAGCATTCCCATCTGAGATAATATATCTCTCCCCCATAAAGAAAAAGGTAGTGAAGGAATCACATATGGACAGAAGGTGCCTTGTGCCCCCTTCTCATCTGACCATGTCAAAATTTCTGAGCTCCTGGCAACCGAGGGCACTGACCCAATTCCTATCATGCCGGCATTGGTGTTGGCCAAGACAAGGGCCAATCTTTTCCAGCAATGCAAGAGACATCTGCTCCAGTATCTAACAGCCCTAACATTTTATTTCCTTGAATTAAAAGATTTTTAAAGGCCTAGAAGCTGTGATTTCCAGCACCCCAAAAGCTAAATCACTGGATCCGAATCCTCTGGGGCCCCTAGCTTGAGAAGTCGTGTTTTTTTTTTTTTTTTTTTTCCTGTCTGATAATAAGGTAAAAGCAAAAGTTGTGCTATTCTTTGACCTTTATTAATTTGCAGTTTTGGCAGGTGGTGAGATCAAAACTTTAATTTCCCCAGTATAATCAGAATTTACTACATCAGGCACTACTGAAATTCCTTGAAGAGAGAGCGAGCTACACCCTAGCACAAGCCCTACAATGCCCTAAGGAAGGGGGCCAGCCACTCCTGTTGGAATCGGAGTAACCAATATGTCAGGGGTTAATATTGTTGCGGTGGCAGAACTGAGGTCCAACCCCTGTGCTACGTGGGGTTGCTCTGAGGAGTTCCGAGATGGAACAAAGGGAATAAAGGGATTCAGCATGAATTCACCTATTGTTGTCTGAGGCCGAGGCTACCCCTGCTGCCCGTTTCCCTGAAACTGGGAAAAATTACTTTCTTGTACTTGGGGGATGAGCTTAGTCCCATCCATATGCAATTTAGATCTACAGTCTTTTACCCAATGATACCCTTTCTGGCATCGGGGACAAAGTGCCTTTGGGGGGTTGGTATTAGTCTGTATTGGCACAGCTGGTTGTCCCTGCTTGGCAGGACATTGCCAGCAAAAAAGCTCCATTTGGCCACAAGAGAAACACCTTTTATTTGAAGAATCATTTCCATTAGGATTAATCTTTTTTTTTTTTTTTAAGCCTGGGTGAGGCCCCCCTGAGGGGGTTTTCTCCAAAGAGCAGGCTCTGTATATTGTGTATGCATCTGCTTTAAAAGCTCCTTTGCTCTGGCTATTATAAACAGTGCTGCAATGAACATTGGGGTACATGTGTCTCTTTCGATTCTGGTTTCCTCGGTGTGTATTCCAAGCAGTGGGATTGCTGGGTCATAAGGCAGTTCTATTTGCAGTTTTTTAAGGAATTTCCACACTGTTCTCCATAGTGGCTGTACTAGTTTGCATTCCCACCAGCAGTGTAAGAGGGTTCCCTTTTCTCCACACCCTCTCCAGCATTTATTGCTTGTAGACTTTTGGATCGCAGCCATTCTGACTGGTGTGAAATGGTACCTCATTGTGGTCTTGATTTGCATTTCCCTGATAATGAGTGATGTTGAGCATCTTTTCATGTGTTTGTTAGCCATCCATATGTCTTCTTTGGAGAAATGTCTGTTTAGTTCTTTGGCCCATTTTTTGATTGGGTCATTTATTTTTCTGGAGTTGAGCTTCCTATGTTCGATACAAGATACAGGATGCTTGGGGCTGGTGCACGGGGATGATTCAGAGAGATGATGTGGGGTGGGAGGTGGGAGGGGGATTAGGGATTGGGAGCTAATATACACCCATGGTGGATTCATGTCAATGTATGGCAAAACCAATACGGTATTGTAAAGTAAAATAAAGTAAAAATAAAATTAAAAAAAAATAAATAAAAGCTCCTTTGCTTAAAAACAAACAAACAAACAAACAAACAAAAACCTCTATCTTTCTGAGGCTTAGGCAATGCTCTAGGAGGGCTTGGGGGCAAAGTGGGGAATTCCTTGCGCCTGGGAGGTGCAAGTGGAGGTGATGGCAATAGCCTTGAATCAGAAAGTGGTGGATAAATTTTTAAAGGTTTGCACAGAGGGGAGGGGTCTCTCCAGGGCACTTGGAAGCAGCGTCCTGTAAGCCCTCTCCTTCTTCAGGAGATAAAACACAGTCTCCCTCCTTTTCTTCATCAATAGCAGAAAATATGATCTGCCCAGAACGTTGGAGACCCACCTTCCACCGCTAGAGCCTCCCCCATAGGCTATCAAACAGCCTCATGACGGGGGTCCAGGACATTTTTAATCATATTCCACAGAGCAAAAGCATCTACAGGAACCTTTTCTGGCCCATGAAAAGTATAAAATAAACGTAGAAATATAGACAGTCTTCCTGTGCTTACTTTAACACATCTGTGAGCTAACATATGATGTAATATTTCAATAAACATTTGTCTATTCTTAGATGCAGATAAACCCATTCTTCTAGAGAATATTCTTATTCATTCTGCACCCTCCTCACCTTGCCTAACCTGTAGAGGGGTGCCAGCCACACACAGGTACAATCTTAATCATCCTACGTTACAATCACAAATTACTTATTCTTCAGTGTCTTCTGTTCGAGCGCCACTTGCTGGAGTCCAGCTCCAGCAGCCAGAGATTCAGCCTGAAGAGATGGACGGCGTCAGCAATGATGATGTAGCCTCTGACTCATAGTATGGGACTACATGTTTATTTCAAGTGTCAGATTCTATTTTATACTTTAACAAAAGCATTAGGTCAGAGGTTTGACGTTTTTAGTTTCCTCCACCCAGATTTATTGTACTTAACTTGTGATTATTTTGTAACTCATGGTACATTCCTCAGTTTATTTCTTATCTTTCTAAACCCTGTTTGCCCCTAGCATCTTAAGATCATTATCTCCTAAAAAGGCTTCTAGCTATTCTTAATTAATCCTAAACCTTAAACTCAGCAAACTTCTTTTCCCACAAACATTCCCCTCACAAACAGGTCTCAGATAATAATCCTTCCCATGGCCTCAAGCTGCAGCCTTGAGCAGTGTGCCAAGATACTGTGAGCACAGCCAGTGTTATTTGTTTGCAGTGTTCCTCCCTCCCCACACCACAACTGAACTAGTGAGCCTAAAAAGGTGTCCACCACTGCCCACTTGTGGCAGGTCAGAAATTAGACACTGAAGAGACCAGCAAACAGAAGAAACTAAAACAAACAGAGGGAACTGCCTTGGAAGTGACAGGTGCAATAGATTAAAACTCTGTAGTTAGCACCAACTAGCTGGCGCACTAAGTGCAGGCAGCTGCGAGCCGGCGCACTAAGCGCAGCCACGGCTGACAGGAGCTACCCCACGTCCGAGGTCAGGGGCAGCAGCCTAGAGTGCCAGGCTGTGATGGTGCAGGAACAGCCGAGAGGAGCTACCCTGCATCCGAGGTCAGGGTGGCGGCCAAGAGGAGCTATCCCACGTCCGAGGTCAGGGGCGGCAGCCAGGAGGAGACACCCCATGTCTGAGGTCAGGGGCAGTGGCCTAGAGTGCCAGGCTGTGATGGTGCAAGAACGGCCGAAAGGAGCTACAATGTGTCTGAGGTCAGGGGCGGCAGCCAAGAAGAGCTATCCCACGTCCGAGGTCAGGGGCAGCAGCGGGAGGAGACACCCCACGTCCGAGGTTGGGGCGGTGGCCGGGAGGAGACACCCTGTGTCCGCGGTCAGGGGAGGCGGCTGGGAGGAGACACCTTGCACCCGAGGTCAGGAGCAGCAGCCGAGAGGAGCTATCCTGCGTCCAAGGTCAGGGCCAGTGGCCGAGAGGAACTACCCCACATCCTAGGCCAGTGAAGGATGGGAGGAGACACCCCACATCCAAGGTTGGGGCAGCGGCCGAGAGGAGCTATCCCACATCCAAGGTCAGGGGCGGCTGGGAGAAGCCACCTCGCACCCGAGGCCAGCAGCGGTGAACCTGAGGAGCCACCCCAAGCCTGAGGCCGGGGAGGTGGCTGGGAAGAGCCACACACGCCCAAGCCAGAGCAACCTGAGGAGTGGTGGCTGCCCAGGCGCAGGAGGGCCTAGAGGGGCTATCCCATGGCAGCAGTAAGGATATACCCCTCGTCCAGGGTAAGGAGCAGTGGCTGTGCTTTGCTGGAACAGCCATGAAGAGATATCCCACGCCAAAGGTAAAAGAAACCCAAGTAAGATGGTAGGTGTTGCAAGAGAGCATCAGAGGGCAGACACACTGAAACCATACTCACAGAAAACTAGTCAATCTAATCACACGAGGACCACAGCCTTGACTAACTCAATGAAACCAAGCCATGCCTGCAGGGCAACTCAAGACAGGCGGGTCATGGTGGAGAGGTCTGACAGAATGTGTTCCACTGGAGAAGAGAATGGCAAGCCACTTCCAAATTCTTGCCTTGAGAACCCCATGAACAGTATGAAAAGGCAAAATGATAGGATACCAAAACAGGAACTCCCCAGGTCATTAGGTGCCCAATATGCTACTGGAGATAAGTGGAGAAATAACTCCAGAAAGAATGAAGGGATGGAGCCAAAGCAAAAATAATACCCAGATGTGGATGTTACTGGTGATAGAAGCAAGATCTGATGCTGTAAAGACAAATTTGCATAGGAACCAAGAATGTCAGGTCCATGAATCAAGGCAAATTGGAAGTGGTCAAACAAGAGATGACAAGGGTGAATGTTGACATTCTAGGAATCAGTGAACTAAAATGGACTGGAATGGGTGAATTTAACTCAGATGACCGTTGTATCTACTACTGCAGGCAGGAGTCCCTCAGAAAAAATGGAGTAGCCATCATGGTCAACAAGAGTCCGAAATGCAGTACTTGGATGCAATCTCAAAAACAACAGAATGATCTCTGTTCATTTCCAAGGCAAACCATTCAATATCACAGTAATCCAAGTCTATGCCCCAACCAGTAACACTGAAGAAGGTGAAGTTGAATGGTTCTATGAAGGATTACAAGACCTTTAGAACTAACACCCCCCAAAAATGTCATTTTCATTATAGAGGAATGGAATGCTAAAGTAGGAAGTCAAGAAACACCTGGAGTAACAGGTCAATTTGGCCTTGGAATGCGGAATGAAGCAGGGCAAAGATTAATAGAGTTTTGTCAAGAATTTGCACTGCTCATAGTAAACACCCTTTTCCAACAACACAAGAGAACACTCAGCACATGGACATCACCAGATGGTCAACACCGAAATCAGATTGATTATATTCTTTGCAGCCAAAGATGGAGAAGCTCTATACAGTCAATAAAAACAAGACCAGGAGCTGACTGTGGCTCAGATCATGAACACCTGATTACCAAATTCAGACTGAAATTGAAGAAAGTAGGGAAAACCGCTGGACCATTCACGTATGACCTAAATCAAATCCCTTATGATTATACAGTGGCAGTGAGAAGTAGATTTAAGGGCCTCGATGTGATAGATAGAGTGCCTGATGAACTATGGAATGAGGTTCGTGACATTGTACAGGAGGCAGGGATCAAGATCATCCCCATGGAAAAGAAATGCAAAAAAGCAAAATGGTTGTCTGGGGAGGCCTTACAAATAGCAGTGAAAAGAAGATAGGCAAAAAGCAAAGGAGAGAAGGAAAGATATAAGCACCTGAATGCAGAGTTCCAAAGAATAGCAAGAAGAGAAAAGAAAGCCTTCTTCAGCGATCAATGCAAAGAAATAGAGGAAAACCACAGAATGGGAAAGACTAGAGATCTCTTCAAAAAAATTAGAGATACCAAGGGAACATTTCATGCAAAGATGGGCTCGATAAAGGACAGAGATGGTATGGACCTAACAGAAGCAGAAGATATTAAGAGGAGGTGGCAAGAATACACAGAAGAGCTGTACAAAAAATATCTTCATGACCCAAATAATCACAATGGTGTGATCACTCACCTAGGACCAGANATGGTATGGACCTAACAGAAGCAGAAGATATTAAGAAGAGGTGGCAAGAATACACAGAAGAACTGTACAAAAAAGATCTTCACGACCCAGATAATCATGATGATGTGATCACTAATCTAGAGGCAGACATCCTGGAATGTGAAGTCAAGTGGGCCTTAAAAAGCATCACTATGATCAAAGCTAGTGGAGGTGATGGAATTCCAGTTGAGCTGTTTCAAATCCTGAAAGATGATGCTGTTAAAGTGCTGCACTCAATCTGCCAGCAAATTTGGAAAACTCAGCAGTGGCCACAGGACTGGAAAAGGTCAGTTTTCATTTGAATCCCAAAGAAAGGCAATGTCAAAGAGTGCTCAAACTACCACACAATTGCACTCATCTCACGTGCTAGTAAAGTAGTGCTCAAAATTCTCCAAGTCAGGCTTCAGCAACATATGAACTGTGAACTCCCTGCTGTTCAAGCTGGTTTTAGAAAAGGCAGAGGAACCTGAGATCAAATTGGTAACATTCGCTGGATCATGGAAAAAGCAAGAGAGTTCCAGAAAACATCTATTTCTGCTTTATTGACTATGCCAAAGCCTTTGACCATGTGGATCGCAATAAACTGTGGACAATTCTGAAAGAGATGGGAATACCAGACCACCTAACCTGCCTCTTGGGAAATCTGTATGCAGGTCAGGAAGCAACAGTTAGAACTGGACATGGAACAACAGACTGGTTCCAAATAGGAAAAGGAGTGCATCAAGGCTGTGTATTGTTACCCTGCTTATTTAACTTATATGCAGAGTACATCATGAGAAATGTTGGACTGGAAGAAACACAAGCTGGAATCAAGATTGCCGGGAGAAATATCAATAACCTCAGATATGCAGATGACACCACCCTTATGGTAGAAAGTGAAGAGGAACTCAAAAGCCTCTTGATGAAAGTGAAAGAGGAAAGTGAAAAAGTTGGCTTAAAGCTCAACATTCAGAAAACGAAGGTCATGGCATCCAGTCCCATCAGTTCATGGGAAATAGACGGGGGAACAGTGGAAACAGTGTCAGACTTTATTTTTTTGAGCTCCAAAACCACTGCAGATGGTGACTGCAGCCATGAAATTAAAAGACTCTTACTCCTTGGAAGAAAAGTTATGACCAACCTAGATAGTATATTCAAAAGCAGAGACATTACTTTGCGGACTCAGGTCCATCTAGTCAAGGCTATGGTTTTTCCTGTGGTCATGTATGGATGTGACAGTTGTACTGTGAAGAAGGCTGAGCACCGAAGAATTGATGCTTTTGAACTGTGGTGTTGGAGAAGACTCTTGAGAGTCCCTTGGGCTGCAAGGAGATCCAAGCAGTCCACTCTGAAGGAGATCAGCCCTGGGATTTCTTTGGAAGGAATGATGCTAAAGCTGAAACTCCAGTACTTTGACCACCTCTTGCGAAGAGTTGACTCATTGGAAAAGACTCTGATGCTGGGAGGGATTGGGGGCAGGAGGAGAAGGGGACGACAGTGAATGAGATGGCTGGATGTCATCACTGACTCAATGAACGTGAGTCTGAGTGAACTGCGGGAGATGGTGTTGGACAAGGAGGCCTGGCGTGCTGTGATTCATGGTGTTGCAAAGAGTTGGACACGACTGAGCAACTGAACTGAACTGACATAGGAAGGAGTCTATAGATCTTCAGAAGTATAACCCGGATCAAGGACCTATCTGAATGAACTGATCCCACACTGTCGATAACAACACTAGAGAAAGTCCTAGATATATTTTTACTATTATCATTTTTTTAATTTATTTTTTTATTTTTAAGTGCTCTATTACCCCTTTAATTTTCACTTTTATAACCTACTATTACTTTGCAAAAAAAACCACCCTATTTTTTAAAGCAAACTTCATATATTTTTAAAATAATTTTTGTGACTTTGTTTTTTTCTTTAATTTTGTATTTTTGAAAATCCTACGTCCACTCTAGATTTTTAATGTTTGCTTTTTGGTATCTGTTATAAATTTTGTACCTTAGAACCCAATCTTCAGTACTATTTTTACTTGGGAGCAAGATTACTGGCTTGACTGCTCTCTCCAGCTTTGGACTTCCCTTTTTCTCATCAGGTCGCCTCTATCTCCTCCCTCCCCCTTCTATTCTTTACCCAACTCTGTGAATCACTTTGTGTGTTCCAGACTGTGGAGAACACTTAGGGAACTGATTACTGGCAGGATCTGTCCCTCTCCTTTTGATTCCCCCTTTATCCTCCTGGCCATCTTTGTCTCCTTCTTTCCTCTTCTCTTCTCTGTATAACTCCATGAACATCTCTCAGTGGTCCAGACTGTGGAGAGCACATAAGGAAGTGATTACTGGCTAGCTTGCTCTCTCCTCTTTTGATTCCTCCTCTTCTTTTAATTGGAGGCTAACTATTTTACAATATTGTATCGGTTTTGCCATACATCGACATGAATCCGCCACAGGTGTACACATCTTCCCCATCCTGAACCCCCCTACCACCTCCCTCCCCATCCCATCCCTCTGGGTCATCCCAGTGCACCAGCCCCGAGCATCCTGTATCATGCATCAAACCTGGACTGGCGATTCATTTCACATATGATAATATACATGTTTCAATGCCATTCTCCCAAATCATTCTACCCTCGCCCTATCCCACAGAGTCCAAAAGACTGTTCTATACATCTGTGTCTCTTTTGCTGTCTCACATACAAGGTTATCATTACCATCTTTCTAAATTCCATATATATGCATTAGTATGCTGTATTGGTGTTTTTCTTTCTGGTTTACTCCACTCTGTATGATAGGTTCCAGTTTCACCCACCTCATTAGAACTGATTCAAATGCATTCTTTTCAATGGGTGAGTAATACTCCATTGTGTATATGAACCACAACTTTCTTATCCATTCATCTGCTGATGGGCATCTAGGTTGCTTCCATGTCCTGGCAATTATAAACAGTGCTGTGATAGACATTGAGGTACATGTTTCTCTTTCAATTCTGGTTTCCTTGGTGTGTATGCCCAGCAGTGGCATACATAACAGCATGTTGGCTTATGATTTGATTGGGTGGTTTATTTTTCTGGAATTGAGCTGCAGGAGTTGCTTCTATATTTTTGAGATTAATTCATTGTCAGTTGCTTCATTTGCTAATGTTTTCTCCCATTCTGAAGGTTGTCTTTTTACCTTGCTTGTAGCTTCCTTTGTTGTGCAGAAGTTTTTAAGTTTAATTAGGTCCCATTTGTTTATTTTTGCTTTTATTTCCAGTATTCTGTGATGTGGGTCATAGAGGATCCTGCTGTGATTTATGTCAGAGAGTTGTTTGCCTATGTTCTCCTCTAAGAGTTTTATAGTTTCTGGTCTTACATTTAGATCTTTAATCCTTTTAGAGTTTACTTTTGTGTATGGTGTTACAAAGTGTTCTAGTTTCATTCTTTTACAAGTGGTTGACCAGTTTCCCCAGCACCACTTGTTAAAGAGATCGTCTTTTCTCCATTGTATACTCTTGCCTCCTTTTTCAAAGACAAAGTGTCCATAGCTGTGTGGATTTAGCTCTGGGCTTTCTATTTTGTTCCATTGATCTATATTTCTGTCTTTGTGCCAGTACCATACTGTCTTGATGACTGTGGCTTTGTAGTAGAGCCTGAAGTCAAGCAGGTTGATTCCTCCAGTTCCATTCTTCTTTCTCAAGATTGCTTTGGTTATTCCAGGTTTTTTGTATTTCCATACATATTGTGAAATTATTTGTTCTAGTCCTCTGAAAAAAATACTGTTGGTAGCTTGATAGGGATTGCATTGAATCTATACTTTGCTTTGGATAGTATACTCATTTTCACTATATTGATTCTTCTGATCCATGAACATGGTATGTTTCTCCATCTATTGGTGTCCTCTTTGATTTCTTTCACCACTCTTTTATAGTTTTCTATATATAGGTGTTTTGTTTCTTTAGGTAGATATATTCCTAAGTATTTTATTTTTTTCCATTGCAGTGGTGAATGGAATTGTGTCCTCAATTTCTCTTTCTATTTTCTCATTATTAGTGTATAGGAATGCAAGGGATTTCTGTGTGTTGATTTTATATCCTGAAACTTTATTATATTCATTGATTAGCTTTAGTAACTTTCTGGTGGAGTCCTTAGGGTTCTCTACGCAGAAGATCATGTCATCTGCAAACAGTGAGAGTTTTACTTCTTCTTTCCAATTTGGATTATTTTTATTTCTTTTTCTGCTGATTGCTGTGGCCAAAACTTCCAAAATTATGTTGAATAGTAGTGGTGAAAGTGAGCACCCTTGTCTTATTCCTGACTTTAGGAGAAATGCTTTCAATTTTTCACCATTGAGGATAATGTTTGCTGTGGGTTTGTCATACATAGCTTTTATTATGTTGAGGTATGTTCCTTCTATTCCTGCTTTCTAGAGGATTTTTATCATAAATGGATGCTGAATTTGACAAAGGTTTTCTCTGAATCTATTGAGATAATCATATAGCTTTTATTTTTCAATTTGTTAATATGGTGTAGACCTCACATCCAAGGAGCGTTGGCTGCACGGGAGCCAGTGTGCCTAGAGGGGCTACCCTACGTTCAATGTCGGGAGGGGCAGCGGTGAGGAGATACCGCTGATCCAAGGTATGGAGTAGCAGCTGCATTTTTCTGGAGCAGCAGTGAAGAGATACCCCACGTCCAAGGTAAGAGAAACACAAGTAAGATGGTAGGTATTTCAAGAAGGCAGAGGCACTGAAGCCATAATCACAGAAAACCAGTCAATCCAATCACACTAGGACTACAGCCTTGTCTAACTCAGTGAAACTAAGCCATGTCCTGTGGGGCCACCCAAGACAGGCAGGCATGATGCAGAGGTCTGACACAATGTGGCCCACTGGAGAAGAGAATGGCAAACCACTTCCATATTCTTGCCTTGAGAACCACATGAATAATATGAAAAGGCAAAATTATAGGATACTGAAAGAGGAACTCCCCAGGTCAGTAGGTGCCCAACATGCTACTGGAGATCAGTGTAGAAATAACTCCAGAAAGAATGAAGGGATGGAGCCAAAGCAAAAACAATACCCAGTTGTGGATGTGACTGGTGATAGAAGCAAGGTACAATGCTGTAAAAACCAATATTGCATAAGAACCTGAAATGTCAGGTCCATGAATCAAGGCAAATTGGAAGTGGTTGAACAAGAGATGGCAAGAGTGAACATTGACATTCTAGGAATCAGTGAACTAAAATGGACTGGAATGGGTGAATTTAACTCAGATGACCATTATATCTACTACTGTGGGCAGGAATCCCTTAGAATAAATGGAGTAGCCATCATGGTTAACAAGAGTCCAAAATGTAGTACTTGGATGCAATCTCAGAAATGACAGAATGATCTCTGTTCATTTCCAAGGCAAACCATTCAATATCACAGTAATCCAAGTCTATGCCCCAGCCAGTAATGCTGAAGAAACTGAATTTGAACAGTTCTATGAAGACCTACAAGACTTTTTAGAACTAACACCCAAAAAAGATGTTCTTTTCATTATAGGGGACTGGAATGCTAAAGTAGGAAGTCAAGAAACACCTGGAGTAACAGGCAAATTTGGCCTTGGAATGCATAATGAAGCAGGGCAAAGACTAGTAGAGTTTTGCCAAGAAAATGCACTGGTCATAGCAAACACCCTCTTCCAACAACACAAGAGAAGACTTTACACATGAGCATCACCAGATGGTCAACACCGAAATCAGATTGATTATATTCTTTGCAGCCAAAGATGGAGAAGCTCTATATAGTCAACAAAAGTAAGACCAAGAGCTGACTGTGGCTCAGATCATGAACACCTGATTACCAAATTCAGACTCAAATTGAAGAATGTAGGGAAAACCGCTAGACCATTCAGGTAAGACCTAAATCAAATCCCTTATGATTATACAGTGGCAGTGAGAAGTAGATTTAAGGGCCTAGATCTGATAGATAGAGTGCCTAATGAACTATGGAATAAGATTCGTGACATTGTACAGGAGACAGGGATCAAGACCATCCCCATGGAAAAGAAATGCAAAAAAGCAAAATGGCTGTCTGGGGAGGCCTTACAAATAGGTGTGAAAAGAAGAGAGGTGAAAAGCAAAGGAGAAAAGGAAAGATATAAGCATCTGAATACAGAGTTCCAAAGAACAGCAAGAAGAGAAAAGAAAGCCTTCTTCAGCAATCAATGCAAAGAAATAGAGGAAAACAACAGAATGGGGAAAGACTAGAGATCTCTTCAAGAAAATTAGAGATACCAAGGGAACATTTCATGCAAAGCTGGGCTTGATAAAGGGCAGAAATGGTATGGACCTAACAGAAGCAGAAGATGTTAAGAAGAGGTGGCAAGAAGACACGGAAGAACTGTACAGAAAAGATATTCATGACCCAGATAATCATGATGGTGTGATCACTCATCTAGAGGCAGACATCCTGGAATGTGAAGTCAAGTGGGCCTTAGAAAGCATCACTATGAACAAAGCTAGTGGAGGTGATGACATTCCAGTTAAGCTATTTCAAATCCTGAAAGATGATGCTGTGAAAGTGCTGCACTCAATATGCCAGCAAATTTGGCAAACTCAGCAGTGGCCACAGGACTGGAAAAATTCAGTTTTCATTCCAATCCCAAAGAAAGGCAATGCCAAAGAATGCTCAAACTACCACACAATTGCACTCATCTCACATGCTAGTAAGGTAATGCTCAAAATTCTCCAACCAGGCTTCAGCATGTGGAGGTGATGACATTCCAGTTAAGCTATTTCAAATCCTGAAAGATGATGCTGTGAAAGTGCTGCACTCAATATGCCAGCAAATTTGGCAAACTCAGCAGTGGCCACAGGACTGGAAAAATTCAGTTTTCATTCCAATCCCAAAGAAAGGCAATGCCAAAGAATGCTCAAACTACCACACAATTGCACTCATCTCACATGCTAGTAAGGTAATGCTCAAAATTCTCCAAGCCAGGCTTCAGCAACATGTGAACCATGAACTTCCAGATGGTCAAGCTGGTTTGAGCAAAAGCATAGGAACCGGAGATCAACTTGCCAACATCTGCTGGATCATGAAAAAGCAAGAGAGTTCCAGAAAAAACATCTATTTCTGCTTTATTGACTATGCCAAAGCCTTTGACTGTGTGGATCACAATAAACTGGAAAATTCTGAGAGAGATGGGAAACAAGACCACCTGACCTGCCTCTTGAGAAATCTGTATGCAGGTCAGGAAGCAACAGTTAGAACTGGACATGGAACAACAGACTGGTTCCAAATAGGAAAAAGATTACCTCAAGGCTGTATATTGTCACCCTGCTTATTTAACTTTTATGCAGAGTACATCATGAGAAACGCTGGACTGGAAGAAACACAAGCTGGAATCAAGATTGCCAGGAGAAATATCAATAACCTCAGATATGCAGATGACAACACCATATGGCAGAAAGTGAAGAGGAACTAAAAAGCCTCTTGATGAAAGTGAAAATGGAGAGTGAAAAAGTGGGTTAAAAGCTCAACATTCAGAAGACGAAGATCATGGCATCTGGTCCCATCACTTCATGGGAAATAGATGGGGGAAACAGTGGAAACAGTTTCAGACTTTATTTTGGGGGGGCTCCAAAATCACGGCAGATGGTGACTGCAGCCATGAAATTAAAAGACGCTTACTCCTTGGAAGAAAAGTTATGACCAACCTAGATAGCATATTCAAAAGCAGAGACATTACTTTGCCAACAAATGTCCATCTAGTTAAGGCTATGGTTTTTCTAGTGGTCATGTATGAATGTGAGATTTGGACTGTAGAGAAAGCTGAGTGACGAAGAATTGATGCTTTTGAACTGTGGTGTTGGAGAAGACTTGAGAGTCCCTTGGATTTCTGTGGAAGAAATGATGCTGAAGCTGAAATTCCAGTACTTTAGCCACCTCATTCAAAGAGTTGACTCATTGGAAAAGACTGTGATGCTGGGAAGGATTCGGGGCAGGAGGAGAAGGGGACGACAGAGGATGAGATTGCTGGATGGCATCACTGACTCGATGAACATGAGTCTGAGTGAACTCTGGGAGATGGTGATGGACAGGGAGGCCTGGTGTGCTGTGATTCATGGCGTCACAAAGAGTTGGACACGACTGAGTGACTGAACTGAGCATTGATTGATTTGTGAATATTGAAGAATCCTTGCATCCCTGGAATAAAGTCCACTTGGTCATGGTGTATGATTTTTTTAATGTGTTGTTGGATTCTGATTGCTAGAACTTTGTTAAGGATTTTTTCCTCTATGTTCATCAGTGATATTGGATTGTAGTTTTCTTCCCTTTCTTTGTTTCTTTTTCTTTTCTTTCTTTCTTTCTTTTTTTTTTTTTTTTTTTTGTTGTCTTCATCAGGTTTTGATATTAGGGTGATTGTGTCCTCATAGAATGGATTTGGAAGTTTACCTTCCTCTGCAATTTTCTGGAAGAGTCTGAGTAGGATAGATGTTAGCTCTTCTCTAAATTTTTGGTAGAATTCAGCTGTGAAGTCATCTGGACCTGGGCTTTTGTTTGCTGGAAGATTTCTGATTACAATTCAATTTCCGTGATTGTGATGGGTCTGTTAAGATTTTCTTCCTGGTTCAGTTTTGGAAATCTCACTTTCTAAGATTTGTCTATTTCTTCCAAGTTGTCCATTTTATTGGCATATAACTGTTGATAGTAGTCTCCTATGATCCTTTGTATTTCTGTGTTGTCTATTGTGATCTCTCCATTTTCATTTCTAATTTTATTGATTTTATTTTTCTCCTTTTGTTTCTTGATGAGTCTGGTTAATGGTTTGTCAGTTTTGTCCTCTCAAAGAACCAGCTTTTGGCTTTGTTGACTTTTGCTATGGTCTCTTTTGTTTCTCTTGCATTTATTTCTGCTCTAATTTTAAATATTTCTTTCCTTCTACTAACCCTGGGTTTCCTCATTTCTTCCTTTTTTAGTTGCTTTAGGTGTAGAGTTAGGTTATTTATTTGACTTTTTCTCTTGTTTCATGAGGTATGCCTCTATGGCTATGAACCTTCCTCTTAGCACTGCTTTTACAGTGTCCCACAGGTTTTGGGTTGTTGTTTTCATTTTCATTCGTTTCTATGCACATTTTGATTTCTTTTTTGATTTCTTCTGTGATTTGTTGGTTATTCAGCACTGTGTTGTTCAGCCTCCATATATTGGAATTTTTTGATAGTTTTTCTCCTGTAATTGAGATCTAATCTTACTGCATTGTGGTCAGGAAAGACACTTGGAATGATTTCAACTTTTTTTGAATTTACCAAGGCTAGATTTATGGCCCAGGATGTGATCTATCCTGGAAAATGTTCCATGTGCACTTGAGACAAAGGTGAAATTCATTGTTTTGGGGTGAAATGTCCTATAGATATCAATTAGGTCTAACTGGTCTATTGTATCATTTAAAGTTTGTGTTTCCATATTAATTTTCTGCTTAGCCAATCTATCCATAGGTGTGAGGGGAATATTAAAGTCTCCCAATATTAGTGTGTTAATGTTAATTTACCCTTTCATACTTGTTAGCATTTGTCTTACATATTGCAATGTTCCTATGTTGGGTGCATATATATTTATAATTGTTATATCTTCTTCTTGGATTGATCCTTTGATCATTATGTAGTGTGTTTCTTTGTCTCTTTTCATAGCTTTTGTTTTAAAGTCTATTTTATCTTATATGAGTATTGCTACTCCTGCTTATTTTTCATCTCAATTCGTGAGGAATATCTTTTTCCAGTCCTTAACTTTCAGTCTATATGTGTCCTTTGTTTTGAGGTTGGTCTCTTGTAGACAACATATATAGGGGTCTTGTTTTTGTATCCATTCATGCAGTCTTTGTCTTTTGGTTGGGGCATTCAACCAATTTACATTTAAGGTAATTATTGATAAGTATGATCCCATGGCCATTTAGTTTATTGTTTTGGGTTCAAGTTTATACACCCTTTCTGTGTTTCCTGTCTAGAGAAGATCCTTTAGCATTTGTTGGAGAGCTGGTTTGGTGATACTGAATTCTCTCAGCTTTTGCTTGCCTGTAAAGCTTTTGGTTTCTCTTTCATATTTGAATGAGATCCCTGTTGGGTACAGTAATCTGGGCTGTAGGTTATTTTCTTTCATCACTTTAAGTATGTCTTGCCATTCCCTCCTCGCCTGAAGAGTTTCTATTGAAAGATCAGCTGTTATCCTTATGGGAATCACCTCATGTGTTATTTGTTGTTTTTCCCTTGCTGCTTTTAATATTTATTCTTTGTGTTTGATCTTTGTTAATTTGATTAATATGTGTCTTGGGGTGTTTCACCTTGGATTTATCCTGTTTGGGACTCTCTGGGTTTCTTGGACTTGGGTCATTATTTCCTTCCCCCCTTTAGGGAAGTTTTCAACTATTATCTCCTCAAATATTTTCTCATTGTCTTTCTTTTTGTCTTATTCTTCTGGGACTCTTATGATTCAAATGTTAGAGCATTTAACATTGTCCCAGAGGTCTCTGAGATTGTCCTCATTTATTTTAATTCATTTTCTTTTTTCCTCTCAGTTTCATTTATTTCTACCATTCTATCTTCTACCTCACTTATCCTATCTTCTGCCTCTGTTATTCTACTGTTGGTTCCCTTCAAAGTGTTTTTGACCTCATTTATTGCATTATTTGCTTCCCTGGTGGCTCAGACAGTAAAGCGTCTGCCTGCAATGTGGGAGACCCTAGTTCGATCCCTGGGTTGGGAAGATCCCCTGGAGAAGGAAATGGTAATCCACTCCAGCACTCTTGCCTGGAAAATCCCATGGACGGTGGAGCCTGATAGGCTACACTCCATGGGGTCACAAAGAGTCGGACACGACTGAGCAACTTCACTTCACTATTGCATTATTCATTATATATTGACTTTTTTATTTATTCTGGTTCCTTGTTAAACCTTTCTTGCATCTTCTCAATCTTTGTCTCCAGGCTATTATCTGTAGCTCCATTTTGTTTTTAAGATTTTGGATCATTTTCACTATCAATATTTGGAATTCTTTATCAGATAGATTCCCTATTTCTTCTCTTTTGTTTGGTTTGGTGGGCATTTATCCTGTTCCTTTACCTGCTGGGTATTCCTCCACCTCTTCATCTTGTTTATATTAGTGTATTTGGGGTGGCCTTTCTGTATTCTGGCAGTTTGTGGAGTTCTCTTTATTGTGGAGTTTCCTCACTGTGGGTGGGGTTGGACAGGTGGCTTGTCAAGGTTTCCTGGTTAGGGAAGCTTGTGTTGGAGTTCTGGGGGGTAGAGCTGGATTTCTTCTCTCTGGAGTGCAATGAAGTGTCCAGTAATGAGTTATGAGATGTCAATGGGTTTAGAGTGACTTTGGGTAGCCTGTATACTGAAGCTCAGGGCTTCCTGTGTTGCTGGAGAATTTACTTTGTATGTCTTGCTCTGGAACTTGTTGGCCCTTTGGTGGTGCTTGGTTTCAGTGTAGGTATGGAGGTGTTTGATGAGCTCCTATAGTTTAATGTTCCCTGGAGTCAGGAGTTCTCTGGTGTTCTCAGGATTTGGACTTAAGCCTCCTACTTCTAGTTTTCAGTCTTATACTTACAGTAGCCTCAAGACTTCTCCATCCATACAGAGCCAATGATAAAATATCTAGGTTAAAGATGAAAAGTTTCTCCACAGTGAAGGACACCCAGAGACGTTCACAGAGTTACATGGAGAAGAAAAGAGAGAGGAGGGAGATAGAGATGACCAGGATGAGATGAGAGGGAATCAAAAGAGGAGAGAGCAAGCTAGCCAGTAATCACTTACTTATGTGCGCAGTCTGGACAGCTCAGAGATGTTCACAGAGTTATACTGAGAAGAGAAAAGGGAGGAAGGAGACACAGGTGGCCAGGAAGATAAAGGGGGGTATCGAAAAGAGAGACAGATCCAGCCAGTAATCAGTTCCTTAAATGTTCTCCAGAGTCTGTAACACACAAAGAGATTCACAGAGTTGGGTAGAGAAGAGAAAGGGGAAGGAGATAGAGGCAACCTGGTGGAGAAAAAGGAGAGTCCAAAGGGGGAGAGAGCAGTCAAGCCAGTCATCTCACTTCCAAGTAAAAATAGGTACTGAAGGTTGGATTCTTAAAGGTAAAAATTTGATAAATACCAAAAAGCAAAGATTAAAAATCTAGAGTTTGAATTCTCAAAAATACAATATTAAAGAAAAAAAAGTCACAAAAATTATGAAATATATATATGAATTTTGCTTTAAAAAATAGGGTCTCTTTTTTTGCAAAGTAATAGTAGCTTATAAAAGTGAAAATTAAATGAGTAATAGAGGACTTAAAATATTTTTAAATTAAAGAATGATAATAGTAAAAATATATCTAGGACTTTCTCTGGTGTTGTTGTGGACAGTGTGGGGTCAGTTCATTTTCAGATAGTTTGTTGATCTGGATTATAATTCTCAAGATCTATAGGCCCCTTCCCATATAGATGGTGCTAACTACAGGGTTTTAATCTATTGCTCCTGTCACTTCCAAGGTGGTTCCCTCTGTTTTAGCTTCTTCTGTTTGCTGTTCTCTTCAGTGTCTAATTTCTGCCCTGCCACAAGGGGGCGGTAGTGGACACTTTTGTAGGCTCACTTGACGGATTCAATGGACGTGAGTCTGAGTGAACTCCGGGAGTTGGTGATGGACAGGGAGGCCTGGCATGCTGCGATTCATGGGGTTGCAAAGAGTTGGACACAACTGAGCGACTGAACTGAACTGAACTGATCAGTCGTGGTGTGGGGAGGGAGGGACGCTGCCAACAAATAACATTGGCGTGTGCTTGCAGTGTCTCAGCACACTGGGTTTGGCCCCTCTCATGGAGTGTGTGCTTGCCCTGTCTACACTGCTTAGGCTCTAGGTTGCTCTGCAGGGAACTGTCTGAGGCTGGCCCTGTGTTGTATACACTTCCCAGGTCAAAGCCACTCAGGTTCAGATACTCGGGTACTCCTCAGAGGTGCAGATTTGGTTGCCCCTGCATTTTGTGCCCTTCCCAGGTCCAAGCAGCTCAGGTGACCAGGTGTTTGGTGAGTGTGGTCGCTGCGACTTATCACCTCCCCCATCCATGCCGCTGCGTTTACTGGGTGTACAACCGGCACACCTTCTCAGGCAGATGTTGACCATCCAGAATCTCAAGAAGTCTTGGTTAGCAACAAAGCCTTCTTGCAGTTTGGTAGGTGATGCCTCTCTGGGTGCTCAGGTGACCAGGTGTTTGGTGAGTGTGGTCGCTGCGACTTATCACCTCCCCCATCCATGCCACTGCGTTTACTGGGTGTACAACCGGCACACCTTCTCAGGCAGATGTTGACCATCCAGAATCTCAAGAAGTCTTGGTTAGCAACAAAGCCTTCTTGCAGTTTGGTAGGTGATGCCTCTCTGGGGCCACATTGCCCCCTTCTGGCTCTGGTTGCCCTCACCTGCCTGTCTCCAGAGAGGGATGGGCCAGTTCACAGTCCTTTGTTCTGTGAGCACGCCTGGTGGTGTTTTCAGTTCAATTCAGTTCAGTCACTCAGTCATGTCCAACTCTATGCAACCCCATGAATCGCAGCACGCCAGGCCTCCTTGTTCATCACCATCTCCCGGAGTTCACTCAGACTCATGTCCATCGAGTCCGTGATGCCATCCAGCCATCTCATTCTCAGTCGTCCCCTTCTCCTCCTGCCCCCAATCCCTTCCAGCATCAGAGTCTTTTCCAATGAGTCAACTCTTCTCATGAGGTGGCCAAAGTACTGGAGTTTCAGCTTTAGCATCATTCCTTCTAAAGAACACTCAGGGATGATCTCCTTCAGAATGGACTGGTTGGACCTCCTTGCAGTCCAAGGCACTCTCAAGAGTCTTCTCCAACACCATAGTTCAAAAGCATCAATTCTTTGGTGCTCAGCTTTCTTCACAGTCCAAATCTCACATCCATACATGACCGCTGGAAAAACCATAGCCTTGACTAGATGGACCTTTGTTGGCAAAGTAATGTCTCTGGTGGTGTCTTAGGTTAGGGCTTTTCTTGGGGTAGCTATCCCACAGTTTGGTTTGCTATCTCAAGTTAGTTCCCTCAGATTGCCCTTCAGGCATACAGGCCCGGTCCTTACTCTAAGCAATGCAGCCCTCACCTCTCTTCTTAGCCCCCACTTGCTAGTGGCAGATGCAGGGGTCTGCACTGCTTCTCTGCTGGGAGTTACCATTGGGCATGTAATCTGTGGGTTTTAATTATTTATTTATTTTTCCTCCTGGCTATGTTGCCCTTTGTGGTTCCAAGACTTGCCACAGACTCGCCAATGAGAGCATTTCCTGTTGTTTGGAAACTTCTCTTTTTTAAGACTCCCTTCCCAGGACGGATCTCCATCCCTACCTCTTTTGTCTTTCTTTTTATCTTTTATATTTTTCCTACCTCCTTTTGAAGACAATGGGCTGCTTTTCGGGGTACCTGATGTCCTCTGCCAGCATTCAGAAGTTGTTTTGTGGAATTTACTCAGCGTTCAAATGTTCTTTAGATGAATTTGTGGGGGAGAAAATGGTCTCCCTGTCCTATTCCTCCACCATCTTCTGTAGTTTTCTTTTTTTTGTGGCATTTTTGTCTGGTTGAAATTAGGGTGTGGCTGGCCTCATAGAATGCATGGGGATCTCCTGGTTGGATCTCCTTGCAGTCCAAGGCACTCTCCAGAGTCTTCTCCATAGTTCAAAAGCATCAGTTCTTCGGCACTCAGCTTTCTTCACAGTCCAAATCTCACATCCATACATGACCACTGGAAAAACCATAGCCTTGACTACATGGACCTTTGTTGGCAAAGTAATGTCTCTGGCGGTGTCTTAGGTTAGGGCTTTTCACGTAGCTCTAGTCAGTCTTTTGTTATGTCAGCGGTTTACCTTCCTCTGGAATTTTCTGGAAGACTTTGAGTAGAATAGGTGTTAGCTATTCTCTAAATTTTTGGGAGAATTTACCTGTGAAGCCATCTGGCCCTGGTCTTATGTTTGTTGGAAGATTTTTTATTACCGTTTCAGTTTCTATGCCTGTGATGGGTCTGTTAAGATGCTCTATTTCTTCTTGGTTCACTTTTGAACCAGGAAGGTTATACTTTTCTAAGAAATTCTCTATTTTTCCAAGTTGTCCATTTTATTGGCATATAATCGCTGTTATACTTTTCTAAGAATTTGTCCATATCTTCCCAGTTGCCCATTTCTTCCAAGTTGTCAGTTTTATTGGCATATAATTGCTCATAGTAGTATTTTATGATCTTTTGTATTTCTGTGTTGTCTATTGTGATTTATCATTCTCATTTCTAATTTTATTGATTTGATTTCTCTCCTTTTTTTTTTCTTTGATGAATCTGGCTAACAGTTTGACTGTTTTATCTTCTCAAAGAACCAGTTTCTAGTTTTGTTGATCTTTGCTTTGTTTCCTTCATCTCCTTTGTTTCTTTTTCATTTATTTCTGCTCTGATTTTAATGATTACTTTCCTTCTACTAACTTTGGAATTCCTTTATTCTTCTTTTTCTAGTCACTGTAGGTGTAAAGTTAGGTTGTTTATTTGATGTTTCTCTTGTTTCCTGAGGTAGGCTTGTATTGCTATGAACCTCACCCTTTGCACTGCTTTTACTGTATCCCATATGTTTGCAGTTGTTGTGTTTTCATTTTCATTTGTTTCTATCCCTTGTGGCTCAGACAGTATATTTACCATCTGCCTGCAGTATGAGAGACCTGAGTTCAACCCCTGAGTTGGGCAGATCCCCTGGAGAAGGGAATGGCAACACACTTCAGTATTCTTGCCTGAAGAATTCTATGGAAAGAACAGTGGAGCCTGGCAGGCCCCAGTCCTTGAGGGTCACAAAGAGTCAGACATGACTGAGCGTCTTTCACTCACTCACTCACTCATACATATTTTGATTTCCTTTTTTGATTTCTTCCATGTGTTGTTTAGTCTCCATATGTTTGAGTTTTTAATAGCTATTTTCCCCTGTAGTTGACATCTAATCTTACTGCACTGTGATCAGAAAAGATGTTTGAAATGATATTGCTTTTTAAAATTTACCAAGTCTATATCTGTGGCCCAGGATGTGATCTATCCTGAAGAATGTTCCGTGAGCACTTGAGAAATAGGTGAAATTTATTGTTTTGGGGTAAAATGCCCCATAGATATTAATTAGGTCTAACTGGTCCATTGTATCATTTAAAGCTGTATTTCCTTGCTAATTTTCTGTTTGGTAGATCTGTCCATAGGTGTGAGTGAGGTATTAAAGTCCCCCACTATTATTGTCTGTTAGTGTTAATTTCCCTTTTCATACTTGTTAGCATTTGCCTTATGTATTGAGGTGCTCTTATGTTGGGTGCATATATATTTATAATTGTTATATCTTCTTCTTGACTTGATCCTATGATCATTATGTAGTGTTCTTCTTTGTATCTTACCATGGTCTTTATTTCAAAGTCTATTTTATCTGATATGAGTATTGATGCTCCTGCTCTCTTTTGGTCTTCATTTGCATGAAATGTGTCTTTCCAGCCCCTCATTTTCAGTCTGTATGTGTCCCTAGGTTTCAGGTGGGTCTCTTGTAGACAGCATATATAGGGGTCTTATTTTTGTATCCATTTGGCCAGTCTTTGTCTTTTAGTTGGGGCATTTAACCCATTTAAATTTAAGGCAATTATCCATAAGTATGATTCCATTACCATTTACTTTTTCATTTTTGGTTTATTTTATAAGCCTTTTCTGTGCTTCCTGTCTAGAGAAGATACTTTAGCATTCGTTGAAGAGCTGTTTTGGTGGTGCTGAATTCTCTCAGCTTTTGCTTCTCTGTAAAGATTTTTATTTCTCCCTCATATGTGAATGATATCTTTGCTGGGTAGAGTAATCTTGGTTGTAGGTTTTTTTCTCTTTCATCACTTTATTCATGTCTGCCATTCTCTTCAGGACTGAAGAGTTTTTATTGAAAGATCAGTTTTTATCCTTATATGGATCCCATTGTATGTTATCTATTGCTTTTCTCTTGCTGCTTTTAATATTTTCTCTTTGTGTTTAATTTTTATAAGTTTGATTAATATGTGCCTTGGGTTGTTTCACCTTCAGTTCAGTTCATTTCAGTCATTCAGTTGTGTCCGACTCTTTGCGACCCCATGAATCAGCACGCCAGGCCTCCCTGTTCATGACCATCTCCCGGAGTTCACTCAGACTCATGTCCATCAAGTCCGTGATGCCATCCAGCCATCTCATTCTCACTCGTCCCCGTCTCCTCCTGCCCCCAATCCCTCCCAGCATCAGAGTCTTTTCCAATGAGTCAGCTCATCTCATGAGGTGGCCAAAGTACTGGAGTTTCAGCTTTAGCATCATTCCTTCCAAAGAAATCTCAGGGTTGATCTCCTTCAGAATGGACTGGTTGGATCTCCTTGGGTTTATCCTATTGGGGATTCTCTGTGTTTCTTGCACTTGGGTGGCTATTTCTTTTCCCATTTTAGGGAAGTTTTCAACTATTACCTCCTCAAGTATTTTCTCATGCCTTTTCTTTTTGTCTGCTTCTTCTGGGACACCTATGATTCAAATGTCAGAGTGTTTAATATTGTCCTAGAGATCTCTGAAGTTTTCCCTATTTCTTTTAATTCTTTGTATGTTTTTCCTCTCTGCTTCATTAATTTTGTTTAGATTGCTGTGTTTGTGTTGTGCTTTCTGCAGGTTGGAAGTTCAGGCTTCCTCTTAATTGTGGGGTCTGTTCCCTGTGGGTGGAGTTGGACTAGTGACTTGTCAAGGTCTCCTGGTTGGGGGAGCTTTCATCTGTATTCTGGTGGGTGGACCTGTATCTCTTCTCTCTGAAGTGCAGTGAAGTGTCCAGTAGTGAGTTATGGGGTGTCTATGTGTTTGGCAAGGCTTTGGACAGCCAGTCTTTTAATGTTCAAAGTTGTGTTCCTGTTTTGCTGGAGAATTAGTGTGGCGTGTTTGTCACTGGAACTTATTGGCTGTTGAGTGGAGACTGGTTTCAAAGCTGGTATGGAGACTCTTGGGTGAACTCTTGTCTATTAATGTTCCCTTGAGTTAGGAGTTCCCTGATGTTCTAAAGTTCTGAAGTTAAGCCTCCTGTCTCTGGTTTTTGGTCCTTCCCTTACAGTAGCCTCAAGACTTCTCCATCCATATAGCACAGAAGATAAAAACCCTAGGTTAATTGTGAGAGGATTCTCCACAGCTAGCAGCACACAGAGAGATTCACAGAGTTATATTTAGAAGAGAAGAGGAAGGAAAGAGATAGAAGTGACTGGAAGGAGAAAAGGGAGAGTCAAAAGGTGAGGGAGCAATAAAGCCAGTAACCAAATCCCTAAGTGAAAATGGATGCTGAATATTAGATTCTTAAAGGCACAAAATTGATAACAAATACCAAAAAGCAAAGAATAAAAATCTATAATAGATGTTAAAATCTCAAAAATACAGTATAGGTAATACAAAACAAAATCGATCACAAAAATAAAAAAATACATATATGGAATCATTTTAATAGGACTTTTTGAAAGGTAGGTTATAAAAATGAAAGTTAATGGAGGAATAAAGAACTCATTAAAATTAAAAAGTAATAATAGTAAAAATATATCTAGAAATTTCTCTAGATCTGTTGTGGCCAGCGTGGGGTCAGTTCAGTGACACATAGTCCCTTATTTGTGTTTGTACTTGTTCTCAAGGTATATGGTTGCCCTTCAAATGCACAATCTCAGCATTAACTTAAGGATTTTAATCTGTTGCACCTGTCAATTCCAGAGCAGTTCCCCCATCTTTGTTTATTTTGGCTTCCTCTGTTTTCAAGTCTCTTCAGTGTCCAATTTCCACCCTGACACAATGGGGCAAATGTGGCCATTTATTTAGGCTCACATGTTCAGTTGTGCTGTAGGGGAGAAGCACTACAAACAAATATCACTGGCATGTGTGAGGAATGCTCACCATGCATGGGCCAAGCTGAGTTTGCCATAGCCCAAGGCGTCATGTATTTCCCAGGTCCACACTGCTCAGGCTCCAGGGTGCTCTGCAAGTGCCCAGCATCAAGTGCAGCCTACATTTCATGAACTTTCCAGGTCTATGCTTCTCAGGTTCTCAGGTGCTCTTAATGGCAGAGACCCTGATGGGCTGTGTTTTGTACCCTTTCCAGGTCCAAGCACCTCAGGCAACCAGGTGCTTGGTGAGTACTATCCCAGATGAAGCTTTAATTTTATGAACCTCCCTGGTCCCAACTGCTTGGTTTCCCAGGTGTGCCATGTGTCTCCTCTGGGGAGCCATCTCAGGCTGTGACACTCTTGGCAGATATGAACTATCCAGGATCCCAGGAAGACATGGTTAGCAACTGGGAACCTGTTAACAGTTTGGTGGAAGACACAGTCTCTGGGGCTGAGATTGCAGCAGTCCCTTGCCTTATGGCTCTGGATGTTGAACACCTGCATCTCTGCCACTGGGGAGGGAGGGCCCTATATGGCATCTGGCTTATGCTCCTTTGATATTCCCTCAATTCTTTGTTTCATTTTCAGAAGAGGTTTTTTGTTTTTTGTTTTGTCTCTCTAGCATCCCATGGTTTGGATTGCTATCTCACATTAGCTCCCTTAGATTGTCCTCAGGGCATTCAGTCCATGTCCTTACTCTAAGGGCCAACAATGCAGCCCACACCTCCCTGCCCAGTTCCCACTCACTGCTGGCAGACATGAGCATCTGTGACACTTATTTGTTAGTAGTTGCAGTTAGGCACATCAGTTCAGTTCAGTTCAGTTCAGTCACTCAGTCAAGTTCGACTCTTTGTGACCCCATGAATCGCAGCACGCCAGGCCTCCCTGTTTATCACCATCTCCCAGAGTTCACTCAGACTCACGTCCATCGAGTGTGTGATGCCATCCAACCATCTCATCCTCAGTCGTCCCCTTCTCCTCCTGCCCCCAATCCCTCCCAGCATCAGAGTCTTTTCCAATGAGTCAACTCTTCACATGAGGTGGCCAAAGTACTGGAGTTTCAGCTTTAGCATCATTCCTTCCAAAGAAATCCCAGGGTTGATCTCCTTCAGAATGGACTGGTTGCATCTCCTTGCAGTCCAAGGGACTCTCTCTTGTGTTTCTTCCAGTCCAGCATTTCTCATGATGTACTCTGCATATAAGTTAAATAAGCAGGGTGATAATATACAGCCTTGATGCACTCCTTTTCCTATTTGGAACCAGTCTGTTGATCCATGTCCAGTTCTAACTGTTGCTTCCTGACCTGCGTACAGATTTCTCAAGAGGCAGGTCAGGTGGCCTGGTATTTCCATCTCTTTCAGAATTTTCCACAGTTTATTGTGATCCACACAAAGGCTTTGGCATAGTCAATAAAGTAGAAATGGATGTTTTTCTGGAACTCTCTTGCTTTTTCCATAATCCAGCAGATGTTGGCAATTTGATCTCTGGTTCCTCTGCCTTTTCTAAAACCAGCTTGAACACCAGGGAGTTCACGGTTCATGAATTGCTGAAGCCTGGCTTGGAGAATTTTGAGCATTACTTTACTAGCATGTGAGATGAGTGCAATTGTGCGGTAGTTTGAGCATTCTCTTGCATTGCCTTTCTTTGGAATTGGAATGAAAACTGACCTTTTTCAGTCCTGTGGCCACTGCTGAATTTTCCAAATTTGCTGGCATATTGAGTGCAGCACTTTAAGCACAGGTGGCTGCGAGAGCCAGCCAGTCCACTAAGCACAATTAGGCACGTAGTCTGTGGTTATTTATTTACTTTTGTTCTTTCTCCCAGTTATGTTGCCCTCTGAGATTTCAAAGCTTCCCAGAGACAAGCCTGTTACAGGGTTTTCTACTGTGTGGGAACTTCTCCTCCTTCACAACTCCCTCCTCAGGACAGGTCTCCATACTTAAATTTGTCTCTGTTTTCGTATGTAATATTTTGTTCTATCTCCTTTCAAAGGGATTTGGCTGCCTTTCTGGTGTCCTCTACCAGTGTTCAGAAGTTGTTTTGTGGGTGTTTCTCAGGATTCAAATGATCTTTTGATGAATTTGTGGCGGAGAAAGTGATCTCCCCGTCCTAATCCTCTTCCATCTTGGCACCGCATACTATTCTGCCTTTTCTAAATCCATATTGAACATCTGGAAGTTCTCAAATCACATATTATTGAAGCCTAGCTTGGAGAATTTTGAGCATTACTCAGCGAGCATATGAGATGAGTGCAACTGAACAGTCATTTGAACATTCTCTGGCATTGCCTTTCTTTGGGATTGGAACAAAAACTGACATTTTCCAGTCCTGTGGCCACTGCTGAGTTTTTCATATTTGCTGGCATATTGAGTGCATCACTTTCACAGCATTATCTTTTAGAATTTGAAGTAGCTCAGCTGGAATTCCATCACCTCTACTAGCTTTGATAATAGTGATGTTTCCTAAGGCCCACTTGACTTCACATTCCAGGATTTCTGACTTTAGGTAAGTAATCGCACCATCATGGTTATTTGGGTCATTAAGATCTTTTTTGTATAGTTCTTCCATGTAATCTTGTCATCTCTTCTTAACATCTTCTGCTTCTATTAGGTTCATAACATTATGTCCTTTATTGTGCCCATCTTTGAAAGAAATGTTCCCTTGCTATCTCTATTTTCTTGAAGAGATCTCTAGTCTTTCCCATTCTATTGTTTTTCTATATTTCTTTGCATTGATCACTGATGAAGCCTTTCTTAACTGTTTGCTATTCTTTAGAACTCTTCATTCAGATGGATTTACCTTTCCTTTTTCCTTTGTCTTTAATGTCTCTTCTTTTCTCAGCCATATGTAAGGCCTCCTCAGACAACCATTTTGCCTTTTTGCATTTCTTTTTCTTGGGGATGGTTTTGATCACCACTTCCTGTACAATATCATGAACTTCCATCCACAATTCTTCAGGTACTCTGTCTATCAGATCTAATCCCTTGAATATATTTGTCACTTCTATTGTATAAGGGATTTGATTTAGGTTGTACCTGAATGGTCTAGTGGTTTTCCCTACTTTCTTCAATTTAAGTCTGAATTTAGCAATAAAGAGTTCATGATCTGAGCCACAGTCAGCTCCCAGTCTTATTTTTTACTGACTGTATAAAGCTTCTCCATCTTTGGCTTCAAATAATATAATCAGTCTGATTTCAGTATTGATCATGTGTACATGATGATGATGGTGATGTCCATGTGTACAGTCTTCTATTCTGTTATTGGAAGAGGGTGTTTGCTATAACCAGTACATTGTCTTGGCAACACTCTGTTAGCCTATGACCTGCTTCATTTATACTCCTAACCAAACTTGCCTGTTACTCCAGATATCTATTGATTTTTGCATTCCAGTCCCCTATGATGAAGAAGGCATCATTTTTTTTATGTTGGTTGTAGAAGGTCTTGTAGGTCACCACAGAACCATTCAACTTCAGCTTCTTTAGCATTAGTAGTTGTGGCATAGCCCTGGATTACTGTGATATTGAATGGTTTCCTTTGAAATGAACAGAAATAATTCTGGTGTCTTTGAGATGGCAATCTAGAGCTGCATTTTGGCCTCTTCTGTTGACTATGAGTGCTACTCCGTTTATTCTAAGGGATTCTTAGCCACAGTAGTAGATATAATGGTCATTTGAATTAAATTCCACTATTTTGGTCTATTTTAGGTCACTGATTCCTAAAATGTTGATGTTCACTCTTGTCATTTCCTGTTTGACCATTTCCAACTTGCCTTGATTCATGGACCTAACATTCCAGGCTCCTATGCAATATTGTTCTTTCAGCATTGGGCTTTACTTCCATCACCAATCACATTCACATGGATCACAGCTTTGTGTAGCTCAATGAAACTACAAGCCATGCCATGTAGGGCCACCCAAGACAGACAGGTCATGGTGGAGAGTTCTGACAAAAAGTGGTCCACTGGAGAAGGGAATGGAAAACCACTTCAGTATTTTTGCTGTGAGAACCCCATGAACAGTATGAACATTTTCTGCATTTGCAAAGTAAAAATGGTGATTACCTTGCAGAGTGCTGTGTGAAATGAGATGATATCTATAAATTGCTATGCATAAGACTTAACCCACAGGAAATGTGTGATCCATGGTAGATTTTATTAATATATTTCCTTGGCTGGGTCTTGGTAGTTCTTGACTTATGGCCAATTGAGGTAACTGGTGAATGATGGGAAAGTGAATTTCTGCTTCTATCAATCTTTCTTTTAGGCTTTCTGAAACAAAAGAACTGGTATACTTTTGTGAACTATCCCAGTTTCCAAATTTTCATGTTCCAGAGAGCCTAAAACTGCTCTGGGGTCCTGTAGGGTGAATAAGGACTCCCCTAAAGGTGTTTTCATGTTAATTGGTTTTCCTCAATCAGACATTTTAGCCTGGTATAGGTAGCTATGGGCCAGGCCTGAGGACTAAACTCCTGTCCAAATACCAAACGACTATTACATTTCAGAACATGTGGTGCAGTAAGTTGTGGTTGTTCTGACATCACCATGGAAACAAACTGCTACCGATGGAAATGGGAACAAGTCCTTAAATGGTCTTGGAAACTGCAAAAAAAATGTTCTTGAGACGGGAACTGTGAATCTCCACACTAAGAATTCTTTTTCTCATACATTTTGCCCAGAGTTCTCTTCTGTGTATGTTTACCTCCCTCTGATATTTGTTAAGGAGGGAATTGGGTTTCAACATATATTTTCCTGAAACGTCTAACTATCTTCCTCAGAAGGAGTGAAGGTGAAAGTGTTAGTTGCTCAGTTGTGTCCAACTTCTAAGGTGAAAGGAATGTCCCTGTAAGCCTGTGGCTCACTGGGCAAAACCAGCTGGCCTTCACACACTGAAGAGCACAGCAGCGTCACTGCCTGACCTTCCTAAGCATCATGGACTGAAAATGAAAAATGTATTTTTATTCCTTGATGACTTTATCAAGCCAACTGTCGGGGGTTTTTGGTGCTTTTTAAAATTTTTCTTCACTTTTTAAAGTGGTATAAATCTAGCTAATCTTTATTACTTCTATCTGGTTTGAAGGCAAAGTACTCCAATTTTCATTTCATAGTTTGGAAAATCCAGTGAGTGGGAGAAAGGGCATTTTTTTTTTTTTGCTTTATTTTTTAAAAAATTTTATTTATTTATTTATTTATTTTTATTTTTACTTTATTTTACTTTACAATACCGTATTGGTTTTGCCATACATTGACATGAATCCACCACGGGTGTATACGAGCTCCCAATCCTGAATCACCCTCCCACATCCCACCCCATTTTGGATGGGCTTAAGATGTGGGAGACAGGCTAGTTCACTCCATTTTGAGTTCTGTTTGGCCAGAATGAAACTCTGCCTGTGCCATGGGATCCCCAAGTGATGACAACCTGATTTCCTTTTTTCCTCTTTGTACTGATAACTGAATAAGAGACAAGAGTGAAGGAATAATAGAAAATCTGTGAGAGATCACTGTATCCAAATGACTTATGTACAAGAACATTCTTCCAGGGAGGGCAGTTGACTTGTCCAAAGTCACAAAAGATGCTGGTAATAGAACAAGGCCTAGGAACTAAGCCTCTTATTTTCCTTTCTCACTGATGCTCTTTCCTTTTTGCTCCAATATACTATATGTACTTAACCATGTGCTGAATGCTGGGTATCTATTGCTGTCATTTGGTATTAACTTGTGATTGGTGCTAACCCCTCCCTGGGGAAAGTATGGTACAGAAAAACTTTTTATAGGTAGGCCACACACATTTTCTATAGGCACTATTTATAGAACAATCATGGCAGGTATTCTGTGAGTTGCTTTAATCAACTATGTAGCATTTAAGGCCTCTTAATTCATAGAAACAGTTATTGGGTTCTCCAATTAACAGATCAGAGAAGTAGCAACTTGCCTAGGATCACACACAGCAAGTAGGCAAATGGTACACTGAAGATTTGAAGCCAGGCCTGGCTGATACAATATATCACTCCTTTTCATTGCAGTTTAAAGAATATTTTGACTCAGAGGGAAGGCAGCAAGCCATACAGAGAAAGACTACCATTTGCCCACCCTAAATATTTTCAGGAAGATCTGGTTTTATGCAAAAAGTGATGCTTAGATACAGGGTCACATGTCATCATGGTTAAATCCATCATCACTTTGGTGTAAAATGTTTAAAAACTCCAATTAAGTGTGTTATTTCAAATATGAAATATATCACAGTTTTTTTTTTTTTTTTTTTTTTTCGCAAAAAGCCTAGCTACCTGGCTGAAGTTTTTGAAATTTTTTTAAATGTTCCCATGTGCACGGACCATACATGCTTGTGGTTTTCCACTTTCTGAAGGTTATAACAGAAATAAGAGATGAAAGTTATTTTTAATTTGGCCTCTGAATGAATATCCAAGTCCTCCTTTCCAGCAGCTAAGCCTATATGCTTTCTCAACAGGGTATTAATTATCTGGCTCTAGGAATATAAACAGATGGGCTGTTCTGGCAGCTTCAGCTGCCCTGCTGGCCATAATACAATTGCTTGTGGACACAGCAGGACTCAGAGTCTTCAGCAGAGAACATCGTCCTCTTCAGTAAACTCAGACAGGTGTACTAAGTAACTTGTTAAACACATTTATTGATTTCTTGACAGTAACCAAACACAGTGAGTGACCATTATAAACAAGAAAAGAAAGGCATTCATTTGTACTTTGTGAGATCCAGTTGCACCTGGAGAGAAAAGACACCCCTTACCCAGAATTTACAAGGCAAAGTGCATTCCTTCAAGGGAGCATCGTTGGCATGGGGGTAGAAGTTTTGAAATGCAAGGAATCTGTTGCCTGCTATCTCAGGATGAAGCTGACCTCCTATTCATGATCAAGCCATGGAGTGGAATTAAAATTATGCTTAGCTTATCAAATGCATTCCTGATTGCCACAACTTCAGTAAAAACTGGTTGCAAATTAACAAACCATAGATGAAGGAACAAGTAAAAGCAAGAATGCAGTTGTATGAAGACAGACCTTAGCCTGTAAGGAAGGAGAATAGATCAAAGCAAGAAAAATGAAATTAACTTGTTAAACACATTTATTGAGCTTTTAACAATAACCAAACACAATGTATGACCTTTGGAAAATAAGAAACAGCAATGGATCAATCTGAACTTGGCAAATCCTAGTATAGATATATGACAAAAAGGAGCAATTTCCATTTTTTGATAGTCTGTGGTGATATATATACACACACACACACACACACACACACAATGTGTATCTCTTCAATATCTGTCCTTTTTCTTTTTGAATTGTTGAGTAGATGGAAGAATCATAATCTAGAAATGTGTCCTTGGCTGACTTTATCCTGGCTCACCTGTTACCAGCACCTTTAAAGGATCTTAGGACACTATCCAAGATTACTTGATGCAAAGAACAAAGTTCACTTGATGCTGTCAGAGCTGTGTTTCCTCCTCTCTCTCAGAAGAATTTTGTATGTACAAAGACTGAAAAATCTCATTGGGTAGATTCATTTGTTCCAGAAAACAGTATCAAAATTGTACTCAGGTTAGTTGGTTATTTTCTTCTAAAACCTTTAATGAATGAGCCTTTTGTTTCTGAAACTTGACTTCCCATCTTGGGTGCTGTGTGAGTGTGTTTGTATGTATATATATTTGCATGTGTGTGTGTTTGTGAGTGTGTGTAAGAGATGTACTCCTCTGCCAAGGTTTTGCAGACACTTTTCATGAAGGAAGGGCCAATCCAAAGAGTGAATGAAGCTTGAAGGAGGGAAAGAGAGAGAAGAAAGAAGAGGGACATTTTAGGTTACATCAATTCACAGTCGTAGCATTTCACTGAGGTGGAATTCTTCTTGGCTTGGGTCCCTACTTGAGGAGCCATTCATTTACTGGAAAGAGAGAGAAAGAAAGAAATAAAACAAAACGAACAACACAAAACAAGGCATAATTGGATGAATTTGCACAAGGGTTTGGCAGCTTACTCCAAAGGGGAAGGGACAGTTTTTAAATGTCTGCTTACTTGTATGTATCCCAACTGTCCTCTCCACCTTCTTATGAACCTCTGGGTCTGAGATATCTAATAGTATTGTCATTAGCTACATGTGGCTAATATGTGTATGTGTGTATATATATATATATATATAAATTAAAACTATTAGTTGCATTGTCATACTAGCCACACTTCAAATGTTCAATAGCCACATGTGGCCAGTAGCTACTATATTGGTCAGTGCAGACACAGACCATTTCCTTTGTGTCAAGAAGCTATAGTGGATGGTGTTGCTTTAACCCAGAGGTGGGCAAATGACAGCTTGCAAGCCAAATCCAGCTGTGAACTGCTTTTGTGAATATAGTTTTATTAGAACACAGTCACACCTACTTATTTGCATATTGTCTATGGCTGCTTTCACATTACAACATCAGAGCACAGCAAAGCACAAAGCCTATATTTCTCATCTGGCCCTTTGCAGAAAATGTTAGCTGATCCCATTCTTAGACTATAAGTTCTTTAGGGATAGGGTCATGTTTTCATCACCTAGCTAAGTGCCTGGTACATAACAAGGAAAGTCAGTCAAAGTTACTCAGTCGTGTCTGACTGTTTGCTACCCCAGGGACTGTATAGCCCATGGAATTCTCCAGGCCAGAATATTGGAGTGGGTTGTTGTTCCCTTCTCCAGGGGATTTTCCCAACCCAGGGATCAAACCCAGGTCTCTCATATTGCAGGCAGATTCTTTACCAGCTGAGCCACTAGGGAAGCCTAGCACATAATAGGTACATAATAAATAAATGTTGAATAAAGAGAAGTCTCAATGAATGAGTGAGTTGAGTACTCCTGGATGGAAATAAACAGAAATTATAGTTTTAGTACTCTGGGTATGTCTGAAAGAGAGAGAAAATTAAAGAAACCTGGGGGAAGTTGGAGCAAAAGAGTGGAGGCTAGTAGTGGTAGTTGCTTCTAAAAGTTGTATGGTAACACCCACAGTCCCCATATTCAAGTAACATATTATCAGTACAAAGGGCTTCCCTATCCAGTCTCTCATTTTATCCTCACAACAAATCATGATGTAGATGGTATAAGGACTGTCTTGGGAGCCAGGGCTAGAAAGGTAAATGATTTAGCTTGTTAGTGTCAGAACCAGGCCTGGAACTCTGGTGTCCTATCTCCTGGTTGAAGACATCTCCATGACTCATCTCCACTTTCCTTTCCATATTGGAATTTTACAACAATGATCAATATGTACTTAGTGTGTAGAAGGGAAGAGAGTGGGTTGGATGTGGGTTACAGAAGGTGGGAGGCACCCTGAATACCCCCTTTGGTAGGAATTCTAATCACTTCTAGACACAAAGCACTGGAAGAAGATGCGTTCAGAAACATATCTCATTGAGCCTTAACCACCTGATATCTAGAGTTATTTGCTCACCTTCTAAGGGAAAAGGGATCTATTTGTATATAACTAAAAGTTTTAGTGCTTATAGTTGTCCTATTTTAACACATAACTTTGGGGAAATCAGCTTCTCTGAGTTCTTTTGTAAAATGGTGATAAAAATGCTATCTTGTCTGTACCAGACAAGATTTAAAGATTTGATCTGTGTTTCTGATTATGACATATAATTTTTTCAATAGAAAAGCATTGTTTACAATATTGTAACAGTTGTAAACAATTGTAAAAATATTGTTTACAATCATGATTCCTACAAAAAGAAATAGTTCAAAACCTTTCAGAGTAGGTTTAAGTAAGAAGACTAGAGTGACTTGTGTCTACTCTCCTCTGAACCCACCTCTATACTGAAGCTTTTGCGCCCGGTTGTTTGGACAGTCCTTCCCCTGTAAACTGAAGTTGATGTTGGTGCGGATGCAGCGGTTGTTGAGTGACTGGACGGGCCTGAAATTGTCACTCATGCTCAGAAAGATCTGAGATGGTTGATTTTGGCTGAGCAGACGTAAGGAATGCATCTGAGGGGAGAGAAACAGCTGTGAGATCCACCCATCCTCTTACATGTAGTAAGGAAGAAGTAAGACTACATAGACATAGACCATGGCCAGCCTGGGCAGTGCCAGCTGTGTGGGAAAGTGTACCTGAGTCTTCCACAGACCCTGACCCATGGGTTCAGTGGGTACAACCCACTGATTTCTCCATGCTTGGAGAGAGCCTTACTTTAAGGTCACTGGTTCCTGATGTGCCTTTGGACAAGTCAGTAATTATTCTCTGTCCTATGACACAATCAAAGGAGGAAACCCAAATGCATATTTTCCAGAGGCTCTTCTCACTCTCACACCCTGAAGTTGAGTAATTTAGGGAATTATTTTCTGATATGAATATTATCAAAATTATAGTGACTGTTACAGGAATCAAAGCTAAACTAAGCTGGATTAATTATTTTTCTGTGACTATCAGGACCAAGAGCTGGACTAAAATGCTTTCAGCCATGTTCCACCCAGGACTGTAAAATTAAGGAAAGCTCTCCAGCATAGAGGAGGATGAACCATGGTGCAGGGGGAGCAGGAGAGTGCAGAGAGAAAGGGCTTCTGCAGTTTTTATTCCAGTGAATTCTTGACATCAATTTCTGATCTTAAATTCCATAAGATGTCATCAGTAAATCTCTTTTCTAAGTTCAAGTTATCCCAAAGGGTTTGCTTGTCACTAAAAAAAATCCCAATAAATACAGATAGCATCAGGAACTTCAAATTGTTCAGGGTTTTCAGGTTGTGAGTACATGTCCTATAAAGGAATTTGGTTTTGCTTCCTTTGCTTGTGTTTCCTTTGAACTTTTATAGACCCTCACAATCACAGGATAGACATGTAATTTACCCCTTCATTATAAAGAAGAGAATTCACGTCACAGAAGTGGGGCCACAGGCTTAGGAGTACATGATGATCCATTAACAAAGCTGACCTCAGAAGCCAGGTTTCCTGATTCCCATCCAGTTCTGAGAAATGCTAGCTAGCCCAACAAGGAATATTGTGGGAAGCGCTAAAAAATCCTGCATTCAAATATGCTTATGAAATGCTACACATCATATTGCCTCCTCTTGGAGATAGACATATATTATCATTCTAAAGGCCCTAAGAAGTCTCCCAGCAACAAAACTGATTTGGCTCTTTTTTGGTACAGTTTTTTCAAACATATTTGACAATATCATCCATTTTGCTCATCTGCTTTTTGAATACTAGAGTTGGTACAGCACACTTTGGGAACTAACCCTTATTCCTTTCTCACTCAGGCAGGTAGGGCACATCTATAATTATTTTGAGCTCAGTCTTTCCAGATACTAATTCTTTAAACATAGGTGTGATGAGCTAAATTGTCTACCCCACAGATGCAAATGTCCGAGTCCTAACCCTCAGTACCTCAGAATATGACCTCATTGGGAAATAGGGTCCTTATACTGTTCAATCACTCAGTTGTATTCAACTATTCGAGACCCCATCGACTGCAGCACACCAGACTTCTCTGTCATTTACCATCTCTCAGAGACTGCTCAAATTCCTGTCCATTAAGTTGGTGATATCATTCAACCATCTCATCCTCTGTCGTCCCCTTCTTCTGCCTTCAATCTTTTCCAGCATCAGGGTCTGTTCCAATGAGTCAGTTCTGTGCATCAGGTGGACAAAGTATTGGAGCTTCAGCTTCAGCATCAGTCCTTCTAGTGAATATTCAGGATTGATTCCCTTTAGGATTGACTGGTTTGATCTCCTTACAGTACAAGGGACTCTCAACAGTCTTCTTAAACGCCACAGTCAAAAGCATCAATTATTCGGCACTCAGTCTTCTTTATGGTCCAACTCTCATATCCATGCTGACTACTGGAAAAACCATAGCTTTGACTATATGGTCTTTTGTCAGCAAAGTAATATCTCTGCTTTTTAATATGCTGTCTAGATTTGCCATAGCTTTTCTCCCAAGGAGCAAACATCTTTTAATTTCACAGGTGCAGTCATCATCTGCAGTGATTTTGAAGCCCAAGAATATAAAGTCTTTCACTTTTTCCACTGTTTCCCCATGAAGTGATGGGATGGGATGCCGTGATCTTTGTTTTTCAATTTTGAGGATCATTACAGATGTAATTAAATGAAGTTATTGAAGGGGGCCCTAATCTAATATGACTAATTGGGGTAGACCCTAATCCCATTTGACTGATGTTCTTATTAAGGGGGATTTGGACAAAGAGACACAGACATTGGGAGAATGCCATGTAAAGATAAAGGGAGATTGAGGTGATGCTTCTATAAGCTAAGTAATACCAAAGCTTTTCAGAAAACTGCCAGAAATCAGGGGAGAAGTATAGAACAAATTCCTCCTTACTTCATCTGAAGGAAATGTCTCTGCAGACAGCATGATCTTGGACTTAGAGCTTCCAGAACTGTGAGGTAATATGTTTCAGTTGAAGCCACCAAATTTGTGGTATTTTGTTAAAGCAGTCCAAGCAAATAAATACAATAAGCACTCCAAAAACCCAGCCAGTCTTCACATCATCTTCCCCATTAGCTAAAAGACCACAGAGAAACTCACCTGCATCCTGGTTATATAGACTGGTTTGTTCATTATTATCCAGCTTGCTGTCTCATAGCAGGGTGGGATAGTCATGGACCCATCATAAGTAATGAAACTAGAGGTTTCTGGATATAGTTCTTCTATATTAAGTCCTTGTAGTAAATATGCATCATCTAAAGAATAAAATAAGACTTAAGAATTAGGACTCTTGAGAAAGTGTTGGTTATTACTGATAACATTTTTTTTTTTTTGGTCCTTTTCAGATTTCAGTAGACTGTCAGGATAGGCTGAAGGAACAAACAGTCCCCCAAATATAATCATTTTAAACAAACAAACAAAAAGAATGTTTATTTTTTGCTCCAGTACTAGTCATGGCAACATGGAGCCACCAAAATGTTTTAGGCAGAGAAATAACATGATAAGATTCACACTTAATGATGCTTCCTCTGATGGTGGCTTGGCCATACAATATGACATTGAACGTAATGAATAAGAAAAAGAAGCATTCAGCACATCTTTATTAAAGGTTAACACAATTTGTTTAACCAAGCTTGCACTTTGACCATATTGGATACTCTAACATGCTGCTATTATTGTATTTTATTTTATTAAGTGTGATAGGGAGGAGGGACTGAAGGAGACTACAGAATGAGGGGCATTCCAGGCATGGTTCCAGAGTAAAGAAAAAAAAAATTAAGGTTTTTCTGAAACTGTAATTAGCCTCTGTGTTGCATACACATTTGAGGACATGTGTGTGTGTGTGTGTGTGTGTGTATGTTGGGGTAGAGAGGGAAGGCCAGAATCAAGAGGCTATGTTTATGGATTTAACCCATGTAAAAGGATAACAATCTGCTTCCAAAACACTATTGTGCATATATCCCAGATTCTGCTACTGTGTAGATTTTCTTTAAAAGAGTTTCCAAAGTCAGCTGAAATTAATTTATGCTTTTTTTTTTTTCATTGTCAGACTGGTTTAGTGAGAGTGTGTTATAAGATTTGGTCAGACATATGAAACCAAGCTTTCAAAGAAAGTAGAAGCTCACCAGACTATTACCATGCATTGCATGGGTCCCACACAGGAGGTGGAGTTCATTTGAGTAAACAAGCTATGTTGCTTATGTGCCCTGTGTTGTATTCACCTTGAAGATAATTTTATTTAGTATTATATTGACCTTCCTCTCACCTCCCAAGAAGCTAGATTTGACCAAAACATACCTGGGGTAATAAAGAAACACATGTTATTAAGTACCTTGTTTATACCAGTCTTTGTTCAGGCACCTTATTTAATCCTCATCTCAATTCTCTCAACATCAGTATTAGTATCCTCATTTTATTGATGAGGAAATTACCTCAGAGAGGTTAAGAAATTTGCCTGAAGCTATACAGTAAAGATATGGTAGAACTAGGAGCCGAGGTCTGCTTAGTTTTATATCTCTTCACCAGAACATACTGAGTGCTACAAGTATAGTGTAGTGCTATAGTCCTATATAGTATAGCTTTTACTAGCATGTTGGCTTCCAAAATTCACAGTCCTTTTGGCAATATTTTCCTATTTCCTCCTTTTATGGATTACTGGCATTGATTTTTCTCAACTGGCTCAACAGAATGATTTTGCACAATTCCTTTTTTCTTCCTAGTCATCTAATGTATGTTCAAATCAAGCAAATGGACAATGTGACTACTGCCTGCCATTTTGTGGTGATTTTACCCCGTAATTCCATGCTAACTTCTGCCTCTTTACACCTCTTGAACCAGTTGATGAGATAGATATAGATATACAAGAGGTACCTCAGATGGTAAAGCGTCTGCCTGCAATGTGAGAGACCTGGGTCTGATTCCTGGGTAGGGAAGATTCCCTGGAGAAGGAAATGGCAATCCACTCCAGCACTCTTGCCTGGAAAATCCCATGGATGGAGGAGCCTGATAGGCTACAGTCCATGGGGTCGCAAAGAGTCGGACACGACTGAGCAACTTCACTTTCACTTCCAGGGTAGAATTTAAAAACTATCTTTAGAAATGATTTACAATGTTAGATCATGGGAATCTGAGCTGTTCTTTAAAAAATGAGGATATCAACATGAATCTGCCACAGGTGTACACGAGTTCCCCATCCTGAACCCCTCCCACCTGCCTCCCCATACCATCCTCTGGGTCATCCCAGTGCACCAGCCCCAAGCATCCTGTATCCTGCTTCGAAACTGTACTGGTGATTTGTCTCATTTATGATACTACACATGTTTCAATGCCATTTTCCCAAATCATCCCACCCTCGCCCTCTCCCATAGAGTCCAAAAACCAATACAATATTGTAAATTAATTAGCCTCCAATTAAAATATATAAATTTATATTTAAAGAAAAGCAAAAAAAAAAAGAGGATATGTTTCTCTCTTCTCTATTTATTCTCTGCCAAGATCTCATCCAGGTTTAAATGCTATCTGGATCCAAGTGACTTCCACATTTATATCTGTAGTTATCTCTCCTGAAATCCACACTCATATATACAGCTGCCTACTCTATACTTCTTCTTTGAGGCCCATTTCGAGCTTAACATATTTGAAACTTCTGATTCCCTTCTCACCCATGAGTATGTTTCATCCAAGCAAATGGAGTGATTCTTTTGTCAGGAGATCATGTCACTCTCTGCTCAGAGTCTTAGATTGACTTTTCATTATGAAACATCCCCAAAGGAAAGACTGATGGGGAAGAATGACCCCATCTAGTACTAATCTCTATGTCTCCTCTGGTTTCAGTATGTGCCCAATAATGGTGATGCCACTGTCTTCCTATGAATGACAATGATTTCACCAGTAGTCCCATGCCAAAGGAGAAGCAAGAGTTGCAGGGGGCTTAGGATGGTATGAGCATGAAATTTCAAATTGCCCACAAGTTCTGTGCTTAGTTTATGACCCTTCCAAAGTGGAAACACTGGCAAAGAGAAGTCTCTTCAGACTTAACTAAATTTGGGATTAAAAGAACAAGCTGAGCAACTTCATGTAACGTGAGAGCATTAGCAATACAACTAGTTTAAGACCTCAGAACTAAGCTTTCCTTGCCCATTAGGAAGGAAGACAATAGGAAAGAAAGAGCCTGTGAACATCCCTGGGACGACCTATGCTAAAATCCTTACTACTCCAATATGGATGAGTAAATTATTGTTCAGGAAATGTTCATTCCCTTCCCAGCCCCAAATCCATGGGAGCATTTTTATGTTGGGCTTGGCCAT
Organism: Cephalophus harveyi; assembly: GCA_006410635.1. Taxonomy (NCBI): domain Eukaryota; kingdom Metazoa; phylum Chordata; class Mammalia; order Artiodactyla; family Bovidae; genus Cephalophus; species Cephalophus harveyi. The sequence continues at coordinate 106,097 of SJYT01022033.1, read as the reverse complement.
GTGACTTGCTTTGAACAGTGAACAGTGGATAGAAGTGACAGTGTGTGAGTTTCAAGACTAGGCCTTAAATAACGTCATGCATTTCTGATCCCCAACATGAGAAGTACTTGATCCTAGACAAAAGAAAGCCATGTTATCTGACCTTATCTGACTTGCAGATTTGCAGAGTCACTCCAACCAGCCCACAGATGCAGCAGTGAGAAATCAATGCCTATTGTTGAATGCTTGTTCATTATGCAGAATTTGCTGACTAATAGAGCCACTCACTAAATGTGTATCATTGACAGAGGGCTTCACTTCTTAGAGCTTTGCTTTCCTCATCTGTAAACTTGGATAGCTAGTAATACCTATTTTGGGAATAGAACTATGTGAGGACCAGATGAGATGCTGCATGTGAAACTCCCTGGAGTATGGAAAATGCTTAGCTAGCATTACTTCCATGTTCCTGATGCTGAAGCAGTTAGCAGAGTGTGTACACATCTGAGTGAGTGTGGCAGATTGAAGCTACCCTGGAGTCTAATTCTGGGTAGCAGCAGCAGAATGGGTTTGTTGTGAGGGTGGTCAGGGGCCAAGGTCAGTTGTTTCTGAGTATTGTGATTGGATAGTAGCACGGGGGGATTCATTTCTTTCTTGCTTTCTTAAAAGGATGAGAGCAGAGGACTCTGGTAGGTGCCCCTGAGCAGGAGGTATTGTCTACCGGAGTTTATTGGAAAATGCCAGCATAACCTGCTGTCTCCTGCTGAGCCCCTGGAGGGACTTCTTAGGCTTATGTTTCCCACACTGGCTGTATACTCAGGCATGACTCCTGTTTCAGAAACTTCCTTGTTGCTCCCTTGTTTGGCCAAATTTCCACAGGCTGGCTGCCTCTAGGTGATTAGCTAGAAAGAAGAGTGTTGGCACTTTCCTGCTGAGAAAAGCCATCCCTTTCAGCCACATGTCCTAGGCATTGCAGTGTCTAGGTCATTCTCACTTGTCCATGCAGAGGAAGAGCTGATGATGGCAAATTTCCTGTCTTTGAACTCTTCAGAGTCCTTTAACTCCTTTCCTTGCATTTGTATATGCTGTTTGGAATGTCCTTCACTCTCTCTTTCCCTCCTTCTTTCCTTCCTTTCCCTCTCCTTCTTTCTCTCCCACCCTCCTTCCCTCTCTTTCCTTTTCTCTCCCTTCTTTCCTCTATTGCTCCCTCCCTTTCTTTCCTTCTGTCTTTCCTCACCAAATGGTTGTTCATCTATTTAGTACTTATTTGAATAGCAATACCTATTTAAAACTCTGCCATGAATTTTAGGCAGATTTTTTATGATCCTTAGAGTTCCATTCCAATTTTTTAATACATTGTGCTTATTACACAAATCTTTAAGAAACACCATTATATGTCTGTCTCCCTGACTAAAGAGTGAGAGACTCATTGTTCACGTGAAAGGCCACCTTCCCATAGTGCAAACCCATATGACTGGTTTTATCTTTGGAAGCAGCCACATCACTTAACATTAATCAGCCTAGAGCTATGAGGTGGGGTGGGTTGCAAAGTTTGACTAACTGTTGACTGCAGCTGGCAATCTCTTAGATGATGTGTTGGGGTTTAAAGTGTAATTTGATGGCTTTTCATGGTCTCTAAACTGCAAATTCAAGATTATTTGAAGGCATTTTATTTAATTTTATACTCTTTTAGTAAAAAAAGTTTAAAAATTAACAATCTTTATGAGCAGTTATAAAATGTATTTACAACCCAACACGGAAATGTCTCCCTTTGCTAAGCAATCTAAGTTTGAGCTTAAAGGACTCTATGGGTACTTATGAGGAAGACTGGCGTGGCTTTGGAGATAATTCTTCTAGCTGATTCTCCAGGTTCATTCATTACCCCCAGCATCCCCAAACTCTTCATAGGGGCGTGCTCTGTGTGGAGGGCTGGTGTCTGGCCCATCTCTATATCCCAAGAGCTTCACTTGGTGCTATCATGGGGCAGGTATGAAAGAAATGCTTGCTGAATTGATGAACAATTGAAAAAGAGAAGGGTTCTCCACACTCTCCCTCCAGCAGTCCTAGGTGAGATCTGTAAGGGATTCACTTTGTCTTTCCACATCACTATCCATAGCAGTGTCCTCCACCAAGTGAGGACATGCCAAGGGTATGTGGGGTGTTAGAATGTTTGTGTACTGATTTTTACTTTTGCAAAAATCAGATTCAAAATCCTAGATTTAGAATGAACTTAGAAACTGAATTTCAACTTCTTTACAAAGGAGGGAACAAAGTGAGGAAGCTCTTTGCTTAAGGACAAAATCCCTCTTTCCTGCTCACTTCTAATTAGTTGAATTTTTTCCTATTATTTTCTTTAATCCCTTTGTGTATACTATTTCCATAACTTTCGCCAAGTCCTGCAACCTCTGAGATTGCTGCAGAAGACAGTGGCATCCTTTCTACTCTACTCTTTTCAACTTTGCACCATTATCTCTTTTCTGCTTACAGATTCAGGGGATTACACATTCTAGAAACCCAAGGAAATTTGGCAGAATTCTATAGCTCATGGTGTCACACATGGAAATAAAGAAAAATTTCACCTTTCTAACCTGAAAGGGAGACCCAATGACAGAGGGGGAGATGTGGTCCAGCTGAGGGCCTTGGAATATGTTGAAGTTGGATCAAACCAGCTGGTGAATGCTTTCTCAATCACATAATTGGCAAAGCCCTAAATGTGGCCAGCTGATATGTTGGAGTCTGTCAGCTAGTAGAGTCTCCCAGCTTATTACCAATCCATAGGATAATGTTGACCATCGTCATAATAATCATTATTGCTTTAGACAGGCATAGATGAAAAAGGCGCCCTGGGGGTTTCTGCTTGAAATGAGTTGTTTCTTAGCCAACCCTAACTCTCCAGAGTGATTTTCTACAGAACTGAATGATCATGAAGCTGAAAGAGGCCCTTGGAGATAATTAGTTCTGGCTTTCTGCCTTCAAACAGGACTAACCTTTATAGAAGAGTTGCTATATAGAAAAATCAGCCAAACTTACTTTTATATGTTATTCTTGTGATAGTATCTCTGTTGAGCATTCGATTAAGAAATGGGTTTGATGAATCAGAAACCTAGAGGGGAAAAGAAAATATTAATAAAAGGTAGACAGAAGTTAACTTCAGTGGAAAAGGAGGAAGGGTGAGGAAAAACATATTGTGCACACATAGACATGGGAGAACTAGTCATTCTTAGGGAAGCATTTCAGGGAAGGTGAAAGTGAGAGTATGGAGGAAGGATAGGAGGTAAAGATAGAAAGATAGGCATGGGATAGCTCATGCCAGGCTTTGAATGTCATATTAGGGCATTTAAAGTTTATTTTCTAGGAATAGGGAACCATGAGAGGGTTTTGAGTAGAGAGTAGGGAGTGACATCAGAGAAGGCAATGGCACCCCACTCCAGTACTCTTGTCTGGAAAATCCCATGGACAGAGGAGCCTAGTGGGCTGCAGTCCATGGGGTCACTAAGAGTCGGACACGACTGAAGCGACTTAGCAGCAGCAGCAGCAGCAGGGAGTGGCATACTAGGAAGGGGATAGTTATCCAAGTACAGAGAGAAACAGAAAGAGTACCCAGAGTATTTGTGCTGATGCAACCCATGAAAGGAGAGTCAAAAATAGATTGTCCTGTTAGGTAAGGAATCTATCATGTCCTTTAATTGAGTACCTTGGGTCCATGGTACCTGGTGAGTCTAGGCAGAGCTAACATTACATCTAGACCCTTCTGAGCTGATTGAAAATAATTGAAAAATTTCGAAATTGCACACAGACGATTTGTGGGCTTTAGTGTGTTGATTATGTGGGTGGGGGATAAAATATGTACTTGGTATATATGCACTTAAATAGGAAGTTAATGGTGTGTGATTGAGCAACAATCATAGCCAAATCTCTGCCCCCTGTGGTTATAGGAAAGGTGGGGGATTAGGAGGGGACATAGAAACGTGAAACCTACAGATAAACAAATCTCTTATTTTAACAAAAAATTCCAACCCTTTTATGACTCAGATTTTGGCCGGTTGACATCTCAAGGGCTCAACTGACCTAGATATGGGGCTTCTCAATTTCTGTTACTGCTTACCTTGCAGGGAACTAGGAAGGGGAGGTAGAAAGATCAGAAGGAGGGGAAGAGTGCCAGAGGCTTTGTTCATGTCATTTCTAGGTATCAGTAACCAGAAAAGTCTGGCCTGTGTCCCATGCACAATCAGTTTGGGAATGAGTGAATGGCAAGTCACAGCTTGGATGATTCACTGTAGAGCGTCTTGGAGTTGATTATGTTGGACAAAGATAGAAATGCTGTAGCTTATTTTGAGATCCAGCCTGAAAGCTTCAGGTTTGCTCAGGGAAAGAGTGGAAGCATCCTTAAGTGGCAAACTGTTCTGAGAAGATGCAGGAGCTAGGGACAATCCTTTTTCTGATCTCAGGGTCTGGGGCAAAAGTTCCTCTCAGTAACCCACAGGAAAACAATCAGGAACTGTGTCAGTAATCTAAATGGGATGAGTGTTTCTACAGAAGCCTGTGAAACATTCCAGTAGTTTTCAGTTAGAAGGCTCCTGGCAAATCAATCACCCTGTCAGCTGTAATGTGCCCACATTGCCATGATGACATTCACTGACTCGGAAACTTTGAGCAAAGTGAGGCAATGTCAGCGGCCGAGGCTGAGGCACTCATCAAAGATCAAGAGCTGTTGGGCAGTCCATGTTGGTCATGAGAGTTACTCACAGAAGGCCTATTACTGGGAAATTTACAGGAGATGTGAGCCCTTGGATATGCATTGCCTAATATTGTGAAATGCCTTCAGGCTGCATAAGAGTAAGTATGTCCCAGGTTGAACACACAATAAGTTATCAGTGTCATAACTGGGGCTGGTTGAGGGATATAGGTATTTGTCCTATGCTTGTGGACAGCATGGGGATGTAGGGTAAAATTTTTAAATGTTATTTTCTCTTTTTTCCCTTCCAGCTCTATGTGAACAAGATCATTAGTGTCAATATTAAAGTCAAGCAAGACCTGGGTTCCTTTCCTGAATGTATTATTATGAGCTTCATGAACAGGGATGTAATGTCAAAAATTCTCTGTACCATTTTTCTCATTTTCCTTAGGGACACTGATGCCCACCCCACAGGTTTATTTTTAGGGTTAAATGATAAAATATGTATGTAAATTACATGTATCACTGCCTCGTATTTAGTAATCTACTATTTATTATAACAGGGTCTGTGATGATGCCAAGAGGTATAGAGCAGGGATTGGAAGGATCTGTCTGTACCAAGGCCAGTTTCCTTTGGGAAGTTTTATTACGGATGAAGAAAACTTAAAATCATATTTATCTGGTCAAAAGCCCTTTTCTATATTTGCCAATGACAAGCTAAAGGAGGTGGGACTGGTGGTCAGTGGCAGCAGTTATGTCCAGGGTTCAACTCTTCTGGGACCACAAAAAGGCTTGATCTGACCCAGGTGAGGGAGAAGAAGAGAGGAAGTTAGGAGACTGGGTGACCAGACAGAGCAAAGTGCCTCTTGTAGAAGGTGATGCTCATGAGGAAGGAGGGGGAGTGGTGTCTGGGGCTGCCCCTGTGTCCATTCTGTGTGATGATAATGTCTTCATGAAAGCTGTGTTAAAACTCCCTAGTGCCAAATCCTGAACTTCTACTGACTGTCATCAGATTTGAAGTTCTGACTGGGGCACTTCCTCTAATGGTCTGGCTAAAACTTCCCAAGGAGCTACACAATGACTGCCAACTTTTACAACTAGCACACTACACTCCCCCCCACCCCCAACCGCATGCCTTTTGGGAAGACAGCTTTTTTTTTTTTTTTTTTTAAGAAGTTAGAAATGTTTATTGTTTAAAACAAATATTAAAACAGCAAAAGCTAATTGATGTAAAAACTAGTATCTGAAAGTGGGTGTTGCCCATTTTAGGTTTTGTTTTCATAATAATTTGTACGTATTTAATATTGGCTTTGAATTCAGGCTATAGATGCAGGTTGGAAAACAATGAGACAACTGTTAGTAGAGACTGAAAAAAATGATGAACCAAGTTATGACATAGAACATTTGGCAAAATTTTCATCTACTGGAACTTGGACAGAAGACCCTTTGTAATACCTCTAAAAGTTCTAAGCTAAATATAAGAGTCCTCAGCAAGACAAATAGGCTGCTAAAAATCCTAAAGACATTATTTTTTTTTCCCTACAGGAGTTTACTGCAACCAGAGTAGAGAAAGCCCTATCTTGGAAAAAAAAAAAAAGGATGCAATTCACTATTTCAGAAGTAGTGAATTTCAGGACTTATATAGAGTAGATATGCATCAGATTCATATAAAATTCATCAAATTTTAAAGCCCATTACACCAATAAAATAACTACCTGTTTGGACAAAAAGAATTGCAATAGTTCAAAAAGAAGTAAGATTTCTGGACTTCTAACATTTTAAGGATAGAAATCAGAATGAGAATAACAGATATTTCTTACCCAAAGAGGGGAAAACCCTAGAGGTAGAGCTGAGGGATTCAGAGGATTGTGAACAAGTTAATTATCTCAAGGAGTAGAAATGAAATCTAATCAAGGAACATCCTCAGGCCAAGAGTAGGAAAACGTTTTTAAAATTAATTTTTATTGGAGTATATCTGTTTTACAATATTGTGTTAGTATCCACTGTATCGGAAAGTGAAGTAGCTATCAGTTCAGTTCAGTTCAGTCGCTCAGTCGTGTCCGACTCTTTGCGACCCCATGAATCGCAGCACGCCAGGCCTCCCTTTTCATCACCATCTCCAGGAGTTCACTCAAACTCACGTCCATCGAGTCCATGATGCCATCCAGCCATCTCACCCTCGGTCATCCCCTTCTCCTCCTGCCCCCAATCCCTCACAGCATCAGGGTCTTTTCCAATGAGTCAACTCTTCTCATGAGGTGGCCAAAGTACTGGAGTTTTAGCTTCAGCATCATTCCTTCCAAAGAAATCTCAGGGTTGATCTTCAGAATGGACTGATTGGATCTCCTTGCAGTCCAAGGGACTCTCAAGAGTCTTCTCCTATACATATGCATATATCCTATCTTTTTTGGATTTCCTTCCTATTTAGGTCACAACAGAGCATTCACTAAGTAGTATTCCCTGAGCTATACAGTAGGTCCTCATTAGTTATCTATTTTATATATAGTAACAATAGTGTATATATGTCAATTTCAATTTCTCAAATCGTCCAACCCCTCCCTCTCACCTTGGTGTCCATATTTTTGTATGCTATGTCTGTGTCTATACTTCTGTTTTGGAAATAAGATCATGTATACCATTTTTCTAGATACCACATATATGTGTTAATACATGATATTTGGTTTTTCTCTTTCTGACTTGCTGTACTCTGTATGATAGTCTCTAGGTCCATTATCTAGATGGCAATCTCTAGGTCCATTATCTAGGTCCACTATCTAGGTATGATAGTCTCTACAAATGATCCAGTATTGCTCCTTTTAATGGGTAAGTAATATCCCATTGTGTGTGTATATATATACGGTTATTTAGATTGATTTCATGCCATGGCTATTGTAAATAGTGTTACAATGAACATTGGGTGCATGTGTCCTTTTGAATTATGGCTTTGTCTGGGTATAAGAACAGTAGTAGTGTTGCTGGGTCATATGGTAGTTCTATTTTTAGTTTTTTTTTAAGGAACCTCCATATGGTTTTCCATGGTGGCTGCATTAATTTACATTCGCACAACAGCAAAAGGGTTTACTTTTCTCTACACTCTCTCCAGCATTTATTGTTTGTATAATTTTTAAAATCTTATTTTTAATTGGAGGATAATTGCTTTACAATGTTTTTTTTTTGTAGATTTTTTTTTTAATGATAGGCTGGCTGGTGTGAGGTGATACATCATTGTAGTTTTGGTTTACATTTCTCTAGGAATTAGTGATGATAAGCATCTTTTCATGGCTTTGTTGGCCATCTGTATGTATTTTTTGGATAAATATTTGTTTAGGTATTCAGCCCAATTTTTTATTGAGTTTTTTAATATTGAATGTATAAATTATACTTTAGAGATTAATCTTTTGTCAGTTGTTACATTTGCAAATATTTTCTCCAATTCTGAGAGTTGTCTTCTCATCTTGTTTATGGTTTCCTTTGCTATGCAAAAGCTTCTAAGTTCAATTAGGTTCCATTTGTAAATTTTTGTTTTATTTTTATTACTCTAGGAGGTAGCTCAAAAAAGATCCTCCTGCAATTTATGTCATAGAGTATTTTGCCTATGTTTTCCTCTAAGAATTTATATTATCCTACCTTAAATTTAGGTCATTAAATCATTTTGAGTTTATTTTTGTACATAGTGTTAGAGTGTTCTGATTTTATTATTTCACATGTACCTGTCCAGTTTTCCCAGAACCATTTCTTAAGAGGTTATCTTTTCTCCATTGTGTACTCTTGTCTCGTTTGTCAAAGATGAGGTGTGTGACAAGGCTCATAGGTGTTTGAGTTTATCTCTGGTTTTCTTATCCTCTTCTATTAATCTGCATTTTTGTTTTTCATGCCAGTACCATACTGTCTTGATGACTGTACCTTTGTCTATAATCTGAAGTCAGAGAGCCTGATTGTCCAGCTCTGTTTTTCTTCCTCAAGATTGATTTGACTTTTTAGGACCTTTTGTATTTCCATACAAATTGGATAATTTTATGTTCTCAGTTCTATGAAAAATGCCATCAGTGATTTGATAGGGTTTCATTGAATCTGTGGATTGCTTGGGGTAATATAGTCATTTTCACAATATTGATTCTTTGAATACAAGAACATGAACTATCTTTCGATTTGTTTGTGTCATCTTTGATTTTTTATCTCATCTTATAGTTGTCTGTATACAGATCTTTTGCCTCCTTAAGGGGGTTTATTCCTAGGTACTTTATTACTTTTGTTGCAATGGTAAATGAGATTATTTTCTTTATTTCTCTTTCTGATGGTTCATTGTTGGCCTATAGGGTTCAGATTTCTGTATATTAATTCTGTCTCTTGTGACTACGAAATTCATTGATTAGCTTTAGGTGTTTTCTGGTGGCATCTTTAGTTTTCTATGAATAGTATCATGTCATCTGCAAACAATGACAGTTATACTTCTTTTTTTTTTCAATTTGGATTCCTTTTATTTTTTTTTTCTTATCTGATTGCTGTGACTAGTATACTTCCAAGATTATGTTGAATAATAATGGTGAGAGAGGACAATCCCTTGTCTGATTCCTGATCTTAGAGGAAATGCTTTCAAAATTTCACCATTGAGGAGTTTGTTTGCAGGAGTTCTGACATATATAGCCTTTATTATTTTGAGGTATGTTCCCTCTATACAGTCTTCCCTGGTGGTTCAGATGGTAAAGCATCTGCCTGCAATGTGGGAGACCTGGGTTCGATCCCTGGGTTGGGAAGACCTCCTGGAGAAGGAAATGGCAACCCACTCCAGTACTCTTGCCTGGAGAATCCCATGGATGGAGGAGTCTGGTAGGCTACAGTCCATGGGGTCGCAAAGAGTCGGACACGACTGAGCGACTTCACTTTCACTTTCACTTTCCCTCTATATCCATTTTCTGCAGACATTTTTTTATGCAGACATTTTCTGCAGACCATTTATCCTAAATGGGTCTTGAATTTTCCCAAAAGTTTTTTCTACATCTACTGAGATGATCACGTGGGACATGGTTTTTATTTTACAGTTTGTTAATATGTTTTACCACATTGATCGATTTGCATATACTGATGAATCCTTACATCCTTTGGATAAACCCTGCTTGATCATGATTTATAATTCTCTTAATGTATTGTTGGATTCAGATTGCTAGTATTTTGTTGAGGAATAGCACATCTATATTCATTGGTAATATTGGCTGTTTTTTTTTTTTTTTTTGGTATATCTTTGTCTGGTTTTGGTATCAGGGTGATAGTGGCCTTGTAGAATGAGTGTGGGAGTGTTCCTCTCTCTGCAATATTTTTGGAAGAGTTTGAGAACAATAGGCATTATCTCATCTCTAAGTGATTGATAGAATACATCTGTGAAGCTATCTGGTTCTGGGCTTCTGTCTATTGAAAGATTTTTAATCAGAGTTTCATTTTTATTACTTGTGATTGGTCTGTTAATATTTTCTGCTTCTTTCTGGTTCAATCTTGGAAGGTTTTACCTTTTACAGAATTTGTTAATTTCTTCCAGATGTCCCATTTTATTGGCATATAGTTGTTTGTAGTAGTCCCTTATGATCCTTTATATTTCTGCAGTGCCAGTTGTATTAATTTAATTGATTGAATTTTGTTTAATAATCTCTCCTTTTTCATTTATAGTTTTATTGATTTGAGTCCCTTCCCTTTCTTTCCCCTTGGGGAATCTGGGTGAGGTCGATCAATTTATTAAAAACATAATCTCAAACAATGAATTTTGGTTTCATTGATATTTGCTATTGTTTCCTTAATTTCTATTTCATTTATTTCTGCTCTGACCTTATAACTTTTTTCCTCCTACTTTTTCTTCTTTCTCTAGTTGCTTTAGTTGTAAGGTTAAGTTGTTTATTTGAGATTATTCATGAATCTTGAGGTAGGATTGCATTTCTATTAACTTCCCTCTTAGAATTGCTTTTGCTGGGTCATATAGGTTTCAGGTTGTTATGCTTCCATTGTCATTTATTTCTAAGTATTTTTAAATTTCTCTTTGATTTCTTCAATAATCTTTTGGCTATTTAGTAGCATATTATTTAGGCTCCATGTGTTTGTGTTTTTTACTGTGTTTCTTTTTCCTGTAATTGAATCCTAATTTTATAGTGCTGTAGTTGGAAAAGATACTTAATGCAATTTCAATTTTCTTAAATTTACCAAGACTTGATTTGTTACTTAATATATGACCTATCCTGAAGAATGTTTGTGTGAACTTGAGAAAAAAGTGTATTATACTGCCTTTAGATGTAATGTCCTAAAAATATCAATTAAGTCTCTGTTTTAATGTGTCATTTAAGGTCTTTATTTTCTTATTAAATTGTTTGTCTGGATGATCAGTCCATTGGTGTATTTGGGATGTTAAAGTACCCCACTATTATTGTGTTACTATTGATTTCCCTTTTTATGGCTGTTAGCATATGCTTTAAGTATTAAGGTGCTCCTATATTAGGTGCATAAATAGTTACAGTTGTTATATCATCTTCTTGGGTTGATCTCATGGTCATTATGTAGTGCCCTTCCTTGTCTCTTGTAACAGTTGTTATTTTAAAGTATTTTTTTTTCCTGATATGATTATTGGTATTCCCTCTCTTTTTTTATTTACATTTGCATGGAACATATTTTTTATTCTCCTCATTTTCTGTCTGTATGTGTCCCTAGATCTGAAGTGGACTTCTTGTGGACAGTATATATACAGTCTTTTTAGAATCCATTCATCAATCTGTGTCTTTTTGCTGACACATTTAATCCACTTACATTTAAGGTAATTATCAATATGTATGTTTCTCTTACCATTTACTTAATTGTGTTGGGTTTGTTTTTTTACTTCTTTTTTCTTTTCTTGTGTTTAACATCTAGAGAAGTTTTTTTAGCAATTTTTATAAAGCTAGTTTGTTGGTACTGAATTCTCTTAGCTTTGGCTCATCTGTGAAGCTTTTGATTTCTTTTTTGAATATGAAAGAGATCCTTGCTAGATAGATTAATTTTGGTTGTACATTTTCTCCTTTCATTACTTTAAATATATCCTGCCACTCCCTTCTGGGTTGCAGAATTTCTGCTGAAACTTTAGCTGATACCTTAAATATGTTATTTCTTATTTTTCCCTTACTGCCTTTATTGTTTTTCTTTTAATTTTTGATTAATATATGTCTTGGTCTGTTTCCTCTTGGGTTGTATCCTGTATGAGATTCTCTTTGCTTCCCAGAATTGGGTGACTATTCCTTTTCCCATGTTATGGAAATTTTCAAATATAAATCTTTTAAAATATTTTATATGACATTTTCTCTATCTCTTTTTCTTCTGAGACCCCTATTACTTGTATGTGATTGTGTTTAGCATTGTCACAGAGGCCTCTGAGACTGTCTTCATTTCTTTTCATTCTTTTTTCCTTATTCTGCTTTGCAGAAGTTATTTCCACCTTTCTATCTTCTTTGTCACTTATCCTTTCTTCTGCTTCAATTATTCTGCTATTGGTTCCTTCTAGTCTGTGGAGGCCTTACAAATAGCTGTGAAAAGAAGAGAAGATAAAAGCAAAGGAGAGAAGGAAAGATATAAGCATCTGAATGCAGAGTTCCAAAGAACAGCAAGAAGAGATAAGAAAGCCTTCTTCAGTCAAGGCTGTATATTGTCACCCTGCTTATTTAACTTATATGCAGTGTACATCATGAGAAACACTGGACTGGAAGAAACAAAAATTGGAATCAAGATTGCCAGGAGAAATATCAATAACCTCAGATACGCAGATGACACCACCCTTATGGCAGAAAGTGAAGAGGAACTGAAAAGCCTCTTGTTGAAAGTGAAAGAGGAGAGTGAAAAAGTTGGCTTAAAGCTCAACATTCAGAAAATGAAGATCATGGCATCTGGTCCTATCACTTCATGGGAAATAGATGGGGAAACAGTGGTAACAGTGTCACACTTTATTTTGGGGGGCTCCAAAATCACTGCAGATGGTGACTGCAGCCATGAAATTAAATGACACTTACTCCTTGGAAGAAAAGTTATGTCCAACCTAGATAGCATATTCAAAAGCAGAGACACTATTTTCCCGACTAAGGTCCATCTAGTCAAGGCTATGGTTTTTCCAGTAGTCATGTATGGATGTGAGAGTTGGACTGTGAAGAAGGTTGAGTGCTGAAGAATTGATGCTTTTGAACTGTGGTGTTGAAGAAGACTCTTGAGAGTCCCTTGGACTGCAAGGAGAACCAACCAGTCCATTCTGAAGGAGATGAGCTCTGGGATTTCTTTGGAAGGAATGATGCTAAAGGTGAAACTCCAGTACTTTGGCCACCTCATGCGAAGAGTTGACTCATTGGAAAAGACTCTGATGCTGGGAGGGATTGGGGGCAGGAGGAGAAGGGGACGACCAAGGAGGAGCTGGCTGGATGGCATCACTGACTCAATGAACATGAGTCTGAGTAAACTCTGGGAGTTGGTGATGGACAGGGAGGCCTGGCGTGCTGTGATTCATGTGGTCACAAAAAGTCGGACACAACTGAGTGACTGAACTGAACTGAGTGTGTTTTCAATTCCAGTTAGTGTGTTTTTCATTACTGTTTTTTCTTTAGTTCATGTAAGTCTTTGTTAAACACTTCATCTATCTTCTGTCCATGCCTCCAAGTTTAATTCTGAGAGTTGGATCATCTTTACTATCACTACTCTGAATTATTTTTCAAATAGATTGCCTATTTCCTGTTCATTTATTTGATCTTGCATTTTTCCTAGTTTCACCATATTTATTATTCTTCTCGTTGTATCTAACATACTGTCTTTGAAGTCTCCTTTCTGTAGGTTGTAGGACCATTGTTCCTGTTGCTTATGGTATCTGCCCTCAGTGGATGAGGTTGGCCCAATGGCTTGAGTAGGTTTGCTGTTGAGAAGGACTGGTGCCTGTGCTCTGATTGGTAGATCTGAGTCTAATACCTCTGATGGGCAGGCCCACATCATGTGGTGTGTTTTGGTATATCTGTGTTCTTAGCACTCTCGACAGCCTGTCTGCTAATAGGTGGGTTTGTTTTCCAGTTATGCTTATTTTTTAGTGTGACATATTAAGTATCTTGGAATCAAGGTAGAGAGTTTCTGTTGAGATCTTGACAATTAATATTCCCTGGGTCTCAGAATTCTCTGGGATTTCCCAGGTGGTGCAGTGGCAAAGAATATGCTTGATAACAGCATTGACTCAATGGACATGAATTTGAGCAAACTCTGTGAGATAATGAAAGACAGAGCAGCCTGCGGTGTTGCAGCCCATGAGGTTGCAAAGAACCAGACGTGATTTAGTGACTGAACAACAAGAAGGAATTCCCCAGTGGTCCAATGTCCTAGCCTTGGCACTCCCACTTCAGTGGCTCAGGCCTAACCCCCGGTTAGGGTACCATGATCCTGTAAGCCACACAGTGTAATGAAAAAAGGATCAGGAAAGAAACTAAACAGACAAACAAAACCCAAGACAAATAGCAAAGACAAAAACAAAGAATGATAGTTTTTTTTTTTAAAAAAAAGGAAAACAAATGAAGAAACAAATAAAACCCAAGATAGATGGTAAAAGAAAAATGAAACAAAGAAAAATAAAAACTAAAAGACACACACCTAAAAAAAAAGAAAGAAAGAAAAAGAAACAAAAACAATGAAAATAATAATAATAATAAAAAAACAGAAAGCAACTAGACAAAGGAACCTAAAAACAAAATCAGAGCAATTAAAAACAAAACTAAGAAAAACAAGAAAGAAAACCAAAATATAATAAAAACTAAAAATAAAGTAAAATAAATGTTAAAAACAAAGCAAGGAAAGAACACAAAACAATGGAAAGGTAAAGCAAAAATAGAAAAATAAAAATTGCATTAAAAATAATGAAAGCAGCAATAGAATAGAACATACAAATATAGCAATAAGAATATTTTCCTGGTGTCTCATCTGTCAGTGTTTTTACCCCCACTATGATCCCCAGCCAAACTCTGCTTTCCCTAGTATTCTCTAGATAGGCTTCTGGACTTGCTGTGGACAAGGTATGGGCAGCTCAGACTCTGAGCTGGCCCAACATCATATGTACTTCACCCCATCTACTGGTCTCAGTTGTGGGAACACTCATTGTCCATTCATATATTCCACAGATGCACAGTTTATCAAGCTGATCATGAGGATTTAACTTGTGGCTTGTGCAATTACCTGAGAAGATTTTCATTCCTCTTCCTTAGTCACTCTATTCTTGGGCTTTAGCTAAGGCTTTAGCCCCACCTCTGCATGTGGGCCTCCCACAGAGGTCTGCTCCTGAGGCTTCCCCAAAGCACTCAGATCTGATCTGGTGATGACAGGGCATGGAGGTGACCTGGCTTCTGGGTCACAGGAGCCCTGGCAAAAACAGGTGCATGGGGGATCAGTGGCTGCAAGAGATATAGTCCAGCCAGTGAGGAGGTGCATAGGGAAGCCAATGGCCAGGAATTCAAGAGATCCAGTTATAGTGGTAGCCTTTCCCATAATCCACTGGCTATAGTGAAAGGATCAGTCCTGTTGGCAGCCTTTCCTAGTGCCTGGTAACAGGTGGCTCTTCTTCTTCTTCTTTTTTTTCTTTTTAATTGGCAAACCTGTTTCACCCAACAATGGTCAAAATGTTGTATAATTTT
Source organism: Cephalophus harveyi (assembly GCA_006410635.1). Lineage (NCBI taxonomy): Eukaryota > Metazoa > Chordata > Mammalia > Artiodactyla > Bovidae > Cephalophus > Cephalophus harveyi. Next base: position 90,800 of record SJYT01022033.1, on the reverse strand, counting down.
TTAACAACTTAAACTTTTATTTGTTGGAAGTCTGTTGTTAATGATGACTGTAAGGAGATGTGAAGCTACTCTAGAATGTCATAAAGCCAGCATTGGTGAATTTTCTTAATTATTCACAGGGATTTTTACACGAGAGAGGTAAACTGGGAGGAAAAGATGATACTCAGAGCAATTTCTGAAAGCTGGAGGGAACTGCTTAGTGCAGTGCCTGGAAGGAAGGGACATCTCACATTTTCTTTTTATCCCTTTTTCCAAGGGTCATCTGATTGACAGCCCTTTAATCCTGTGGGGTATCAGTGAGAAACCATCCTCCCTTCCACTGATTCCTTCTGATTCTTCTGCATGAGTGGAATCTAGAACCCGCCCCTGGATCCAGCATTGTTTTTCTCTCCATGACAGAAACTACCTGTATCCTCAGGCCCCAGTGCTCTAAACTCATCATTTTTGCATCTCACTGAAAGGGTCTTTATTTTTCATAAACCTCATGGACATAAATATTGGACATAGATATTTCCCTTTGGTAATATCTATGCAGCTTGGGTTATTTTGCTATTTTTCTAAGATTCAATGGGACTATAAACTGATATTCTGATTGGAGTGGAAATGGTAAGAAGAGAAGAATGAAGGAATGCAACACACTTACTTTTATAAATATAGAAACTACCACCAATCCATTTGGGCTCTTTGCAGCTTCTGTGACATTGGTATATAGCTCATGGTTATAGTGGATGAGCTGCACCTGGCAGGAGGAAAAAGCAATAATGCAATAATGAGAACAACAATGTAACATTAAAAGCTGTGAGGCACCCCATAGCCACCCTACATAAGGTTAAACTGTAAAGTAAATTGTAAAACAATTGGAAAGATAATTCTATAATTGAGATTTCACGGATATGGCATGTGTTATAAAATACATGCACATGCACACACACATACAAAAATACCCATGCATATTTGCATTTATTTTCTGGTAACAATCATGGCTTTAATAAGTTCAGTGCCCATCTGGCTCTGGCTTCATTTAAGGACATTTGTAAAGTTATGAGGTATGTAAAGTTATTTTCCCTTGTTAGAAGCAGAATTGCCCTACAGAAGTGGGCCAGCTTTCCAGGTTGTACCTACAGTTGCCATTAGCAGCAAGTAAATCTTACTCATGGCCATGGGCAAGCAGGGAATTGCTAGATCCTTTCAGTCAAGTGACTTTGGAGGGGACTGGCTAAACTGCAAGATGAAGTGCTCCTGAGGGAGAGGAAGTTGGTGGCTTATGTTTCTGATGAATCAGCCTGCCCAGGTTATCTGTGCTGGACTTAACTTGCTCCTCATTGAATGAAGATCAGTAATCTGCCTGTTGAGCCTTTATGCATTCATTTCAGGCTGTGGTTTTAAGATATGCTTTAACAGTATGGGGGGTATAATTTTGTAATAAACTAAATGAAAGAGAAATTGAAACAAAAGATACCCCCCCACATCTTTCTAATTGTAGTCCAAGCAATATGATTATTCATAGTTTAGTACATATCCTTCCAGATATTTTTGTCTTTATAACACACACACACACACACACACACACACAGAGTTTAAAAAATATTAAATGAGTAAATTACCAGAAACATACAACCTACCAATATTGCATCAAGATAAAATAGAAACCTTAACAAATGAGTACAAATAAGGTAACTGAAGTAGCAATCAAAAATCTCTCAGCAAAAAAAAAAAAAAATCCCTGGACCAGATGGATTTGTGGGTGAGTTCCACCAATTTTTCAAATAGAATTCATATCAATCCTTCTTAAACTCTTCAAAAGCACAGAAGAAGAAACAACATTTCCAAATTAATTTTATTAGGCCAGAATCATCCTCACACAAAGTCAGACAAAGACACTGCAAGAAAACAGAACTAAAAAGGCCAATATACCTAATAGAACAATTCACTTCCCAGGGTGGCACACTAGTGGTAAAGAAACTGCCTGACAATGCAGGAGACATACGAGATGAGATGCAGTTTAGATCCCTGGAAGATCTGGAAGATCCCCTGGAAGAACCCACAGTGTAACAGAACTAAGGGCCCTGAGATAAATCCTCACACTTATGGTCAACTGATCTTCAGCAAAGGTGTCAAGAACACATAATGATACAAGGTAGACTCTTTAGTAAATTATTTTGGGAAAACTAACTATCCCATGCAGAATAATGAAATTGGACTCTGCTTCATACCGCATATAGAAATCAACTAAAAGTGGACTTATGTATCAGACCTGAAGCTGTTAAACTAGTAGATGAAAGAAAACATAGGAAAAGGTTTTTGACATTGGTCTTGGCAATGGTTTTTTTGATTATGACAGCAAGAAGCACAGGCAATTAGCAAAAATAGAAAAGTGGAATTGTATCAAACTAGAAAGCTTCTGCAACGTAACATGGGTGTGTACTCAGTCACTAAGTCATGTCTGATTCCTTGTAACCCATGAACTGTAGCCCTGCCAGGTTCCTCTGCCCATGGAATTTTCCATTTCCTACCATTTCCACTTCCTGCCATTTCCTACTCCAGGGGATTTTTCCGAGCCAGGGATCTAATCTGCATCATTTGCATTTCCTGCATTGGCAGGTGGATACTTTAGCACAACAGCCACGTAAGAAGCTCAAAGGAGGCAACCAAAACCATAAAATGGCAACCTACAGAAAAGGAGAAAATATTTGCAAACCATGTATCTTATAAAGATTAATATCCAAAATAAACAGGTAGCTCATACAACTCAATAGCAAAAACAAAAACAAAAACCTGATTTTAAAAGTAGGCAAATAATTTAAATTGATGTTTCTCAAAACAAAACACAAAAATGTCCAATAGGTACATGAAAAAGTGTACAATATCACAAAACATTGAGGAAATGAAAATCAAACCCATGATGAGATATAACCTCACACTTGTTATAAAGGCTATTAAAAAAAAGACAAGGGATAACAAGTGTTGATGATGTGTAGAAAAGGGGACACTTGTACACTGTGGTAGAAGTGTAAATTTGTGCTGCCACTATGGGAAACAGTGTGGAAATTCCTCAGAAAATGAAAAATAGAACTATTACATGATCCAGCAACATGACTGTGCATATATGGCCTGCTGTTGCTGCTAAGTCGCTTCAGTCATGTCCAACTCTGTGCGACCCCATAGATGGCACCCCACCAGGCTCCCCTGCCCCTGGGATTCTCGAGACAAGAACACTGGAATGGGTTGCCATTTCCTTCTCCAATGCATGAAAGCAAAAAGTGAAAGTGAAGTCGCTCAGTCGTGTCCGACTCTTAGTGACCCCATAGACTGCAGCCTTCCAGGCTCCTCTGTCCATGGGGTTTTCCAGGCAAGAGTACTGGAGTGGGGTGCCATTGCCTTCAAAAAAAAAAATGAAATCTGACTCTTAAAGAGGTATCTTCACTCCCATGTTCATTGTATCATTATTCACAATAGCTAAAATATGGAAGCAACATGAGTATCCACAGATGGATGAATGGATAAGGAAAATGTGATACATACCCCTCCCTCCCTACACACTGGAAGATTATTCAGTAATAATAGTGACTGAAATCCTATCATTTGTGACAACACCAGGCAACTAGATGAGCCAGAAGTACTTTATGCTAAGTGAAATATGTCAGAAAAAGAAAGGCACATACTTAATAAACTCATTCATATGTAGAAAATAAAGTACTCAAACTCATAAAAGGAGAGTTTAGAATAAATGATCCAAAATCTTGAAAACAAAATGGAGTTACAGATAAAGAGCCTGGAGACAAGGATTGAGAAGATGCAAGAAATGCTTAAGAAAGACCTAGAAGATCAATCAATAATGAATAATGCAATAAATGAGATCAAAAACACTCTGGAGGGAACCAACAGTAGAATAATGGAGGTAGAAGATAGGATAAGTGAGGTAGAAAATAGAATGGTACAAATAAATGAAGCAGAGAGTAAAAAAAAAAAAAAGAATTAAAAGAAATCAGGACTACCTCAAAGACCTCTGGGACAATGTTCAACACCCCAACATTTGAATCATAAGAGTCCCAGAAGAAGAAGACAAAAAGAAAGGCCATGAAAAAAATACTTGTGGAGATAATAGTTGAAAACTTCCTTAAAATGGGGAAGGAAATAGTCACCCAAGCCCAAGAAACCCAGAGAGTCCCAAACAGGATAAACCCAAGGTGAAACACCCCAAGACACATATTAATCAAATTAACAAAGATCAAACAGAAAGAAAAATTTTAAAAGCATCAAGAAAAAAAAATAAATAACACACAAGGGGATTCTCATAAGGATAACAGCTGAACTTTCAATAGAAACTCTTCAGGCCAGAAGGGAATGGGAAGACATACTTAAAGTGATGAAAGAGAAAAACCTACAACCAAGATTACTGTATACAGCAAGGATCTCATTCAAATATGAAGGAGAAATCAAAAGCTTTACAGACAAGCAAAAGCTGAGAGAATTTAGCATCACCAAATCAGCTCTTCAACAAATGCTAAAGGATCTTCTCTAGACAGAGAACACAGAAAGGGTATACAAACTTGAAGCCAAAACAACAAAGTAAATGGCAACGGGATCATACTTATCAATAATTACCTTAAATGTAAATGGGTTGAATGCCTCAACCAAAAGACAAAGGCTGCCTGAATGGATACAAAAACAAGACCCCTGTATATGCTGTCTACAAGAGACCACTTCAAAACAATGGACACATAAAAAATGAAAGTGAAGGGCTGGAAAAAGATATTTCACACAAATGGAGACCAAAAGAAAGCAGGAATAGCAATACTCATACTATATAAAATAGACTTTAAAATAAAGGCCATGAAAAGAGACAAAGAAGCACACTACATAATGATCAAAGGATCAATACAAGAAGAAGATATAACAATTATAAATATATATGCACCCAACATAAGAGCCCTGCAATATGTAAGCCAAATGCTAGAAAATATGAAAGGGGAAATTAACAATAACCCAATAATAGTGGGAGACTTTAATACCCCACTCATGCCTATGGATAGATCAACTAAACAGAAAATTAACAAGGAAACACAAACTTTAAATGATACAATGGACCAGTTAGACCTAATTTATATCTATAGGGCATTTCAGCCCAAAACAATGAATTTCACCTTTTTTTCAAGTGCACACGGAACTTCTCCAGGATAGATCACATCCTGGGCCATAAATCTAGCCTTGGAAAATTTAAAAAAAAATTGAAAAATTTCCAATTATCTTTTCTGACCACAATGCAGTAAGATTGGATGTCAATTACAGGAGAAAAACTATTAAAAATTCCAACATATAGAGGCTAAAGAACATGCTTCTGAATAATCAACAAATTACAGAAGAAATTAAAAAAAAAAGAAATCAAAATATGCATAAAAATGAATGAAAATGAAAACACAACAACCCAAAAGCTATGAGACACTGTAAAAGCAGTGCTAAAGGGAAGATTCATAGCAATACAGGCTTACCTCAAGAAACAAGAAAAAAGTCAAATAAATAACTGAATTCTACACAGAAACCAACTAGAAAAAGAAGAAATGAAGCACCCCAGGGTTAGTAGAAGGAAAGAAATCTTAAAAATTAGGACAGAGATAAATGTAAAGCAAACAAAAAAGACCATAGCAAAAACCAGCAAAGCCAGAAGCTGGTTCTTTGAGAAGATAAATTAAATTGACAAACCATTAGCCAGACTCATCAAGAAACAAAGGGAGAAGAGTAAAATCAGCAAAATTGGAAAGAAAAATGGAGAAATCAAATAGACAACATAGAAATAAAAAGGATCATAGGAGACTTTTATCATCAACTATCAGCCAACAAAATGGACAACTTGGAAGAAATGGACAAATGCTTAGAAAAGTGCATGTTTCCAAAATTGAACCAGGAGGAAATAGAAAATCTTACCAGACCCATCACAAGCACAGAAGTCAAAACTGTAATCAGAAATCTTCCAGCAAAAAAAGCCCAGAACCAGACAGGTTCACAGCTGAATTCTACCAAAAATTTAGAGAAGAGCTGACATCTATCCTACTCAAACCATTCAAGAAAATTGCAGAGAAAGGTCAACTTCCAAACTCATTCTATGAGGCCACCATCACCCTAATACCAAAATCAGACAAAGATTACACACACACACACACACACACACAAAGAAAACTACAGGCCAATATCACTGATGAACATAGATGCAAAAATCCTTAACAAAATTCTAGCAAACAAAATCCAACAACATATTAAAAATATCATGCAACATGACCAAGTGGGCTTTATCCCAGGGATGCAAGGATTCTTTAATATCCACAAATCAATCAATGTAATACACCACATTAACAAATTGAAAGATAAAACCTTATGACTATCTCAATAGATGCAGAGAAAGCCTTTGACAAAATTCTACATCCATTTATGATAAAATCTCCCAGAAAGCAAGAATAGAAGGAACATAACTCAATATAATAAAAGCTATATATGACAAACCCACAGCAAATATTATCCTCAGTGGTGACAAAGTGTAAGCATTTCCCCTAAAGTCAGGGACAAGACAAGGATGCTCACTCTCACCAGTACTATTCAACATAGTTTTGGAAATTTTAGTCACAGCAATCAGAGGAGAAAAAGAAATAAAAGGAATCCATATTGGAAAACTCTCACTGTTTGCAGATGACATGCTCCTCTACATAGAAAACCCTAAAGACTCCAGCAGAAAATTACTAGAGCTGATCAATGAATATAGTAATGTTGCAGGATACAAAACAAACACACAGAAATTCCTTGCATTCCTATACACTAATAATGAGAAAATAGAGAAATTCCATTCACCACTGCAATGAAAAAAATAAAATACTTAGGGATATATCTGCCTAAAGAAACAAAAGACTTATATAGAGAAAACTATAAAACAGTGGTGAAAGAAATCAAAGAGTACACAAATAAATGGAGAAATATACCATGTTCATGGATTGGAAGAATCAGTATAGTGAAAATGAGTGTACTAAACAAAGCGAAGTGTAGATTCAATGCAATCAATCCCTATCAAGCTACCAATGGTATTTTTCAGAGAACTGGAATAAATAATTTCACAATTTGTATGGAAATATAAAAAACCTCAAATAGCCAAAGCAATCTTGAGAAAGAAGAATGGAACTGGAGGAGTCAACCTGCCTGACTTCATGCTATACTACAAAGCTACAGTTATCAAGACAGTATGGTACTGGCACAAAAACAGAAATATAGATCAATGGAACAAAACAGAAAACCCAAAGATAAATCCACACACCTATGGACATCTTATCTTTGACAAAGGAGTCAATAATATAAAATGGAGAAAAGACAATCTTATTAAAGAGATTTCCTTAACAAGTGGTGTTGGGAAAACTGGTCAATCACTTGTAAAAGAATGAAACTGAACACTTTCTAACACCATACACAAAAATAAACTCAAAGTGGATTAAAGATCTAAACATAAGACCAGAAACTATAAAACTCCTAGAGGAGAACATAGGCAAAACACTCTCCGACATAAATCACAGCAGGATCCTCTATGACCCACCTCCCACAGTAATGGAAATAAAAGCAAAAATAAATAAATGGGACCTAATTAAATTTAAAAACTTTTTCATGAAGGAAACTTTAAGCAAGGTGAAAAGATAGCCTTCAGAATGGGAGAAAAGAATAGCAAATGAAGTAACTGACAAAGAATTAATCTCAAAAATATACAAGCAACACTTGTGACTTAATTCCAGAAAAATAAACTACCCAATCAAAAAATGGGTCAAAGAACTAAACAGACTTTTCCCCAAGAAGACATACAGATGGCTAGCAAACACATGAAAAGATACTCAACATCACTCATTATCAGAAAAATGCAAATCAAAACCACAATGAGGTACCATCTCACACTGGTCAGAATGGCTACTATCCAAAAGTCTACAAACAATAAGTGTTGTGAAGAAAAGGGAACCCTCTTACACTGTTGGTGGGAATGCAAATTAGTAAAACCACTATGGAAAACAGTGTGGAGATTCCTTAAAAAACTGGAAATAGAACTGCCATATGACCCAGCAATCCCACTGCTGGGCATAAACACTGAGGAAACCTGAACTGAAAGAGACACATGTACCCCAATGTTCATTGCAGCACTGTTTATAATAGCCGGGACATGGAAGCAACTTAGATGTCCATCTGCAGACAAATGGATAAGAAAGCTGTGGTAGGTGTACACAATGGAATATTATTCAGCCATTAAAATGAATACATTTGAATCAGTTCTATTGAGGTGGATGAAACTGGAGCCTATTATACAGAGTGAAGTAAGTCAGAAAGAAAAACACCAATACAGTATACTAACACATATATATGGAATTTAGAACGATGGTAACAATGACTCTATATGTGAGACAGCAAAAGAGACACTGACGTATAGAACTGTCTTTTGGACTCTGTGGGAGATGGGGAGGGCGAGATGACTTGAGAGAAGAGCATTGAAACATGTATATTATCATATGTGAAACAGATCACCAGTCCAGGTTCAATGCATCAGACAGGATGCTCAGGGCTGGTGCACTGGGATAACCAAGAGGGATGGGATGGGTGGGATGTGGGTGGGGGGTGTTCAGGATGAGTAACACATGTACATCCATGGCTGATTAATGTCAATGTATGGCAGAAACCACTACAATATTGTAAAATAATTAGCCTCTAATTTAAATAAATAAATTAAAAAAAAAGATTGGTGGTTGTCAGGGGTCGAGTGGAGAGGGAAATGAGATTACTGTACTCTTGTAAAGTTTCAGTTATGAAAGTGAATGACTTCTGGAGCTCTGAAGCACCAGGATGGCGGTGATAACTAACAATATTATATTGTACACTTGGAATTTTCTGAAATTATAGATTCTAAGTTAACTCTTATCACACATACTCACACACTGGTAACTATATAGTGGTGATGGATAGGCTATTTAGTTTGATTCTGGTGATCTTTCACAATATATACATGTATCAAAATATCAAAGTGTACACCTTAAATGTGTATGATTTTATACATCAAAGATATCTCAATAAAATAAAAAATGAAAGAAAAACAGTGGAAATGGAAAAAACTGGAATAATACTCAGCCATAAAAAGGAACACATTTGAGTCTGTTCTAAGCAGTTGGATGAACGTAGAGCCTATTATACAGAGTGAAGTAAGTCAGAAAGAGAAAGATAAATATCGTATTCTAACGTATATATACAGAATATAGAAAAATGTTACTGAATAATTTATTTACAGGGAAGCAATGGAGAAGCAGACATAGAGAATAGACTTATGGACATGAGGAGAGGGGAAGAGAGGGTGAGGTGTATTTAAAAAAATAAAAATAAAGAAAGAGAGAGGACTTCTGAAAGCATGTACAGAGTTAGTCCACATCAAAGTCCTTTTTGAAAAGTTGGTGTAGGATGGCCTTGGGAGGGGCTTTTTAGGATGATGTCTCATTATTATCCATATATTGTCAGAGTATTAATGGACTTAATGATAATTCTAGTATTGAACTAAAATCCTATGATGATGTCAGATGTTGTTAGGGCTTGGAGGAGCTCTTGTAACAGATCAGGGACTAGGATTTACTTTGTGATGTGCAGGGGTTTGGTGGGTCATTGTCTGTGGTCATATAAGTAGAGACTTACAAGAAGTCCCTGACATATGAACCTTGAAGTAGTTAAGTTTCAAAGATGAGAACATGTGTTCCCTTGTCCCGTCATATAAGTTAGTTCATGTCTTATGTACATTGTCACGTACATGCATCCGATTTGTGTATTTCACTGTACAGTACTGTATAGTGTTCAATAGTATAGTATCTTTACTTTAAGTTCAAGATGTCCCAGAGCAAGAGGGTAGATAGAATTGAATCCAGCAAGGAACCAGAAACTGTGCCATCATCATTAGATGTGAGTGAAATCACAGCTTGCCATCCATCTCCTATTGCTGATGATCCTTCAGTTCTACCATTTCCCACCTCCTCTCCCTCATCTAGTCAGTCTGTAACTCTTCTTGCCTGTTCACTCAATGCCAGCCCCTGTATGCCAGGAGTTGTACTGTACTGTAAGATTAAAAATGTTTTATTTATTTTTTGTGTTTGTTTTTTTTTATATATATTATTTGTATAAAAGTCCTATTATCTACTATAGAACCAATTGTGTACAAATAAAATAAACAATGGACAATGGAAATTGAATCATTTGTAAGTAATTATGAACTTGATTTTCAAAACTTTTTTAAAAATTATAAAAAGTTTGTAGATATCTTTCTAAGTCCATTTAAATGAATCTACCTAAATCTTTCTACTCGTTGTAGAATTCTCCATCATATAAATGTGTTGCAACATGTTTACCATCCTCTCAATAGTTTTCAGGTTGTTTCCATTTTTTGTCTCTTGTAAATAATGTCACAACAAGATTGGCATATACCCTTCTATTATGATATTAGCATTTTCCACATGTTGATGTGAATATATAATCAGTCGCTCAGTCATGTTTGACTTTCTGCGACCCCATGGGCTGAAGAAAGCCAGGCTTCCCTGTCCATCATCAACTTCTGGAGTTTGCTCAAACTCATGTCCATCAAGGCAGTGATGCCATAGAACCATCTCATCCTCTGTTGTCCCCTTCTCCTCCAGCCTTCAATTTTTCCCAGCATCATGGTCTTTTCCAGTCAGTTCTTTGCATCAGGTGGCCAGAGTATTGAAACTTCAGCTTCAGCATCAGTCCTCCCAACGAATATTCAGGATTGATTTCCTTGAGGATTTACCAGTTTGATCTCCTTGCAGTCCAAGGGACTCTCAAAAGTCTTCTTCAGCACCACAGTTCAAAAGCATCAGTACTTCAGTGCTCAGCTTTCTTTATAGTCAACTCTTACATCCATACGTGACTACTGGAAAAACCAGAGGTTTGACTAGATGGACCTTTGTCAGCAAAGTAATGTCTCTGCTTTTTAATGTGCTGTCTAGGTTTGTTATACGGAGAAGGCAATGGCACCCCACTCCAGGACTCTTGCCTGGAAAATCCCATGGACGGAGGAGCCTGGTAGGCTGCAGTCCATGGGGTCGCTAAGAGTCGGACACGACTGAGCGACTTTCCTTTCACTTTTCCCTTTAATGCATTGGAGAAGGAAATGGCAACCCACTCCAGTGTTCTTGCCTGGAGCATCCCAGGGACGGGGGAGCCTGATGGGCTGCCGTCTATGGGGTCACACAGAGTCGGACACGACTGAAGTGACTTAGCAGCAGGTTTGTTATAGCTTTCCTTCAAAGGAGAAAGTGTCTCTTAATTTTATGGCTGCAGTCACAATCTGCAATGATTTTCAGTTCAGTTCAGTCGCTCAGTCGTGTCCAACTCTTTGCGACCCCATGAATCGCAGCACGCCAGGCCTCCCTGTTCATCACCATCTCCCGGAGATCACTCAAGACTCACATCCATCGAGTCAGTGATGCCATCCAGCCATCTCATCCTCGGTCGTCCCATAGAGCCCCAAAAATAAAATCTCTCAATTTTTCTACTGTTTCCCCCTTCTACTTGCCATGAAGTGATGGAAACCGATGCCATGATCTTAGTTTTTTGAATGTTGAGGTGTTTTTTTTTTTTTTTCACTCTCCTCTTTCAGTATCATCAAGAGGCTTTTTAGTTTTTCTTCACCTTCTGCCATAAGGGTGGTGTCATCTGCATATCTGAGGTTACTGCTATTTCTCCCGACAATCTTGATTCCAGCTTATATTTCACCCAGCCCAGCGTTTCTAATGATGTACTCTGCATGTAAGTTAAATAAGCAGAGTGACAATATACAGCCTTGATGTACTCCTTTCCCAATTTGCAGCCAGTTTGTTTTTCCATGTCTGGTTCTAGCTGATGCTTCTTGACCGGCATACAGATATCTCAGGAGGCAGGTAAGGTGGTGTGGTATTCCCATCTCTTGAAGAATTTTCCACAGTTTCTTGTGATCACACAGTCAAACCTTTGGCATAGTCAATAAAGCGGAAGTAGATGTTTTTCTGGAGCTGTCTTGCTTTTTCAATGATCCAATGTCAAGAATACTGAAGTGGTTTGCCATTCCCTTCTCCAGTGGACCACGTTTTTTCAGAACTCTCCACAATCTTGGGTGGCACTACAGGGGGCCACTCATTATTTTATTCAGGTTAGACAAGGTGGTTGTCCATGTGATCAGTTTAGCTAGTTTTCTGTGATTGTGGTTTTCATTCTGTCTGCCCTCTGATGAATAAGGATAAAATGCTGATGGAATCTTCCTGATTGGAGAGACTGACTGTGGGGAAAGCTGGGTCATTTTCTGATTGGCTGGGCCATGCCCAGTAAATCTTTAATCCAGATTTCTGTTGATGGGCGTGGCTGAGTTCCCTCCCTGTTGTTTGACGTGAGGCCAATCTGTTGACACAATCCTCCACTGGAGATTCCTGAACATTCACAGGGAAGATTGACTTAGTCTCTTATGGGGACACTGCTCCCTTCTTCTGGTTCCTGGTGCACACAAAGTTTTATTTAAGCCATCCAAGAGTCTGTTTCCCCAGTCCTGTGGAAGTTCTGCAATTAAATCCCACTTTAAAGTCCAAAGTCCAATTTGCTGCATGTTCTCAGTCCTTTTGCCAGATTCCCAGATTGAGAAATCTGCTGTGGGTCTTAGAACTTTCTTAACAGCATGAGAATTTCTTTGTTATAATTTTTCTGTAATTTTTGGTTCATCTGCTTCGTGACTCTATGGTGGGGTTAATGGTGACCTCCTCAAAGAGGGCTTATGCCACACACTGCATGGCTCAGGTCAGCTGCAGCCAGAGTCCCTGTCTCTGTGACAGGCCACTGCTGACCCGTGCCTCCACAGTTCATTTCAGTTCAATTCAGTAACTCAGTCATGTCAGACTCTTTGCTACCCCATGAATTACACCACACCAGGACTCTGTCCAGCAACAACTCCCAGAGTTCACTCAGATTCACGTCCACAGAGTCAGTGATGCAATCCAGCCGTCTCATCCCCTGTCGTCCCCTTATCCTCCTGCCCCCAATACCTCCCAGCATCAGAGTCTTATCCAATGAGTCACCTCTTTGCATGAGGTGCCAAAGTACTGGAGTTTCAGCTTTAGCATCACTCCTTCCAAAAAATCCCAGGGCTGATCTCCTTCAGAATGGACTGGTTGGATCTCCTTGCAGTCCAAGGGACTCTCAAGAGTCTTCTCCAACACCACAGTTCAAAAACATCAATTCTTTGGTGCTCAGCCTTCTTCACAGCCTAACTCTCATATCCATACATGACTACTGGAAAAAACATAGCCTTTACTAGACGGACCTTAGTCGGCAAAGTAATGTCTCACTTTTGAATATGCTATCTAGGTTGGTCATAACTTTTCTTCCAAGGAGTAAGTGTCTTTTAATTTCATGGCTGCAGTCACCATCTGCAGTGATTTTGGAACCCCCCAAAATAAAGTCTGACATTGTTTCCACTGTTTCCCCATCTATTTCCCATGAAGTGATGGGACCAGATGCCATGATCTTCATTTTCTGAATATTGAGCTTTAAGCCAACTTTTTCACCCTCCTCTTTCACTTTCATCAAGAGGCTTTTTTAGTTCCTCTTCACTTTCTGCCATAAGAGTGGTGTCATCTGCATATCTGAGGTTATTGATATTTCTCCCGGCAATCTTGATTCCAGCTCGTGTTTCTTCCAGTCCAGCATTTCTCAGGATGTACTCTGCATAGAAGTTAAATAAACAGGATGACAATATACAGCCTTAATGCACTCCTTTTCCTATTTGGAACCAGTCTGTTGATCCATGTCCAGTTCTAACTGTTGCTTCCTGACCTGCATACAGATTTCTCAAGAGGCAGGTCAGGTGGTCTGGTATTCCCATCTCTTTCAGAATTTTCCACAGTTTATTGTTATCTTTTCTTTTCTCGTTTGCTTTTCACTTCTCTTCTTTTCACAGCTATTTGTAAGGCCTCTCCAGACAGCCATTTTGCGTTTTTGCATTTCTTTTCCATGGGGATGGTCTTGATCCCTATTTCCTGTACAATGTCACGAATCTCATTCCATAGCTCATGAGGCACTCTATCTATCAGATCTAGGCCCTTAAATCTATTTCTCACTTCTACTGTATAACCATAAGTGATTTGATTTAGGTCATACCTGAATGGTCTAGCAGTTTTCCTTACTTTCTTCAATTTGAGTCTGAATTTGGTAATAAGGAGTTCATGATCAGAGCCACAGTCAGCTCCTGGTCTTATTTTTGTTGACTGTATAGAGCTTCTCCATCTTTGGCTGCAAAGAATATAATCAATCTGATTTCAGTGTTGACCATCTGGTGATGTCCATGTGTAGAGTCTTCTCTTGTGTTGTTGGAAGAGGGTGTTTGCTATGACCAGTGCATTTTCTTGGCAAAACTCTGTTAGTCTTTGCCCTGCTTCATTCCACATTCCAAGGCCAAATTTGCCTGTTACTCCAGGTGTTTCTTGACTTCCTACTTTAGCATTCCAGTCCCCTATAATGAAAAGGACATCTTTTTTGGGTGTTAGTTCCAAAAGGTCTTGTAGATCTTCATAGAAATATTCAACTTCAACTTCTTCAGAGTTACTGGTTGGGACATAGACTTGGATAACCGTGATATGGAATGGTTTGCCTTGAAAACGAACAGAGATCATTCTGTCATTTTTGAGATTGCATCCAAGTACTGCATTTCATACTCTTTTGTTGACCATGAAGGCTACTCCATTTCTTCTGAGGGATTCCTGCCTACAGTAGTAGATATAATGGTCATCTGAGTTAAATTCACCCATTCCAGTCCATTTTAGTTCGCTGATTCCTAGAATGTCGACGTTCACCCTTGTCATCTCTTGTTTGACCACTTCCAATTTGCCTTGATTCATGGACTTGACATTCCAGGTTCCTATGCAGTATTGCTCTTTACAGCATCGGATCTTGCTTCTATCATCAGTCACATGCACAACTTCCAGTCCATTTTAGTTCACTGATTCCTAGAATGTCGATGTTCACTCTTGCGATCTCTTGTTTGACCACTTACAATTTGTCTTGATTCATGGACCTGACATTCCAGGTTCCTATGCAATATTTCTCTTTACAGAACTGGACCTTGATTCTGTCACCAGTCACATCCACATCTGGGTATTGATTTTACTTTGGCTCCATCTCTTCCTTCTTTCTAGAGTTATTTCTCCACTCATCTCCAGTAGCATATTGGGCAACTACTGATCTGGGGATTTCCTCTTTCAGTATCCTATCATTTTGCCTTTTCATATTGTTCATGAGGTTCTCAAGGCAAGAATACTGAAGTTGTTTGTCATTCCCTTCTCCAGTGGACCACATTCTGTTAGACCTCTCCTCCATGACCCGCCCATCTTGGGTTACCCCACAGGCATGGCTTAGTTTCATTGAGTTAGACAAGGCTGTGGTCCTAGTGTGATTAGATTGACTAGTTTTCTGTGAGTATGGTTTCAGTGTGTCTGCCCTCTGATGCCCTCTTGCAACACCTACCATCTTACTTGGGTTTCTCTTACCTTGGGTGTGGGGTATCTCTTCATGGCTGCTCCAGCAAGGTGCAGCCGCTGCTCCTTACCTTGGATGAAGGCTGTCTCCTCACTGTCACCCTTCCTGACCTTCAAGGTGGGATTGCTCCTCTAGGCCTTCCTGCACCCAGGAAGCCACAGCTCCCTGGACATGGGGTTGATCCTCCCAGCCGCCACCCTGGCCTCGGGCATGGGGGTGGCTCCTCCTGGCCACTGCCCCTGACCTCGGACACAGGGGAGCTCCTCTTGGGTGCCAGGTAGCTACTCTCGGGTGCCGTCTCTGGCCTTGGGTGCAGGGTAGCTCCTCTCTGACGTAGCCCCTGACTTCGGACTCGGGGTAGCTCCTCCCGGCCACCGCCCCTGACATCGGACATGGAGACACTCAAATATTCAAAGGCAGATCTGGCTCAGTCTCTCTGAGGCCCCTGGGATCTGGTGCCCACAAAGTTTTGTTTGAGCCCTCTGAAAGTCTCTGGCAGGTATGGGGTTTGATTTTAAATGCGAGTTCTCCCCTCCTGCCCTATTGTTGGAGTTTCTCCTTTGCCCTTAGATGTGGGATATCTTTTTTGTGGGATCCAATATTCTCCTGTCAATGGTTGTTCAACAGCGAGTTACAGTTTTGGAATTTTTGCAGAAAAAGATGAGCACACATCCTTCTACTCCCCCATCTTGTCTTAAGTGATAAGACATTTATTGGACTAGTCTAATATGTAGTATTACTTATTGGAGTATCTAATAAGATGGTGCATATAAAAGTGATTTATGACTCTGAAAGTATAAAGAGTATTAATTATCCCCAATATCCTATAGTGAATTTTAAAAGGTGATTTTTTTTTTTAGAAACTAAGAAAGTCAATGACCAGAAAAAAGTATTTTTCCTTGCTCTTTGCAAAAACATTTCTAAGCCAGTGAACTGCAACCTTCAATGTGCATCCAGTTCACCTGGGTGCTTTTAAAATCCACCTATGCCAAATTCTGATTCATTTATGGTGGGAAGAATGCACTGGTACTTTTTAAAATTCTCGAATTATAGGGTAGCTGGAGTGGAGGAGCAATGCAGCACAGTCAATAAACATCAATATCCTGTATCCCATCAGTGTGTACTCAGAAGGATGGTACATTTAATCTAAAAATATCTTGATCATTTTGAGTTCATAGAGCTTCTCTTGGTGGGAGCACATATTATTGCTGCTCTTGAAATATCTTATTAGTTTATCACTTCTTCACTTCTTGTGAGTTTTGCCAATGATAGCAAATGGTTATACAGTAGTTATTCTGTTATGAAAAAAAATCAACTTCAGGCAGGAGTTAGTGAATCTATTATGCCTGTGCAGAACTCAGACCAGGCAAACTTACAGGCCTGTCCTCATCAGTATACCCCCACGTTTTTCCTCTCACCACACAGTCAGGATTTTTCATAGATGGAGAAACAGGAGTTATGGAGAGACCTGTTAGACATCCTTTTACTGTTGAGTAAGCTTCTTAATGAGAATCAAAGCACCTTCTGTCATCTATTAAGATCTTCCCAACGTGTGACCTAGAAAACATTCCTTGAAATTTTAGCGTGTGCTGAAGAATAGCAAAGAGAGATAAGAAAACCTTCCTCAGCAAACAACGCAACAAAATAGAGGAAAACAACAGAATGGGAAAGACTAGAGATCTCTTCAATAAAATTAGTTATACCAATGGAACATTTCACAGAAAGATGGGCACAATAAAGTACAGAAATGGTAGGGACATAACAGAAGCAAAGGATATTAAGAAGAACCAGCAAGAATACACAGAAGAACTGTACAAAAAAGATCTTCATGACCTAGATAATCACGATGGTGTGATCAGTCACCTAGAGCCAGACATCCTGGAATGTGAAGTCAAATAGGCCTTTGAAAGCATCACTATGAACAAAGCTAGTGGAGGTGATGGAATTACAATGGAGCTATGTCAAATCCTCAAAGATGATGCTGCACAAGTGCTGCACTCAATATGCCAGCAAATTTGGAAAACTCAGCAGTGGCCACAGGACTGGAAAAGGTCAGTTTTCATTCAAATCCCAAAGAAAAGAAATCCCTAAAAATGCTTAAACTACTGCACAATTGCACTAATCTCACACGCTAATAAAATAATGCTCAAAATTCTCCAAGCCAGGCTTCAGCAATATGTGAACCGTGAACTTCCAGATGTTCAAGCTGGTTTTAGAAAAGGCAGAGGAACCAGAGATCAAATTGCCAACATCCACTGGATCATGGAAAAAGCAAGAGAGTCCCAGAAAAAACATCTGTTTCTGCTTTATTGACTATGCCAAAGCCTTTGACTGTGTGGATCACAATAAGGTGTGGAAAGTTCTGAAAAAGATGGGAATACCTGATCATCTAACCCCTCCTCTTGAGAAACCTATATGCAGGTCAGGAAGCAACAGTTAGAACTGGACATGGAACAACAGAGTAGTTCCAAATAGGAAAAAGAGTACGTCAAGGCTGTATATTGTCAACATGCTTATTTAACTTATATGCAGCTTACATCATGGGAAATGCTGGGCTGGAAGAAGCACAAGCTGGAATCAAGATTGTGGGGAGAAATATCAATAACCTCAGATATGCAGATGACACCACCATTATGCCAGAAAGTAAAGAGAAACTAAAGAGCCTCTTGGTGAAAGTGAAAGAGGAGAGCAAAAAAGTTGGCTTAAATCTCAACATTCAGAAAACGAAGATCATGGCATCTTGCCCCATCACTTCATGGGAAATAGATGGGAAAGCAGTGAAAATAGTATCAGACTTTATTTGGGGGGGGGGATCCAAAGTAACTGCAGATGGTGATTGCAGCCATGAAATTAAAAGGCACTTATTTCTTGGAAGGAAAGTTATGACCAACCTAGATAGCATATTCAAAAGCAGAGACATTACTTTGCCAACAAAGGTCCGTCTATTCAAGGCTATGGTTTTTCCAGTAGTCATGTGTGGATGTGAGAACTGGGCTGTGAAGAAAGCTGAGCACCGAAGAACTGATGCTTTTGAACTGTGGTGTTGGAGAAGACTCTTGAGAGTCCCTTGGACTGCAAGGAGATCCAACCAGTCCATCCTAAAGGAGATCAATCCTGGGTGTTCATTGGAAGGACTGATGCTGAAACTGAAACTCCAATACTTTGGCCACCTCATGGGAAGAGTTGACTCATTTGAAAAGATCCTGACACTGGCAAGGATTGGGGGCAGGAGCAGAAGGGGACGACAGAGATGAGATGGCTGGATGGCATCACCAACTCGTAGACATGAGTTTGGGTAAACCCTGGAAGTTGGTGATGGACAGGGAGGCCTAGCGTGCTGCGATTCATGGGGTCGTAAAGAGTTGGACAAGATTGAGTGACTGAGCTGAACTGAACTGAAGACCTTCTCAGCATGTGACCTAGTAAACATTCCTTGAAATATCAGCATGTTCTCAGAACTAGGCTTTCGAGAACAGTAAAATAGAAGGCAATTCAGTGGAGTGATTATTCTCTCCCATGTATAAGACTGAAAAAGGCAGGAAGATGCCTCTTGGGTGCCCCATCAAGTGGGTTTCCATTGGGCCAAGGACTGTGACAAAGGGACTGGCAATATAGAAGTGAGCTGTGCTCTCTCTAAACTCAAGTTAACACATTTAAAATTTTGATCCAAAGTCTTGCTTCCTCTCTGCTTCAAGGTAAGTTGGCTAAGATTGAGATCAGATTGAACCATATGAAATTGACCTTTTATTTCACAAAAATGGTGATTTTATAGAGTTAACATCAACTTAAAATAAATCTATTAGTAGGTATTTTTAAAAGATGACATAGTACTTTCCTACTGACTGTGCAGTTCAGGGACCAGCCACAGATCTGGAAACTTGTTAGAAAAATGCAGAAGCTTATTCCCTACTCTATACCTATTGAGTCATAATCTGTATTTTAACGAATTCCCAGTCATTTGAATGTACATTATTAGTACTTAAGAAGTACTGGTTTAACAGATACTGTTGACTACTTTCAGTTCAGTTCAGTCGCTCAGTCGTGTCTGACTCTTTGCGACCCCATGAATCGCAGCACGCCAGGCCTCCCTGTTCATCACCATCTCTCGGAGTTCACTCAGACTCACATCCATCGAGTCAGTGATGCCATCCAGCCATCTCATCCTCGGTCGTCCCCCTCTCCTCCTGCCCCCAATCCCTCCCAGCATCACTGTCTTTTCCAATGAGTCAACTCTTCGCATGAGATGGCCAAAGTACTGGAGTTTCAGCTTTAGCATCATTCCTTCCAAAGAAATCCCAGGGTTGATCTCCTTCAGAATGGACTGGTTGGATCTTCTTGCAGTCCAAGGGACTCTCAAGAGTCTTCTCCAACACCACACTTCAAAAGCATCAATTCTTCGGCGATCAGCCTTCTTCACAGTCCAACTCTCACATCCATACATGACCACAGGAAAAACCATAGCCTTGACTAGACGGACCTTAGTCGGCAAAGTAATGTCTCTGCTTTTGAAAATGCTATCGAGGTTGGACATAACTTTTCTTCCAAGGAGTAAGCGTCTTCTAATTTCATGGCTGCAGTCACCATCAGCAGTGATTTTGGAGCCCAAAAAAATAAAGTCTGGCACTGTTTCCACTGTTTCCCCATCTATTTCCCATGAAGTGATGGGACCAGATGCCATGATCTTCGTTTTCTGAATGTTGAGCTTTAAGCCAACTTTTTCACTCTCCTCTTTCACTTTCATCAAGAGGCCTTTTAGCTCCTCTTCACTTTCTGCCATAAGGGTGGTGTCATCTGCATATCTGAGGTTATTGATATTTCTCCCGGCAATCTTGATTCCAGCTTGTGTTTCTTCCAGTCCAGCGTTTCTCATGATGTACTCTGCATATAAG
>SJYT01022033.1:54617-70024 GCA_006410635.1 Cephalophus harveyi | reverse complement strand
TCATCTGAGTTAAATTCACCCATTCCAGTCCATTTTAGTTCGCTGATTCCTAGAATGTCGACGTTCACCCTTGTCATCTCTTGTTTGACCACTTCCAATTTGCCTTGATTCATGGACCTGACATTCCAGGTTCCTATGCAGTATTGCTCTTTACAGCATCGGATCTTGCTTCTATCACCAGTCACATGCACAACTGGGTATTGTTTTCGCTTTGGCTCCATCCCTTCATTCTTTCTGGACTTATTGCTCCACTGATCTCCAGTAGCATATTGGGCACCTAATGACCTGGGGAGTTCCTCTTTTGATATCCTATCATTTTGCCTGTTCATACTGTTCATGGGGTTCTCAAGGCAAGAATACTGAAGTGGCTTGCCATTCCCTTCTCCAGTGGACCAAGTTCTGTCAGCCCTCTCCACCATGACCCGCCCGCCTTGGGTTGCCCTGCAGGCATGGCTTGGTTTCATTGAGTTAGACAAGGCTGTGGTCCTAGTGTGATTAGATTGACTAGTTTGACTACTTAGCAGGGCCCTATTTTGTCTAGCTGTTCACCTGTCTTCTGATTCATTTTGAATGAGTTTAGGGGAGCATGTGTTATGCGTGTTGGAAGACAGTGAGAAATGGAGTATTTCCTGCCATATCAGTGTTGACTTAAGAAGTAGTCACAACATAAATGTTGAAAGTTACGTTGTACATGGTGGGAACTTTTAGGACTTCAAGCTTGGGAGACAGCATCTCAAGTAACCCTGAGAGAACTCCACTGAGAAGGCGAGGGAAGAAGTCAGGTTATGTAGAAATCTTACAACAAAGGGCAGGTAACTTGAACATCAAAAGATTATTATTAACTAAAGAAAACCAGATATCTAAAATTAAGGAATTTAGCACTTTTCTATCTATGGGAAGATTCAAGAGTCTGGGCTCACTGAAGTCACTCCTCTCATATGCATCTCAGCTATCTGGGGCTGGTATCCTGTATTTTTCAAATCCTGAGTTCCCTTTGGGCTCACTGTAGAGTGTGACTGCAGTTCTGGTGGCTGCCAGATCACAGACATTCTTCTTTCCTCAGTGCTTTTAGGGCTTACCTTGGAGGGCTGGAATCGCTGATGACTGTGGAATCATTGTTTATTCATGAGAAATGGAATACTTCCTGCTATATCAGAAAGCAAGAATGTCACAATCATCAGTGATTCCAACTCTCAAATGCCTAAAGGCATTTAGAAAGGAAAAGAATAACTATGATTTAACAGCCATCAGGCTGCAGCCACTACCTAAGTTAAGTTCTGAGGAACTCAGGATGTGAAAAATATAGGATAATGGCCCCAGATAGTTGAAGTACATATGAAAGGAATGCTTTCAGTTAACCCAGACTCTTGCAGCTTCCCATTTATAGAAAAGCACTATATTTCTTAACTTTATATATCTGGTTTTCTTTAATTAACAATAATCTTTTGATGTTCAGCCCACCTTTCCTTTGTTGTAAGATTTCTATATAATCTAACTCCTCTGCCTACTTTCTCAGAGCAGTTCTCTCAGGGTTCCTTGAGATGATGTTTCCTGGGCTTGAAGTCCTAAAGATTCTCACCAAATAAAAAGATAACGCTCAATTTTAGGTTCAGTTCAGTTCAGTTCAGTCGCTCAGTCGTGTCCGACTGTTTGCAACCCCATGAATCACAGCACACCAGGACTCACTGTCCATCACCAACACCTGGAGTTCACTCAGATTCGCGTCCATTGAGTCAGTGATGCCATCCAGCCATCTCATCTTCGGTTGTCCCCTTCTCCTCCTGACCCCAATCCCTCCCAGCATCAGAGTCTTTTCCAATGAGTCAACTCTTCTCATGAGGTGGCCAAAGTACTGGAGTTTCAGCTTTAGCATCATTCCTTCCAAAGAAACCCCAGGGTTGATCTCCTTCAGAATGGACTGGTTGGATCTCCTTGCAGTCCAAGGGACTCTCAAGAGTCTTCTCCAACACCACAGTTCAAAAGCAACAATACTTTGGCGCTCAGCCTTCTTCACAGTCCAACTCTCACATCCATACATGACCACAGGAAAAACCATAGCCTTGACTAGACGGACCTTAGTCAGCAAAGTAATGTTTCTGCTTTTGAAAATACTATCTAGGTTGGTCAAAACTTTTCTTCCAAGGAGTAAGCGTCTTCTAATTTCATGGCTGCAGTCACCATCTCCAGTGATTTTGGAGCCCCCAAAAATAAAGTGACACTGTTTCCACTGTTTCCCCATCTATTTCCCATGAAGTGATGGGACCAGATGCCATGATCTTCGTTTACTGAATGTTGAGCTTTAAGCCAACTTTTTCGCTTTCCTCTTTCACTTTCATCAAGAGAGGCTTCAGCAATACGTGAACCGTGAACTCCCTGATGTTCAAGCTGGTTTTAGAAAAGGCAGAGGAACCAGAGATCAAGTTGCCAACATCTGCTGGATCATGGAAAAAGCAAGAGAGTCCCAGAAAAACATCTATTTCTGCTTTATTGACTATGCCAAAGCCTTTGACTGTGTGGATCACAATAAACTGTAGAAAATTCTGAAAGAGATGGGAATACCAGACCACCTAACCTGCCTCTTGAGAAATCTGTATGCAGGTCAGGAAGCAACAGTTAGAATTGGACATGGAACAACAGACTGGTTCCAAATAGAAAAAAGATTACCTCAAGGCTGTATATTGTCACCCTGCTTATTTAGCTTATATGCAGAGTACATCCTGAGAAATGCTGGACTGGAAGAAACACAAGCTGGATGCAGTACTTGGATGCAATCTCAAAAATGACAGAATGATCTCTGTTTGTTTCCAAGGCAAACCATTCAATATCACAATAATCCAAGTCTATTCCCCAACCAGTAACGCTGAAGAAGCTGAAGTTGATAGGTTCTATGAAGACCTACAAGACCTTTTAGAACTAACACCCAAAAAAGATGTCCTTTTCATTATAGGGGACTGGAATGCAAGAGTAAGAAGTCAAGAAACACCTGGGGTAACAGGCAAATTTGGCCTTGGAATATGGAATGAAGCAGGGCAAAGACTAATAGAGTTTTGCCAAGAAAATGCACTGGTCATAGCAAACACCCTCTTCCAACAACACAAAAGAAGACTCTCCATATGGACATCACCAGATGGTCAACACTGAAATCAGATTGATTATATTCTTTGCAGCCAAAGATGGAGAAGCTCTATACAGTCAACAAAAACAAGACCAGGAGCTGACTGTGGCTCAGATCATGAACTCCTTATTACCAATTTTAGGTTAGTATTTTTATATCAACAGTTATGGTGACCATGAGGGAGCCAGAGCAGATTCCTCTCCTCCACCTGAACTTTTTGAGAATCTGGACCATTGGTACCAGAAGGGTCATCTGTGTCTATCCACCTTCTTAGAATGTTAGACAATTTGAGTGAGTCTCTCCTGTTTCTAGGATCTCTTGTTATTGGATGATGAACTGAAGTTTTACTCAGTGGAAGAAGAGGTTATCCTTGAAACTTGGTTTCAAGACGAGGTACCTGGGTTGCTCAGTTTAAACACTGAGTGGATTATTTTCAATTGAAGAATTGGGAAGATTTTGCTCACTTTAGGCCTTGAGAAGGTTATCCTGGGTGTAAATGCACTAGGAAGTCTCAGTTTGTATACTGAGAGGTTATTCTCAGTTTAGAAACTTAGAAGACTTGCTCAGCTCCATACTGCATAAAATGGAACTGAATGGTTAGGGGGAAGACTGGCCTGTTATTTTTCTTTAATTGGCTACCTTACTAAAGTTTGTAAAGATATGATTGAAAATTTATAAGAGGTTCTGAGCACTGAAGAAGGGATTTTCTCTTCCTGGCCAGCAACAGCATTCTCAAGTAACTGAAAAGTTTGCAGGAGTGGTAGAACCAAGACTTCACACCATGAAGCTGTCCGTATAGGGAAACCCACTCATGTAGTTAACAAACTGCTCAACGAGGGACATGCTTAAAAATTGGTCATTCCATGAACTGAGCACCACATCGTGGAAGATCTGAGTACACTGGGAGACCTGCAGTATCGTGGCAGGAAGGGGGACCCCCTTCCAGGGCCCGAAACTGGGCTCTTGTGTAACACTCGAAATGAATTGTCTGAGGAGACACGTGTGCTGACAAAGCAAGAGATTTTATTGGGAAAGGGCACCTGGGTGGAGAGCAGTAGGGTAAGGGAACCCAGTAGAACTGCTCTGCCCCATGGCTCGCAGTCTCAGGTTTTATGGTGATGGGATTAGTTTCTGGGTGGTCTGTGGCCAATCACTCTAATTCAGAGTCTTTTCTGGTGGCACACGTATTGCTCAGCCAAAGTGGATGCTAGTGAGACGGATTCTGGGAAGTAGATGGACACGCAGTGTCTCCTTTTGACCTTTCCCGGGCTCTTCTGGTTGGTGTTGGCTTATTAGTTCTGTATTCCTTATCAACATCTCCTGTCATAAAACAACTCATGTAAATGGTTACTATGGTGCCTGGCCAGGGTGGGCGGTTTCAATCATTATGCTTCCCCTAACAATATGCTAGAAGGGGTTAAAACAACTCTGGAGCAAAATCAGAGAAGTTAAGCTCCCAAGCAGCATACACTGGACTACCACACAATAGTTACTAGCAATTTTTTCTTGACAAACTGACTTCAAAATACGAAATAAAGGTTTCAAAATGAAATAAAAGAAAATGACAGACTTCCAGCCTCTAGCCAGTACACCAGCTAGGTAAATACATGTACAAGACTTACCTGGGAATTAAAGGAAATCTCACCCTGAAAATTGAGTGGTCTCTTTCATTGCACACACAGTTAAATTACATTAAGGTTATAAGCTGGATTAGAAAAAAAAAATTTTCAGGCTTTAAACAAAGGCCTTCTAGGGGGAAATCTGTATTTCTCTGTGTCTTTGAGATGTAAATGTCCCACCTGATTTTCTAGGACATTCTGTGTTTGTGCATTTTGTTTGTTCATGTTTTTGAAAACTTGGCCTTTATCTTACTATTTTTGAGAGTAAACTCTCTGAATATAGGTTATATCTTCCCCTTACATCTTAGTGGTTTGAATCACTATTGAGATAATGTTTATTGATGGCCAAATGATGGATCCTTTTAAAATTGATGAAGGTGAAGTCGCTTAGTCATGTCCAACTCTTTGCAACCCGTGGACTGTAGCCTACCAAGCTCCTCCATCCATGGGATTCTCCGGGCAAGAATACTGGAGTGGGTTGCCATTTCCTTCTCCAGGGGATCTTCTTGACCCAGGGACTGAACCCAGGTCTCCTGCATTGGGGGCAGATGGTTTAACCTCTGAGCCACCAGGGAAGCAAATCTAGAGTGCTCTCATTATAAACAGTTACTTTATTGGTACCTATAAACCAAAAATTAAATTTGAAAAACTATATCTAATGTTTTACCTAAGAACTTCTGTTGTTTAAAGCAAGTAAGACAAACTTGAGAGGCTTCATATGTGATCTTTGCTTCCCCTCAGTGGGTCTTAGATATGCTAATAAGAGCATTCGAATAACTGCTAACAGAAAAACTTGTAAGACAAGTATAGCTATTATTTACAACAAGGTAAAATTTAAAAGGAATTATCTCAAATAAATAAACCTTTGTTTAACTACTTAAAATGGGATGAATAAAACTGACATCTATGTGATTAAAACAATATTTGATATTACTACACTACCTAAGGTCCTTTCTGCTAGCTCAGCTGGTAAAGAATCTGCCTGCAATGTAAGAAACCCCAGTCTGATTCCTGGGTCAGGAAAATCCCCTGGAAAATAGATAGGCTACACACTCCAGTATTCTTGGGTTTCCCTGGTGCCTCAAAAGGTAAGGTATCTGCCTGCAATGCATGAGATCCACTTGCAGTGCAAGAGATCTGGGTTTGTTCCCTGGATTGGGAAGATTCCCTGGAGGTGGTCATGGCAACCCACTCCAGTATTCTTGCCTGAAGAATCCCCATGGACAGAGGACACTGGTGGGCTACAGTCCATGGGGTTGCAAAGAGTCAGATATGACTAAGCAACTAAGCACAGCACACTGCTGCTGCTGCTGCTGCTAAGTCGCTTCAGTTGACATAGACGGCAGCCCATTAGGCTCCCCCATCCCTGAGATTCTCCAGGCAAGAACACTGGAGTGGGTTGCCATTTCCTTCTCCAATGCATGAAAGTGAAAATTGAAAGTGAAGTCACTCAGTCGTGTCCAACTCTTAGTGACCCAGTGGACTGCAGCCCACCAGGCTCCTCTGTCCATGGAATTTTCCAGGCAAGAATACTAGAGTGGGGTGCCATTGCCTTCTTCAGCAGAGCACACTACCTAAGGTTAAACGGGCCAAAAGGGACAACTTACAATAAAAACTAATCAAAATTTTTCCATTTATTCCAGTTTTAAAATATTTATTTAAAAGGCTTAAAGCATTTGCACTGAGATATCTAGCTAGCAATTATTTGGGACAAAATTAGGCCAAAGGCCTGACCTCCTTAGCTCAACCTCACTCTAGGGCTCCCGGAACTTTTATATAAAAGTAGGTAAAATGGACAGGGAATAGAAGAAAAAAGAAAAACTTCTCAAAGACCTCCTCTAAGACCAAAGTTTGTTGATTTGATCCTAATTTAAAAGCTAAAGTTTAAAGGTATAAAAATTGACCAAATTTAGATAAAAGTATATAAAATTGGTGTAGTTGATAGGGGAAGCACATTGACTGAAACCGTTCACCATAGATAGGGTCTCTAGTAACCATTTGCATGAGTTGTTTTATGACAAGAAGCCCTGGTAAGGAACATGGAACTAACAAGCTACCACCAACAGGAAGAGTTGGGGAAAGGCCAAAAGGAGACACCATATGTCTGACCACCTCCCAGAATCCTTCTGTCTGGCATCCATCTTGGCTAAGCAATGTGTACACCACCAGGAAGGACTCTGAGTCAGAATGGTTGGTTAAAGACAACCCAGAAACTAATTCCATCAACATAAAACCCGAGACTGTGAGCCATGTGGCAGAGTAGTTCTCCTGGGTTCTCTTACCCTATTCCTCTCCACCCGAGTGTCCTTTCCCAATAAAGTCACTTGCTTTGTCAGCACGTGTCTCCTCAGACAATTATTTTCCAAGTGTTAGACAAGAGCCCACTCTTGTGGCCCTAGAGTGGGCCCCTCTTCCTATAACATATTTACATGGGACTTATATAAGATGGCTACATCTCTTGTATAATTATATTATGTGATAGATATGTTTCACTGGGTAATAATTCCCCTGTGTAGTATTATAACACAAGACATATAGCTTGTCACTAAGGAAATACTAACTAACACACTTAATCAATAGGGTTGCCTGAGACATACAAATAAGTAAAACTGGGAGCTATAATATACTTGCTAATAAAAATAAAAACAGTGATTTTGTTTTGGATTCAATTTGTAAACTCAGAAAAGTCTTTATAAACAAGCCTTTTCAAAAAGACATGATAAATTAAACTGTAAAAGTTATAGAATGTAGAACTCATAAAATAAATTTCAATTTAGTGAAAAATGTTGTCAATGGTTTAAGTATCTTTAGGTGGCAAGACGGAGAAGGCAATGGCACCCCACTTCAGTATTCTTGCCTGGGAAATCCCATGGATGGAGGAGCCTGGTAGGCTACAGTCCATGGGTTCGCTAAGAGTTGGTTGGACACAACTGAGTGACTTAAATTTCACTTTTCAATTTCATGCATTGGTGAAGGAAATGGCAACCCATTTCAGTGTTCTTGCCTGGAGAATCCCAGGGACAGAGGAGCCTGGTGGGCTGTCATCTGTGGGGTCCCACAGAGTCGGACATGACTGACGCAACTTAGCAGCAGCAGCAGCAACAGGTGGCAAAACTGTTTTTAGGAAACTAAAACTAATGGCTTTCTCTTATAAATCTCTACAAACCAATATATAAACACAGGCCACAAGGACCTGAGACTAAGCCTAATTAGGTCAACCAGACAAGACTTGAACTTAAAGGGGGGATAATAGCTATTTAAAAATTCAACCCATGGGAATACTCCCTTAGCCAAACTTTACAGATAGTAAGCCTTAATCATCTGAACAAGCAACCTTAATATACTCTCCAACTGATTCTAACTTGTTAATTGTAAGTTTATATTGTAATGCAGATGGTGACTGCAGCCATGAAATTCAAAGATGCTTACTCTTTGGAAGAAAAGTTATGACCAACTTAGATAGCATATTCAAAAGCAGAGACATTACTTTGCCAACTAAGGTCTGTCTAGTCAAGGCTATGGTTTTTCCTGTGGTCATGTATGGATGTGAGAGTTGGACTGTGAAGAAGGCTGAGTGCCGAAGAATTGATGCTTTTGAACTGTGGTGTTGGAGAAGACTCTTGAGAGTCCCTTGGACTGCAAGGAGATCCAACCAGTCCATTCTGAAGGAGATCAGCCCTGGGATTTCTTTGGAAGAAATGATGCTGAAGCTGAAACTCCAGTACCTTGGCCACCTCATGCAAAGAGTTGACTCATTGGAAAAGACTCTGATGCTGGGAGGGATTGGGGGCAAGAGGAGAAGGGGACGACTGAGGATGAGATGGCTGGATGGCATCACTGACTTGATGGACGTGAGTCTGAGTGAACTCCGGGAGTTGATGATGGACAGGGAGACCTGGCATGCTGCGATTCATGGGGTCGCAACGAGTTGGACACCACTGAGCGATTGAACTGAACAGAACTGAACCTGGTTCATAACTAAGCTTTTAGTGAAGCATGAGAACTCTAAATTTGTCTGTTTATATCTGTGTACACATTATAAATATGAGATAGTGATATCACAGAGTTAGTGATATCTCATATTTATAATGTGTACACAGATATAAACAGACTAATATCAATATCACAATAGTATTGTGAATATTAAATGCATAAAGAATTCTATTTATTTTAAAATGAAAACAATTACCTTTAAAGAAACTGGCCAAACTGACTTTCAAGTCCACATGACATGGGAAACATTCAATATTTAGTTGAATATTAAGTTGATACCTGGTATTAATGAGTATTATTGAGACCTGGTATTAATTAAAAATTAATTAATATTTAAGTTTGTTAACCTAATTAATATAGCCATGTCATTAAGAGTCATCAAAAGTAAATACTGTAGCTAAGTTTGATAAATAAGAGCTTTTTATACCTATTGCTCAGTCATGTCTGACTCTTTGCAACCCCTTGGATGGTAGCCCACCAGTCTCCTCTGTTTTTGGAATTCCCCAGGCAAGAATAATGAAGTGGGTAGCTGTTCCCTTCTTCAGGGGATCTTCCCAATCCAGGGATTGAGCCCAGGTCTCCCCATTGCAGGCAGATTCTTTACCCTCTGAGCCACCAAGAAAGCCTGCAACCATTATAATAAGGGATTCCTTGGTGGCTCAAAGGGTAAAGAATCTGCCTGCAATGTGGGAGCCCTGGGCTCAATCCCTGAGTTGGAAAGATCCCCTGAAGGAGGGCATGGTAAACCATTCCAATATACTTGCCTGGAGAATCCCCATGGACAGAGGAGCCTGATGGGCTACAGTCCATGGGGTTGCAAAGAGGTGGGCATAACTGAGCGACTAAGAACAGCATAGCATATCTGTTACAAGGAAAATAACTTGATATGATGAAACTTTAAAGTAAGTGTAAATGAGATCTGAGCTTTGGGATAGTCTCTTTTACATTTTAGGAACGTCTACTTAAAATGTTCTTTCCAGATAGTTGGTAACTTAATCTAGAGCTGTACTAATTTAAGTCAAGGGATGGAAATTTATTAAATAGTAGAAGATACTGAGACATCAATTACTGAATAGAGAAACTGAAGGTATTTAGGACTATTAATGAAAAATATTTGGTGTCACCCTGAGATGTCCTCTATAAGAAAACAGATGTTTTTTGAAATTATCACTGGTGTTTATACTCACCAAACTATAAAATGCCAATGTGAAAGCTCATAATTGCTTACTTCTCAGCTTTTATAAAAATTAAGGTTTTAAGATTTGAGGATTCTAATTTAAACATGTAATTAAAGATTTTAAGAATGATACAGTAACATTTCAATATATGGTAAGAAGTAAAATGTGTGTTTTCAACAAAGAAGGTATGAGGAATGGAATTACATTTTCCCGAGCAAAGAGAAAGAATGAGCTGGTTGATTTTATTTGGATAGAAAATGAGAGGCAGGGTGGATACAAAAAATGATGAGATACTGTGAAAAGGAACCCTGAGGAGGAAAAACTTTTATGTCTAGTCAGGATTAACTAAGCTTAGATTGAAGTTAATTAAATGCATTTTGTTGAGTAAGCTAATGCAAGATTGTAGTTTGATTCCTCTTTCTGTTAAAAGTCCTTTATGATAACAAATTGTGTGAGTTTCTATGCCTATAAATGATCTGTATTTATTTTTTAATAGTTATTGTGAATTTGGTTAAATTAATAATTTTTTTTCAGTGACCTATGATCCTGTTGTCTTTTAAAACCTTTTTGATATTTCTAACAAACTTCCCAAATTCAGAATCTAAGTAAAGCTCTTTTAGCCTCCAGCTGACTCATATGCTTCAAAGAAACATCTCTGAGACAACTCAGAGAGGTATGCTAAACTAAGTTTATTTGTTATTTTTAATTCAGAAATGTTGTCAAGTGATTGAAGGAGAACCTTAAGTTGTAATGTATGTATAAATGTTATTCATATATTCCAGAATTTATACGGAATTACTAATCTGATATTTCTTAATATAATGCTATGTGTTGCAGAAATATCAAGATTTCCTGCTAATTGCATTGGACTCAAACTTTCAACCCCAGAGCAAGACTGAGTACAGCACAGCATGTACCACATATATGGGATATATGGCTTAATGATAATTTTGCCTGATCTGGGATCCCAGTGCTGTGGAACAAAAAAATGGTCATGAAATAGCTCTCAAGTACTGGTTGAATTTTTTTTACCATGGTGAGGGACTGAGGAATGGAGCATTTCCCGCCATATCAGTAAACAAAGATGTCAGAGTCATCAGTGATTCCAGCCCTCCAATGCTTAAAGTCACTCAAGAAGGAAAATATCTGTGTTCTGGCAGCCATCAGTTGAGTCCTGAGGAACTCAGACTGTGAAAAACATAGGATACTGGCCCCAGATAGTTGAGATGCATATGAAAGGAATGATTTCAGTGAGCCTAGAATCTTGGATCTTCCCATACATAGAAAAGTGCTAAATTATTTAACTTGAGATATTTGGTTTTCTTTAATTAACAATAATTATTTTGATGTTCTGGCTACCCGCCCTTTGTTGTTGGACTTCTATATAACTTGGCTCCTCCCCTTGCCTCCTCAAAGCTTTCTTTCAAGGTTACTTCAGTTGCTGTCTCTTAAGCTTAAAGTCCTAAAAATTCCCACTGAATAAAACATAACTTCTATTTTTCAGGTTGTGACTATTTTTCTTTTTTTATGCTGATAATAGGCTGAGTTCTGATCATAGGGGGTATAGTCTGAGAACCAGGGAAAAATGTAAAGAGGAGATAATATAATCACTATGGACTGTAAGAGTGAGATAAGCAGGGAAGGACTGGAGATAGCTAGGATGTAATTTCTGGTGGTGGCTGTTAAGGCAGAGAATTTTCCATAGGACTTTGCAGTTTATAGGATGTGAATATGTGTAGTGAGTGGGCACCAAGTGATCCCCCAGGCTTCAGACCAGTCAGGACCACTAGAAGACTTCAGGAGGTAACTTGACAATGGCCAGTCTTCTTGTTTCCACCCATCAAGACACAATTTTGGCATCAAAGGCAAGAGGGACATTCATGCATCAACAGCAGGGCTTAACTGTGAAAAAGTACTGCTTCCTTTTCACCTGCCTCCTAAGTCCTTGTCAGCAGCAATTGTAATTCCTGTGGCTATTGATTTTGTTGTATCTTAGGCAGGCACAGTAGAACCAATCCAATTCATACTAACCACACACATCATGTATAGGTGTGGGTAGAACTAGGGGAAAGGAGTCTGCTTCTTGGCCTTCTATTAATTTGGGATTAGGAGTTGAGAAATGAAATATTTCCTACCATGTCAATAAACAAGGATGTCACAGTCATCAGTGATTCCAGCCCTCCAATGTGAGCTCTAAATGTGCTCAGGAAGGGGAATGCCTGAGATTTGGTCACTCCCTACAGTGAGCCCCAAGGAAGTTCAAGATGTGAAAATCAAGTGATACAGGCCCCAGGGAGGTGAGATGCATATAAAAGGAACAATTTCAGTGAACGCAAACTCTCTCATCTTCCCACACATAGAAAAGCACTACATTTCTTAACTTGAGATATCTGGCTTCCTTTAATTAACAATAATCTTTTGATGTTCAGACTACCTGCCCTTTGTTGTAAAACTTCCATGTAACCTGTTTCTTCCCCTCACCTCTTCAGAACAATTCTCTCAAGGTTACTTGAGATGCTGTCTCCCAGGCTTGAAGTCCTAAAAATTCCTGTCAAATAAAACATAACTCAAATTTTAGGTTGTGAATATTTTAAGTTGACAGGAGCAGCTGTGTGCAAATGCTATCCCACTAGAAAAGAGTATAAGATTGCTGAGTGAATCCTGAAAGTGATGTGTATGGACACTTTCTGTCATTTATGGGTAATATTTTAGATTCCAATCCTACAAAGTCAGAGTTTTGAATCATTTGGATACCAGTTAACCTGTAGTTTGAACACCAACTATGGAACTTACTCAAGGTTATCAAAATGTCTGACATGAGATGGGAAATTAATAAGTGAATGCTTGACCTTCTGAACAAGAGTGTGAGGCAACTAGAACTTCAGGGACAATGCTAAAACTGCTTACAAGAGCAAACTCTTTGTGGGCTAATGATGACATGCTAATTAAACACTACATTTAGCTATTCGTTAAAGAAACACCCCAAAGTCTTCTGTTAACCTAGTTGGAATTGCCATGTGAAAGAGCTCAACCTTGAAAGACACATGTACCTCAATGTTCATCACAGTACTGTTTATAATAGCCAGGACATGGGAGCAACCTAGATGTCCATCAGCAGATAAATGGATAAGAAAGCTGTGGTACATATAAACAATGGAGTATTACTCAGCCATTAAAAAGAATACATTTGAATTCGTTCTAATGAGGTGGATGAAACTGCAGCTGATTGTACAGAGTGAAGTAAGCCAGAAAGAAAAACACCAATACAGTATACTAACACATATATATGAAATTTAGAAAGATGCTAATGATAACCCTGTATGTGAGATGGCAAAAGAGACACAGATGTATAGAAAAGTCTTTTGGACTCTGTGGGAGAGGGAGAGGGTGGAATGATTTGCAAGAATAGCATTGAAACATGTATAATATCATGTAAGAAACAAATCGCCAGTCTATGTTCGATGGAGGATACAGGATGCTTGGGGCTGGTGCACTGGGATGACCCAGAGAGGTGGTATGGGGAGGGAGGTGGGAGGGGGGTTCAGGATTGGGAACACGTGTACACCTGTGGCAGATTCATGTTGATGTATGGCAAAACCAATACAGTATTTTAAAGTAAAATAATAATAATAGAAAAAACTTACTATATATTAAAGACAAAAAAGAAAGAGCTAAACCTTGATTACTGGAAATTATTTCATAATCATGAGTTTTTAATTAGTTTAGACAGGTATCCTCTTCATTCTTGGAAATGCAAGATTAAGAAACAGCTGTCTTGGAGAAAGATATAAGATGCTGGTGAATTTTTCAAGATGCTCAAACATGGCACATGCTGTGTTTCAGAGAACTTTCTGTATCTAAGTTCTCTGAGATCTTATGTGATTCATCATTGTGTGGCACTCTAATCTTGTGTTCTTTTTTCCCAGAATATACTGCCTCACCTCAAATCTTTACAAGGACCTAGAACTAGTTCATTAAAAAAAAAAAAAAAATTGAGGGTCATCTATGTGCTAAAGCCAAATGAAGTGAGACTGATAAAACCCTTGTTCTCCTAGAGATCATTTCATATAATAGTAATAAATCTTTAAAATTTGTTTGAAAGAAACAAAATAAGGTTTTGGTTTGCAAAGTGAATTACAGTAAAGAAAATATTGGAGGGTGGCATACAGGAGTGGGGACAATGTCAGATAGTATAGCTAGTGAAGGTCTCTCTACAGAAATGACACTGAAACTGAGTTCTGCTGATGAAAAGGATCCAGGTATAGGACGGCTAAAGAGAGGCACATATTTGGCAAACATTGGAGTCAGCACAAAGAGCCTAAGGTAGGGATAAATAGCAGACTGTGGTTGGAAAGCGTAAAGGTGCCTCAAGGTAGAACTAGCTCCTACAAGGTTTTGTAGACCCTGGTGAAGAGTTTCGATTTTATTCCAAGTGCAACAGATGGTCACTGGATTTAGGGAAAAAAATCAAAATCAATTGGTCTATTGTGCATTGCTTTGTTTGATTTTTCAGATGTGCACTTTTGAAAAATTCCTCTGGTGACTGCTAGAGGGCAAAGTTGAAAGAAGAAGCTTTGTCTTCTCTTCTTTACCTTACAGTTCAGCTTTGGTTTCATCTTCCTCCAGACACATTCCATGAACCACTGACCCTGAGCATCAAATGTAGCTCCTCTCTGCTATCATGTGCTTTCCTTCAGTGGGCAAGATCAAAATATCTTACAACCAGGATGGCATGAGCAGTTAGGTAATCAGAATAGATAAAAACCATTGACAACTGGTAGAGTCACATGGTATAGTGACTATACATTATATATGTTGAATATCCTGTTGATGCTAGCAGTCATCATCATTTGTTGATGATCATCATCAACATTTGTTGAGTACTGCTTTCTGTCAAAGATAATGCCAGTATCAACATTATCTCATTTAAATCTTACAAAATTGCACAAGTTAGTGGCATTATCTCCATTTAAGTTATGGGGGGCACTAGGCCATTGAGAGATTATTTTCTCAGGAAAGTGGTAGAGTTAGGATTGTGCCTAGTTCCTATGACTATAGAGCACACATGCATGCCTCGTGTAATTTTGAAACTGCTTTCCTTATGTCTGTACATACTTTTGAAAAAGAATTTCAATATTCTGGGAGGTGGATCATAGAGGATCCTGCTGTGATTTATGTTGGAAAGTGTTTTGCCTATGTTCTCCTCTAGGAGTTTTACAGTTTCTGGTCTTACGTTTAGATCTTTAATCCATTTTGAGTTTATTTTTGTGTTTGGTGTTAGAAAGTGATCTAGTTTCAGTCTTCTACAAGTGGTTGACCAGTTTTCCCAGCACCACTTGTTAAAGAGATTGTCTTTACTCCATTGCATATTCTTGCCTCCTTTGTTGAAGATAAGGTGTCCATAGGTGTGTGGATTTATCTCTGGGCTTTCTATTTTGTTCCATTGATCTATATTTCTGTCTTTGTGCCAGTACCATACTGTCTTGATGACTGTGGCTTTGT